>OU611757.1:2427500-2715000 GCA_914767535.2 Dunaliella primolecta | reverse complement strand
GCGCCGTTTGGTGACCTTGGCCCTGCCTTCATCTTTAAACATTCTAGATCCCAGCGTGCACCTTGGCCCCCTGCCGGCAATATCTCAATTCAAAAGCGCCCTGGGACTGGCTGGAACGAGCAGGAAAAAGAAAGAAGAAGGCTGCGCCAACTAGAGGAGGCCGCTGATGTGGCTATATGGATGGCACCAATTGGTTTGTCCTTGGATGTACACGCCCAACATGCCTAAATCTTAAACCCTAAACCCTAAACCCTAAAAATATGCTGTGTCCTTGTGTTTTGGTGTCTGTGTCTTGCGGTGCACCGATGGCCTCTGCAGGTGCTCAGAATGGTGCGCGAGACTGGGCAACAGTACCCACCATCTACTGTGTCCGTCTGTCTGAATAGCATCTGTGCATGCAGCATGAGTAAGGCGTGCAGGTGCCCAGAATGGTGCGCGAGATTGCGTAACGGTGCGCGGGAGTGCGCAACAGTACCCACCATTTACTGTGTCTGTCTGAATAGCATCTGTGCGTGCAGCATGAGCAAGGCCTGCAGGTGCTTAGAATGGTGCGCGAGACTGCACACAGTACCCACCAGTTCAGTGCCCACGAGTCCAGTGTGTCATCGTCTGAATAGTATCTGTGCATGAGCAAGGCCTGCAGTCACTCAGAATGGCTCGTAAGACCTACTCTATGATGCCTGTATATGGTTTACTTTTTTATTGGGGGTTGTTTCTTGAGACCGGAACTTGCGAGAATTGCCCTGTGCAAGATTTATGTTGGGGTTGGTTCTGTTAATGTGGTTTCCTTATCTGCCTTCAGATTGACCATGCCTCTGTGCGTGCCCCGTCAACCTTGTGATTGGCTTTGCCTTGCCAATGGTAAGCCTGGTGCTAAGCTGGAGAGCTGAGGCGTGGCTGAGAGGAACAGCTGTGGCGTTGCCTGTGTGCTGAGTTGCGTGGTGGAGACAAGTTGCCCTCGCAAACATTGGGTGCTTGCGGCCACAACAGGACGGTGCTCCTTGACAGTGCTGGACTGCAGGGTTGCTGTGCAGCAGCCTGATAATGGTGCAGGCAGATAGTGACGCACCCAGTGACGTACTGATAGTGATGCTTGTCAGGCAAAATGGTGCTTGCTTGGCTGCAGGGTGGTGGTGCGTAGGTCCGGTGGCGACTTGGACGCGCCCGTGTCTGTGGGCTACGCTACCAAGGATGGGACAGCTGTGGCCCACCTTGATTACCAGCCAGTCCAGGTGCGCTCTGCGTGTTGAGGAGGGGAGGGCATGCATGCCTGCCTGCATACTTGAATGTGTGACAGCTGTGGCCCACCTTGATTACCAGCCAGTCCAGGTGCGCTCTGCGTGTTGAGGAGGGGAGGGCGGGTGGGGCACGCATGCGTGCGTGTGTGGATGCATGAGTGCGCGTGTGATATGGGTGCCCCTCCTCCCTGCAAGGGACCTCGCAGAACGCACAAATGTAGGGTGAGCTGGTGTTCATATTATGTAATGGTGCTTGTGAAGCAATCAGGAAGTGTGTAACGGTAGAGCTGAGGCTGATTAATATTCAAGTGATGGCATGAACAGAAGACTCCATGCACGCATACATTCTAGGAAAGCACTGCATGATTGAGTCCCCAGACAGACAGAGTAGACGCTTATCTTCGTCCTGCGCACTCCGTCCGTGCTCACACCGGATATCTCTCGTAACTGGTATCAAACTTGTACCATTACAAAGTGCATGCACACTAAGTTAAAATTTAGGCTGAGGTTGTTTGAGATTCTCAGAATGATGAGCGGCTGCAAAGTCAATGCAGGGCGTGCTAAAGCCTGGGCCTTGCAAGTGCAAACATGAGCAAAATAGGACGCATGGTGCCAATGACACAATTACAGGGCGTGCTCATATTATAGCATGGCGAGTTATTATGAACGAAACTATTGCATGTGATGCAAATGATACAATTGCAGGGCGAGCTCAAATATGGCCCTGGTGAGTTAATATGGACAAAGACATTGCACATGACGCAAATGACACAATTGCAGGGCGTGCTTAAGTTTGGGCCTGGCGAGGTTTCAAAGGAGATTGAGATCAGCATCATTGATGACGACATGTCGGAGCCAGACGTGACCTTCTGCGTAGTGCTGAGTGACCTCCAGGGTGTGGGTGTGGTCCTGGTGCAGGTGGGTGCCTCCATGCTTGCGTGCTCGTGAGTGTGTGTGTGTGTGTGTGTGTGTGTGCGTGTGTGTGTGTGTGTGTGCGTGTGTGTGTGTGTGTGTGTGTGTGTGCGTGTGTGTGTGTGTGTGTGCACGCGCGCTCCAGAAACTTGTCATAACAAGTAATGCATAAACAAAATATGCAAGTGCCTTGCTTGCCTTGTTTCTCATAGTTGCTTTGGAGCACAGCCCGCTTGAAACATGGAGGACGGCATTGCATCTGCTTTGCTTTCCGTCGACACCCCTGTGATGATTCGCTGCGAAGATGCATAGAACTGCTAGCAGCCTGTGCCTGCGGTCCAGCGTTTGGGATGCATGCAGGAATCGCAGCAGCCACTCAAACTGAGTGTCACATTGGCAGCAGACGCTCAAGCAAAGTAAAAACAAAAGCAAAGTGTCACTCAAGCAAAGTGTCACATTGGCAGCAGACGCTCAAGCAGAGTAAAAACAAAAGCAGAGTGTCACTCAAGCAAAGTGTCACATTGGCAGCAGACGCTCAAGCAAAGTAAAAACAAAAGCAGAGTGTCACTCAAGCAAAGTGTCACATTGGCAGCAGACGCTCAAGCAAAGCAAACACAAAAGCTAAGTGTCACTTAAACTGAGGGTCTCATTGGCAGAAGACACTCAAGCAAAGTAAAAAAAAGGCAAAGTGTCACTCAAACTGAGTGTCACATTGGCAGCAGACACTCAAGCAAAGTAAACAAAGGCAAAGTGTCATCTTTGCAAAGTGTCACTCAAGCCAAGTGCCACACAAGCAGCAGCCACACAAGCTGAGTCTCACTCAAGCTAAGTGTCACATGAGCTGAGATAATCACTCAAGCCAAGTGTCACACAAGAAAGGTGTCACACAGGCAAGCAAAATGTCATACAAGCGAGCGTCACACGAGCCTTGGCAGCGCTTTCTTCAGTGTATCAATTTCTCAAGACGCTGCCCCTAAAAAGGCCTCGTTGTGCTTCTGTCTGTCCTCCTGCAGAGATGCAAGCACCTAAAAACTCAATTGTTTTAGCTAATAGGTGATGGAGATCCTGGGATTCATCCCAATGGTGTCGCCGGCAGTCCTTTCTGGCAGTCCACTTCTCTGGCAATTCTCTGACATGGAATCCACCAATTTCTATCTACTTGCGTGCAGCTGAGCGGCAGAGACGCCCAGCTTAGCTGGATGTGATGGAACCTGCTGTGGCCTGAAATTTGCGTACGTGCGTTATCAAAAATCACCCTTGGAAACCCTTTTGGGTTTGCAGTGTGCATGGAGACAACTGATGCTGTATCTGTGCTTGGAAATTTGCTTGCTAGTGCTTAAAGGCAAACCATCTCCTTTGTACTTCTGCTTGTGCAGGACATGGTTCCAGTGACCATTGTGGATGATGACGAGAGTGGAATACTCATGTTTGAGTTGCCAACCAAAGAGGTGGGTGGGTGGCATCCCCCTGTCACACATCTCACATGTCACTTCTAGAACGCTTAGTATGTAACAGGGGATTTATATATACAGAACTGGCCAACCCTAGTCATGTGCATAGTATGTAACAGGAGATATACGGCACTTATATATACAGAACTGGCCAACCCTAGTCATGCGCATAGTGTGTAACAGGGGATATACGGCACTTACATATACAGAACTGGCCAACCCTAGTCATGCGCATAGTGTGTAACAGGGGATATACGGCACTTACATATACAGAACTGGCCAACCCTAGTCATGTGCATCGCCAAGCTGCGGACAAATCAGTCGCCACACACTCACCAACTCCTTTTAGATTGTAGTGCTCCGTTTGCGTGTGTTTTACTGCCTCAACAAAAGCGCATGCTGATCCTTGTGCAGGAGCCCTGCTACCCTTCTCTGTACTGTTCCAAGCTTGACACTTGCTTTGCATGCATGTAGCCTTACAGTGTAACCTGGGACGCATGCGTGCAGCATCCTTGTGCAGAGGCCATGCTGATCTTCTCTGTGTCCTGTAGGACAAGGACTGCCTGATTTAAAGGGCACAGCTTCTGCTTTCCTCTGCTTGCATTTGTTACAAGGTGCCAGTGCAGTACTTTCTCCTTGGTGCATGCTTTCCATGCCTCAACAAAAGCCCATAGCTTCTTTCTGCTGCTATTCTCTGCTTGCAACTGTTACAAGGCGCCAGTGCAGTGTCATGCCTTGAAAATGAAAATGGTGCATGCTTGGTGCATGTTTTACTTCAGCCTCACCAAAAGCCCATGGCTTCTTTTTGCTGCTGTCCTCTACTGCATTTGTTACAAGGTGCCAGAGCAGTTTCTTGCAGTGTATCTCTCACAAGGTGCCAGTGCATTTGCTTGCAGTGCATCTGTCACAATGTGCCAATGCATTTCCTTGTAGTGCATTTGCTTGCATTTGTCAGAAGGTGCCGGTGCATTTGCTTGCAATGCATCTGTCATAATGTGCCAATGCATTTGCTTGCAAAGCATTTGCTTGCATTTGCCGCAAGACGCCAAGTGCAGTGTCTTGATTGGAGCTTAGAAGGCGACCCCCGCACCTCGAGGTGGAAAACGATGCATGCTTGATGCATGCTTCTTGATGCCCACAGCTACTGGGCTGGTTCAACCGGGTGTGCCTAATGCTGTCACCCACTATTATCCATTTTTTGCTACCTTGCTAGTTAAACCTTGCTAGTCAGGGAATTTTTCCTTAATGCACGTAGTCAGACCTGGTATGCGTAGTCTTTTCTTCTCTCCCCTTTTTGTTCTGTGGACAAGTGAGACAAAGCCAATTGTAATTATCTTGTGCAAGGCCTATAGTAGCTGCATTGTCCCTGGTCTGAAGACCCTGTGCACCCATTCGGTACAGCAAACCCCCTTGAGCACTGAATGTGTGAAAGGATTTTCATTTGTTTTGTGCTCACGCAACACACACACACATACACACACACACACAAACAAACAAACAAACACACACACGCATGCATGCATGCACGCACGCACGCTTGCACGCACGGCAAAACCAGGACTTGTGCAAATGGTGTGCTGTAACACGTGCAAGCGATTGTGGACAGTGATCTGTGTAGATCTGCTTGCAAATTACACTACATAACAGACCTGTCATTTTACAAAAGAAGACATTTGTGTGCTCATAAGTAGGCATGGGCAACAAGAGTCTGTCATTCTGCCAAACAGGCTCTCAGAGCCTCTCTTGAGCCTCTCCCTCTATGGAACTGGCCTCTGTGGTATGGTTCGTTATTGATAGAAAACTGCTTTTCATAGCAGCATGAATCCGACCTCAAGACCTGTGTGATTTTTTATGGTAATTGATTACGGTTTTTAATGTTAACTCATAAATTAATTGGTGTGGAATGGCAGTCAGCATGTTCCTGGGGGGCAGGGGCATTCCCTTCTGGCTTGATGCCCGCTCCTTGCCACAGACCCTCCCAATTTGACAATCATTCCCCTTTTTCATGACCCTTCCTAAAAACCGTTGAGCCATCATCTTTAAGCAGCTGGCCTCCAGGTCATCCTGAGCCACTCCTCTGATTAGTTCCCTGGCCCGCTTCAATGCTAGCTATAAGCGGTGCTTGGTGTGCTTGCAAAGGGTCCCTATCTGGCCAGCTGTTCTTGCTATAGCACAGGCTGCAGACTGCATGCACAACAACAGCAGAGTTGGGAAGCACCTCATGGGCTCCTTCAAAGCGCCAGAAGCTACTGAAGTTGATGCTCCTCCTGCTGCTTCATGCTTGGCATTAAACATAGCATCAGCCATCACCTCAGCCCTTGGAATACCAAGGCACCAATCAAATGTTCCCAGATAGGCACTCCTTGACATCCTCCCAGAGCAATTCTTTTGGCATTGAGTCCTATTACTTGATGTTCTGTGGGTATTTTCTGTGCACTTTTTTTATGTTTGGGTGTTCCTCGGGGAAGTTTTGTTATTCCTTGATGGCCCTCTCTGGCGCAGAGGGCCTGTCAGCTTCTGGGAAGAGGCTTGCCGAGCCTCTCAGGGCCTCCCCCCCTACGTGGCTTTTTTTCAGGGGTATTGCCCAACCCTACGCAAAGGACGTGTGTATGCACATGATTATTTTCCTCTGCCTCCACAAATGCAGGCAAGCGTGGAAGATGCCTTTGTTGATCTGCCTGTGATCCGACGCAATGGTATGGATGGAATGGTGACTGTTGATTACGCAACACAAGATGGAACAGGGCCTGCAGCAGTTGCAGGTGGGTGTGCGTGCGTGCATGTGTGTGCGCATGGGTGCATGCATGCATGTTCCTGTACACTTGGTGCATTTGTGCTTGATTGCTTAAGGGTATGTTGCATGCAAGCGCGCATACTTTTTTTGCGTCATCCAATGTAACACTTATGAAAAGGCAGAGCCCAGGATGTAATACAAGGCTATTGTAACGCTGCTCCAGGCCCACAAATATTGGTATGCACTTACAGCTTTCTCTGCCTGTGTAGTTCTTTTGTCCTTCCTTGGAAAGCACCCTTTTGTTGCCTTGCTAAAGGCAGCGAGACGGTTCATCGCCTGTTTCCTAGTGCTGCTCGCTTGCCAGTGTACAACAGAAACTGCATGCGGGGGATGGTGGCCTCAGTCCCCGGCATAAGGTTCAGAAGACAGATGTCCAGGCATCAACAAAGTAGCATTTTCCCCCTTGCACAAGAGCACTGACGTGCTGCCAGCACACATTTCTGAAGCCTTGCATGGCTCCCTGTACTCGCTCCTACAGGCCAGCACTACAAGGAAACCAAGGGCACCCTGGTGTTGGAGAGCGGAGAGGACCGCGCCAAGATCCGCATCCCTCTACTTGCTGCAGGTGTGCTTGGCAAGCTGTGTGTGTGTATGCACGCGCGCCTTACTAGCAAGAGAGCTGTGCTAAGATTGGCACCCCTCTGCTTGCTGCCGGTGCGCACATGTGGGCGAGGATGCTTGGCAATAATTAGCAGGATATATTTCACTGCACAGTTGCATTTTGTGTATGGGTTTGTTTGTGGGTTTCAGCACTGCTTCAGCGCTTGTTTATCCACACACCTCAAAAGCTGTCTCGGCTTTCAATAGTGTGTGCGCAAGCCTGTTCAAACGTGCCCTGTGTCCCTTGCCTGCTGGAGTGTGTGACAAGTTGTGGATGGTGTGAAATGCTCCTGCTGGTGCTTGTGACCGATGCTGGTGTGACCGGTGCTGGTGGTGCGTGTGACAAGTTGTGGGTGGGGTGACGTGTTTCCGGGTGGGGGAAGTGGGGTGCAGGCTTTGGCTTTCTGGTTAGACCGTGGTTTTAGGTGAGGGCTTCTGATTTGCAGTGTCTGTGCAAACTGTGCCTTACCAGTGCTCAGGCCTGCTTCCAAAGTCAAGGCCAAGATGGTCCGCAAGTGTGAAATGTTGGTCTTCAAGGCTGTGCTGTCCATTGAATGTGTGCGCAAGTGGCAGCAAGATGCTGGTCTTCAAGGCTGTGCTGTCCACTGGATATGTGCGCAGGTGGCAACAAGATGCTGGTCTTCAAGGCTGTGCTGTCCACTAAATGTGTGCGCAGGTGGCAGCAAGATGCTGGTCTTCATGGCTGTGCTGTTCATTAAATGTGTGCGCAGGTGGCAACAAGATGCTGGTCTTCAAGATTGTGCTGTCCAATCCGCTAGGGGGGGCTGTGCTGGGCAAGCGGGCCATGTGCCGCATCATTCTCGTGCCTGGTCGCAACGCACCCTCCAAAATTAAGGTGTGTGTGTGTGTGTGTGTGTGCACGAGCGTATTTTTGTGTGTGTATGTTTGTGTGCGCGCGCGCACGTGTATATGTGTGTTTGTGTGTGTGAGGTTGGCTGCGTAGCCGTGTTGCTATTGGCGTGTGTTGTGCTGGGGAAGCTGGCCATGTGCCACATCATAAGTGTGCCTGGTCAAATCGCGCTTCCCAAGGGCAAGGTGTGTGTGGGCGCATGTGTCTGAGGATGTGTCTGTGTGGCTGTGCGACTGCTACTGTGTTGCTATGCTAAGGCATTGTGCTAAGGTAAGAGGCCATGTGCGACTGTTACTGTGTGGTCACGCCAAGGTATTATGCTAAGGTAAGAGGCCATGTGCTGCAGTGTGCTTTTTGCCATGTGTCTGAGGATGTGTCTGTGTGGCTGTGCGACTGTTACTGTGTTGCTATGCTAATGCATTATGCTAAGGTAAGAGGCCATGTGCGACTGTTACTGTGTGGTCATGCTAAAAGGTATTATGCGAAGGTAAGAGGCTATGTGCTGCAGTGTGCCTTTTGCTGCAACATGCTCCACTTGTGTGTCAAAAAGAGCAAGGTGTAGGAGTGCTGGAAGTGGCTGTGAGGTTGTTTGCGCCAAAACCTAAGTAAGCCGCCCGTGCGCATGGTGGGATTGTGGTGCTTGTGCAGGGGCTTGGGGGTATTTGCATGTGTGTGTGTTTGTGAAAAGCTCTGGTAAGCTAAAATTTTGAGCATCGGTGACCTATTTGCAACGTGCCGCATTCTGTTTTTGCAGCTTGTGAGGGATTGAGTCACACCACCTCATGAAAGACGCATTCATCAGCGAGTGCTGCCCCTGCACCCAATGTAATGCCGAGGGCATGTGTTTTGATCTACATTGTGTTCCCAGCCTTTTCCCTGCATCATGATGGGCACAGGCACAGGCAGCTGCACCATGATAGGCACAGGCACAGGCAGCTGCATCATGATGGGCACAGGCACAGGCAGCTACATCATAATAAGCACAGGCACAGGCAGCTGCATCATGATGGGCACAGGCACAGGCAGCTACATCATAGTAAGCACAGGCACAGGCAGCTGCATCATGATGGGCACAGGCACAGGCAGCTGCATCATGATGGGCACAGGCACAGGCAGCTACATCATAGTAAGCACAGGCACAGGCAGCTGCATCATGATGGGCACAGGCACAGGCAGCTGCATCATGGTAGGCACAGGCACAGGCAGCTGGATCACAAGGGAAGGGAAGGCAAGGGTTACAATTCTCAACTACAGCTGAACAGTAGTGCAAGCAGCACATGTGGAGAAGCAAGGTTTTTTTTTAGTAGTCTACAATGTTAAGCCGTCTCCTGCTTGCGCCATGATGCACTCACGAGGACCGCGAGAGGTCCCCCAAAAATGTGCCCTGCATCAGGCAAGGGAGCAGCATTGCAGTTTACATGCCAATATGCAACTTAGGGCCTTACAAGGAGACTCCTGTCAGAAGGTAAAAGAAAAAAGCACCCTGCAGCAGGCAAGGTAGCAACATTGCAAGCTAAAATGCATGTAATTAGTATTTTTAGGTTTGCAAAAAGAAGCTATTTGTAAACAGACATAACTGCCAAGCAAGCCAAATGCAGAGCTTGAGCACCAGCCCATCTTCTCTGTGTGCTTATGCGCACACATTGCTGCAAACAAGGCTGCTAGTTGCAACTTTCTGCTTTGTGTGCTTGGGCGGACGCCAGAGCTATACCTAGGCAATGCACCCGATTCGCTGCTGCAAGCAAGGCTGCCAGTTGACCTTATGCTTCTCGTACTTGCTTGGGTGGATGCCAGAACAATATCCTAGACCACCTAACTCGCTCCTGCAACCAAGGCTGGCAGTTGACCTTTTGCTCTGTGTGCTTGCTTGGGTGCTCGCCAGAGCAATACCAAAAGGTCCAGGAGGAGATCCAAGTGTCTCAAGGGCGAGGAAGAGGAGGAGTTCAGCTTGTGGAAGGCCTACAAGGAACAGTACCAGGAGGCGATCATGCCTGAGCTGCAAGACGGAGCCAACAATGTTTGGTGGGTGGTGGGCATGTCAGGGGCTTACACGCATGAATCCTACATACATAAACACATACTACATAGATGAACATATACGCATTTATATATGTGATAGGGGCTTACACGCATGAATCCTACATACATAAACATATATGCATGCATACATGTGGTATGTGCATTTTGATGCGCGATGTGGGGGTCACAAACCTCTTTGTGAGGATGAGGAGGGATGGGTGGGGCTGCCGTGCTTGCATGCACTATGAGTGTAGGCATTGACATCCAAGGCATTATGCTTGCCCAGCAAACCTCCACTCCAGGCTTAGACAATAGTTTTTTCCTGAGTCCCTTGAAAATTTCCTCTCCCTGGTGGTGTTCTTCGGTTCTCTACACACACGTTTCTTGCGTTCATCGGACGTCTCACATTGAAATGTGAAGTTAAAGTTGTGAGGGCACCTTTGGACGTGCGTGCTGCATTTCAATGCTGTAAGCACATTCCCTAAGCAAGCTCACCTTTGCTGGTTCAACATGTTGTTGGGGTTTGAATGCTGCTGCCCTTCATCAGCACCGCTTGGGAGCTTGCTTGTTGTGGTTCTTGGCTCATGGAGTTACACATGAGCTCTGTTTATTTGCTGGTGTGACACATTGCAGGTTTGACATGCTGCTACATTACACAAGCATCACGTGGAAGCTCATTTGTGCAAGCATTCCCCCTTCAGAGTGGGCGGGGTCGTACCCCACTTTTCTAGGCTCCAACATTATCCTTGTGGGGATCATTTTCCTGACCAAAGAGGTGCGCAGAGCGGGAGTCTGTGGGTGGAGAGTGTGTGCTTGTGCTGAAGTTTGCAGTGTGTGTGTGTGTGTGTGTGTGTGTGTGGTTGTCATTGTTTTGCGCATCACCTTTGCGGGCTCCCTTGTCATCCGTGTGGGCATCATCTTCTTGACCAAAAAGATGTGCAGTGGGGAACCCCTGTGGGTGTGGTGCGAGTGTGCGAGCCTTTGTGCTGGGTGCATATGTGCTAGTCATCCTCTAAGGCATCATCCTCTTAACCAAGAGGTGCAACATCTTGGCTCAAAGGCATCATCCTCTTTACCAAGGTCATGCAGGCAACAAGTGCAACAAGTGCATGTCATAACACACCACACTGTGTGCGCTGCTGGAGCTATGTGGTGGTGCGCAACCATGGCGCTTCTGGCTGCTGCTCCCTTGCTGCCTGCATCCAACTGTATGGAGTGGGCAGCCATGCTGGAGCTGTCGCTTGTGTTTCCGCTTCCCACCTGTTAGCCAACACAAGCTGCTCATTGTCGAGCTGTTGCTCGTGTTTCTGCTTCCCCCCTTGTTAGGTTCCCATGGATCTCTCACTTTGCTCATCCCCACGCCATCCCATGCATCTCCCACCCTGCTCATCCTCACCACCCCCCCCCATTATCCCATGCATCTCTCACCCTGCTCATCTTCACACCATCCCATGCATCTTGCACTCTGCTCATCCTCACTCCAGCCCATGCATCTTCCCCCCTGCTCACCCTCACACCATCCCATTCATCTCCCCCCCTGCTCATCCTCACACTACCCCATGCATCTCCCACCCTGCTCCCCAGGTTGCCAACCTTCTGGGCTGCGAGCTGACGCTGTCCCCTGTGATGACAGGTCTGACATTGGTCGCCCTAGGTGAGTCGGTGCATTGGTGCCCAGTGATGCCAGGTCTGACATTGGTTGCCCTAGGTGAGCTGACGCTGTCCCCTGTGATGACAGGTCTGACATTGGTCGCCCTAGGTGAGTCGATGCATTGATGCCCAGTGATGACAGGTCTAACATTGGTTGCCCCATGGCGCGTCTGTGCATCATGGTCGCCCAAGGTGAATCGATGTGTTGGTGCCTGGTGTGGTGGGCCTGTGTGGTGGCTGCCATGGGCTGAGAGCTGTCCTTTGTGGTGAAAGGCTCGGTATTGGCTGCCTTGTGCCAGTCAATGTTCTCCTGCAGCTCTTGTTAGCCAGGCAGCTCATGGTTGATTAGCCCTGCTGCGTGCCCGGCAGCTTGACGTGAGTCGTTGCCTGGGAGTCGATGTTTCCACATACCAATTTCCTCTCCCATCTCCCGAGCTGCATCGACATGCAGGCCTCCATTCCAAGCATTCATATTTGGAGTATGACATTGCTTTCATAATATTACACTCCGCTCGCCAAAATCTGCATTCCTGCTTCCATATCACACACACATTCACACGCACGCGCACACACACACACACTTGTGCACAAGCACACACACACACACACACACTTGTGCACAAGCGCGCACACACACACACACACACACACACACACGCAGGTACCTCACTGCCCGACACCTTTGCCTCACGCATGGCTGCAATCCATGATGAAACTGCTGACGCTGCCATCGGAAACATCACCAGCAGCAACAGTGCCAATGTGTTCTTGGGTCTGGGCTTACCCTGGATTATTGCTGCTGGTTACTTCTACAACAGGGTGAGTTCCTTGAATCGTGCGACTGGTGTGTGCCTGCTGTACCGCTGGCGATGGATTATTGCTACTCGTTTTTTTCACAGCAGGGCGGTTTCCTGCCCGCAAAAGGCTGGAGCATCACTCCAAGAAGTAGGCGCCTACAGTGGTAAATTCCTGCATGCAAGAGGCCAAGCATGACTCTGAAAAGCGAGTACCTATGGTGGTGGCTTGCTACATGCAAAAGGCCGGAGCATCATTTCAAGAAGCAAGCAAGCACCTGCCACGGTAGAGCTTGCGCTTCCTGCATGATGCTTGATGCATCACAGCACATGCACCCTTGATGCATCACAGCTCATGCATCCTTGATCCATCACAGCTAATGCACCCTAAATTCATCACAGCTCATGCATCCTTGATCCATCACAGCTCATGCACCCTTGATCCATCACAGCTCATGCGCCCCTTGATCCATCACAGCTCATGCACCTTTTGATCCATCACAGCTCATGCATTCTTGATCCATCACAGCTTATGCACACTACCGACGCACGATTGGTTGCCGCATGGTTGCAATTGGGTTGCTTTACTTGCCGCATGATTGGTTGCTGCAACAGGGTTGCCCTGGGCTACCAATTTTATGGCAACCATTCATGCGGCAGGGTGCATGTGCTGTGATTGATGGTGACTAATGCAACTGCACGTGCTTTCACACACAAGCGCGCGCGCACACACATACACACACTCACACATACATACACACACACGCACATACATACACACATACACACACACAAACATACACGCATGCATGCACCCACGCACACGCACGCGCACAGGGAGAGCCATTCACCGTCCCTGCGGGCAACCTGGGCTTCACGCTGGTGCTGTGGTGCGCGGGCTTTGGCGCAATGAGCATCGTGTTCGCCATCCGCCGCGCCCGAGGTGGTGAACTGGGGGGCTCCCTCAAGGCCCAGCGGATCCTGCTGGCATGGTCAATTGTGAGTCACTGTCGACCTGTCAAATGTTTGTCTGTGTTATGGGCCATTGGGGTTACTATCTTCCAATTTGCAGCGGATCCTGCTGGCATGGTCAATTGTGAGTCACTGTCGACCAGTCAACTGTTCGTCTTTGTTATTATGATGGGCCATTGCGGTTACTATCTTCAAATGCAGCGGATCCTGCTGGCATGGTCAATTGTGAGTCACCGTCGAACATGCCAGCAGGATCTGCTGCTTCAATATTGAAGATAGTAACCCCAATTGCCCATCATAACACAGGCGAAAATTTGACAGGTCGACAGTGACTCACTGTCGACCAGTCAACTGTTTGTCTGGGTTATGATGGGTCATCTGGGTCATTGTCTTTAGGCTGAGGATGCAGCGGGTTGTGCTGGCACAGTCCCGGTGAGTGACGGCCTACAGCCAACTGTTTGTCTCGGCTATGGTGGTTCATCAACCCTTGCTTGAGATGTAGGGGGTCCTGCTGGCATGGTCAACGGTGCGTGACCACCAATAAATTACCTCTTCATCTGTCACATTGAGTGTTATGTCGGGTTGACTCACTTTTGGCTTGGTGTGCAGCTAATTCTTGCTGGCATGGACCAGCCACAGGCTGATCAGCTGAACAGTCTAGCTGAAGGTCTCCCTGTGTAGTCTAATCTAATCTTGCTGGTATGGCCAAAGGGGCCTGATGTTCCCTTGCCTGTTGTCCACCTCCCAATGTGGAGTGCAGTGGCTTCCTTTGCTTCGGCTCCCATTTGTATTAGCTCCTGTTTGTATTGGCTTATGGAGCGCAAAAGACAACAATGGCCGTTCCTTGCCTGTTGTCCATCTCTCATCATGAACAGCCTTGGCTCCTCTTTTTTATTGGCTGCCATTTGCATTATTTATTTTTTGTGTGTGCTGGCTCGCACTTGCATTCTGTTCTCATCTGAATTGGTTTGAAGAGTGCCAGGTGGAGTGCAGAAGGCAACACTGGTCGAAGTTAGCGTCAGGCTCAACCTGCTCTCACCATGCTTCATTGAATATAGGCCCATTCACAAGCATGCCCTTGAAGGTCAGCTATCTTGAGCAAGGCTTGCCCTCCTCAAATCTCTTAATGGATACAACTGAATTGGATTGTATTCAACGGCCCGCTTTGATGAGCGAGCCAAGCAAGTCCTCTTGAAACACAGTTTGTTCCCTTGCCCTTTCAAGTTGCATGCACTTGCTCTTTGTCTCTTGCTTGTTGGGGCTGGTTTCGTAGCAAAAAACGCTTTGTCCAAACGCCTGTTTTCAAGCACTTGAGCGCATCAGATCATGACATGGAAAAAAAGAAGGAAGTTTCAATGCATGCAGGAAACAATGTTTGTTGATGGTATGCACAGGGCTTACATTCTGGCGGTTTCCTTGTCCTTGTCAATGCTGTGGGCGATTGTTTTGGGTGCTGCCTGTTTTTGCCGGAACTGTAGCTTGCGACGTGTAGCGTATGATACATAGCATAAAGCATGTGACATGAAGCCTATGGCATGCTGCCGCTGGTAAGCGTGAGGAAGGGGAGAAGGCTCGACAGATCCACGTCGATGCCTTCCTCTGCCTAACTTCCAAACCCACTGTTGTAGTGATGTCTCAGTGACTACCCAACTTTGCACAGCCACCACTATTACATGCCAACCACTGTGGCACACTTGCTGTTCCGCAGCCACTAATGCTTCAACTGAATGACCCACCTACTGCCACGCATGCGCACCCACCAGTCTCGCATGCCCACTGTTGCACACCAACCAATGTTGCATCACTGTTGTAAGGACTAGATCACCCACGTGCTGCCGCGCGTGCACAGTGTGCATTGCACACCCACCAATTTTGCATGCTCACTGTTTCACGCCAACCAATGTTGCATCATTGCTGTAGTGACTAGATCACCCACGTGCTGCCGCGCGTGCACAGTGTGCATCGCACACCCGCAATGTTGCATACCCTCTGTTGCATGCCAACCAATTTTGCACACCCGCTAGTCGGTCTCTGCACACCCGCGCTCGCACACTCGCTACCGCCACTCTTATTGTCGCCTGTGTTTGTCCTCTGCCGCCAAATGTGACATTTTAACTGCGCGCCTGCTCAAGGTCCATCCTCATTCGCTCAATGTTGCTCAGTGTCACACAGACTGATCCAATTGATCGATGGGCATGTTCCTCCATGTGCGCAGTTCCTGTGGTTGTTCTTCTTGGTGCTCTCCGGCGTTCACAGCTACAGCCACTTTGATTCAGACGTGAGTAGCCACTGTGCTTGTTTCCCTAGGTATTAACTGCAGCCCTTGCGGATGTTCTTCCAAGTGTTCTTTGGAGGCCACAGCTGCGATCACTTTGATTTAGACATGAGTGAATGTGCTTGATTCCCTGAGTTAGTCAGCAGTCCAGCATTCACCCTGGGTACTCTTCTTGATATCCTGAGCTCTCCTGAGCTAAGATACAGCTGTTTTGATTAAAAGATATGTGGCATTGTGGCCTTGGTTTCTGCCCAACCCTTGTCCAAAGCGTCCAGAGCTACAACCACCCTAACTCAAATGTGGTTGACAAGATGCACATTTAGAAGCACACAGCCTGTACATTGGCGGTGCATTTGTTGTGTGTGTGTGCGTGTGTGTGTGTTGGAAGGGGAATTACAGCCCATTGACACATGCAACTCATGCACACGTTTAATTAAATGTCATTAATCACTCGCATGCAAGTACAAATTCATTAGGAAAAAGAAGGAAAGCACAAACTTTGGCATTTCCTGACTTGCACCTGATATTGAGAATGCAAGCGTACTCAGTTTGAATGCATCCATCCTCGGTTCACTTACAAGCATACTCAGCATTCATGCTCAGTCAGCTTGCAGATGGCAAGCAGGCATTGAAGGGCTAGAGCAAGCAAGGGCTTCCATGCAATCCCAGCTTCTTCCTCTGAATGCCGATGGTTCGACTCTCATCGCGCATAGTATGAATGCACCAGCCCAGACTTCTGTGTGCCTAAATGTGCGCAGGTGTATGGGGAGGAATGATGCAGCAGCTTGAGACCTCAAAATGAGGCATGTGTATCCTCGGCCCTTCGATCTTCTGAGCCACACCAAATGTTTTAATCTGTTGGGCCACACCAAGTGTGTGTTTTCATCTCAAGCCGCACCCAGTGCGATTTCATCTAGTCAGCTAGCTCCCATGTGTTTAATCACAAGAGGCCCTCAAAGAAGTTCCTCAAGGGAGCCAGAGTATGGTCTATGTTCTCAATGGAGCCCGAGAACAAAGCCGTCAAGGAAGCTTGAGGGCAAGATTCCCTGGTTTACAGGGGCAAAAATGGGGTCACGTTAGGTTATTATTCTCACGGGGTGTTCCACCTGAAACGCTGCTTGCAAAGCCTGTTTGTTGGTTGCTTCCTGGCCTGGCATTAAATTGGTAAATGTGTTAGCATATCACATTTCACATTGGTGCCCTTTTGACCATTGTTGGGATCCTCGTGATTGCTTCTGTGGAGGTGCAGGTCAAAAGGTCCTTAATTCAGTGATGTTGGCTGAGTCCTTTGCTTGTGTTTGTACGTGCCTGTGTGTGCGCGCACACATGTGCGTGCATATGCACATGAGCTTGTGCGTTTTCGATGTCTTAGCGCTTGGCTTGAAAACCCAGCCTATTTCAGTGGATGGTACTGTACAGTGATGTACAGCAAAACCTTGATTGATTTAAGACAAAGGCAAAGGAATATATTGAATTTGCATCCCATTTTGTATTGTCAAGAGTCTAACGCTTGTATCCTTTTTGTCATTATCCATGATTTTCCTTCTGCGTCCATGATTTTCTTCCTGCATCTGGGTACCTTGGTAGCCAAAGACTCATCACACAGCTGACCAACCACCTTGCTGAACAGAAGAGAGCCTGCAAAAGATTAGCAAATTGAGTCTACTATTCTTGAAACCTATGACCATGCTCCTTGCTTTGAACAATTCCAAACAGTTCGTTTTATGTTGGGTAGCCTCACATTTTGGTGCTAACATGTTCTTTCTACTTTATGTCGCCTCACCTTCAGCACAACAAATGGAAACTGATTTCTATTTTTGGTCATGAAGAGGACTCCGTGATGCTTGGTTACCTGCCCTCTTTTTCCATGATATACAAAAAATAAGGAGGTTTGATCATTATCTCGGCTCCTTTCTATGTTTGCATTTGACGCTTTGTTTGGGAATGAAGCAATCAAACCAGCATGTTCTACCTGTGTAATGTGCAGCTTGTTGACCTTTGCGCGTAATAAATCTTTCTGCAAAGGGTGCGCACCGTAGGATAGGATAGGATAGGGTTACATAGCTGTACCTGCCTACAAGGGCAGCTTAGCTGAAGCAAAAGGTGCCTGTAACCAAACCAAAATTGTGTAAATGTTGACTGAAGCCTTGAGCTGAGTTCAGAAGTGTTAACTGTAAAAATCACACACACTGTCGCTCTAAATGAAACAAGCATGCAAAGTCATGCACAAAAACTCCATAAGGCTGCAGTGCCAGGAAAATACACTTTCGTGTTTCCACAAGAAGTGCAGATTTAGATTTACACGGGGGGACCTTCAGCCAGACTGTTCGGCTGATCGGCCTGTGACTGGTCCTCGTCAGTCGACATTATGTCCATAAGCTCAGAAACAAACGAAAAAAGTTTATTGTTGTGTTGCAAGAGGAAATCAGAAGCATCCTGGACACTGGCTTGTTGTAAAAATGGTTGCTCCATTGAAAAATCACCAGCGAAACAATTGAACAGGTAAGCGTACTTTCTTCTCAAAGCACAAACATCTGCGTCTCTGCACACCAGAAGGGCATGAGCCTCATCTTGAATCTCATCACAGGAACAGCGATCACACAAAAGAGCGTTCCGAGTATCCCAAGCCGCTGTCTCCACCTTCAGTGTGTGTGCCCTAAGTCTGAACCGGCTAACATTCCTCATGACACGTGGAGACAAATCCAAATGCATATGCCTTGGTAAACGGGCAGGGGCACGCACATTGTGGTCAAAAGGCACTGCAAAAAGAGACTGGTAAGTTGCCAGCTTATTATATGTGTCCCGCGGGTTCACTCCCTCAACATCTCTCCACACTGCCCGCAACCTGTGTCTGAGGTCATCAGTAAACTCTTGAATAGGGAAAGGAGTGTCCTGCCGCACAGCTTGCGCAAAGGAATCACAGCACCGTAGGCCTTGGAAAGCATCTAAGACTTGAGCAGTCCAGCAGGCTGGCTCACACGAATGAATATTCAAATCCGCTTTCAACACTCTTCTCAACGTCTCACTGTTAGACCTCAGCATGCTATTTATACATTTTGACAACAGACCTACACCAGTAAAACTGAGGCGGCTCATGACCACACTCCCTCAGGACAGCCCAGTTTGCAGTGGTACGCTTAACACCCAGCATGCTCTTAAGATAACTCATGTGCCGCACTTGCAGATCACTTGCAAATTCCTTGCCCGCTTTAATGTATTCAGTGCCCCACACTTGGCCTGCATACATTCCAGCTGGAACCACATATGTCTTCCCAAGCCACAGAGACACGTACGGCCTATTTGCCAGAAAATTCTCACGAACAAATTGGCGAACCCGAAATGCAGACGCCATAAAGGGGCCAGTTGCATGCTCAGAGGACTTGGCCATGCTCATGCACTTGTGAAACATGCCAAGGTATCTAAAAGACTCCTTGTGTGCCAGTGGCACCCCCCCAATATGAAAAACAGGCAGGTCCGACCCAGAGGAGTTAAAGTGCACCACCACAGATTTAGCTGTGTTGATGACAAAGTGCTTCCTCTGGGTATACGCATGCAAGCGGTTCAACATGGTCTGCAACGCAACAGGATCGTTGGCCATCAGAGTCAGGTCATCAGCATATAACATGTGCGTCACATTGAATTCAGCCGTACCTGTGACAGCACCTTGCACCCCCTCCGCAATTTCATCAATGTCATTAATATAGAGAGAAAAGCAGAGGGGACAAAGGGCAGCCCTGTTTCACACCTGTGTTAGGGTGCACCTGAGCATTCTTCTCTCCATCCTTCAAAATATACTCATCAGCATCGTACATGTTTTTAATGACGGACAAGAAAGAAGTGGGCATGCGTGTGCGCTGCAGGTGCTGCCAGAGTGCCTGCCTAGGGATGGTGTCATATGCTTGCTTGAAGTCAATGAATGCAGTGTGCAGCCGGCTAGATCGCCCAGGCTTGATTGTGCGTGCAGCATGCTGTAGGTGCCTTAAAATGTAGATGGGCTGGAGGGTGTTCCTTCCAGGGTAGAAGCCAAATTGTGTGTCTGGAATCTTGTTTAAAGCCACACACCAGTTCGTGACAAGAGAACGAATCACATTAGCATACAAGCGGTACATTGTGCCACTGACAGCCAGCATGCGATAGCTATTTGGTTCAATGAGGGGCCCCTTTTTGTACAAGGGGGTCAGCTTGGCCTTCTTCACAGGAATGCGAGCCTTGTCATAGAACAGCTTGAAAAGCCGGGCAATGTATGGCACAAGCACATTCACTCGCTCAGTGCCCCGGCCATTGACCCGCGGGCGCACCGTAGCAGCATATTTGATAAAAGGAGCAGCCACACAGTCAAAACCAGGGGAAGCACGCCCATTCATCTTCCCAATCTGCTTGGCTACCAGCCCTTGCATCTCCTCCTCTGAAGGCACAGCAACTGTATCCGGCTCAGGCATCCGATTATTTTGAGTACCCTGTCTCAAAAGAGCCTCAACGTCGCGCCCACGACCCAAAGGAACAGCTATATCCCTTGCAGACAAAGCCACACCCCCACGAACCAATTGAGCTGCCTCACGGGGCTGAAAGTGCGCTTTTAGATACCTCTCCCACACAGACTGTGCCACAGGTGTGGTCTGAGTACGCTTAGACCGCCTCAGCATTGCATGCACATCAGGGTCTTTACTGTAAAGCCTCCCTAGGAACACATCCCTCTGTCTCTGCGTGTATGCACACTTCGACCACCGAATTGGGATCTTGTATTGCCTCCGCACAAACTCACGCGCATGCAGAGGCTGACCAGTTTGAAGAGCCTCCATGAACACACGACGCTTCTCTCTACAAGCTGCATCAAACCAGGGAGGGCTGTGAGCGCCCCTGCGGCTGGCACGCAAAGGCCCACACACACTGACCAGCCCAGTCATGCCCGCATCCCCAGCAGCTTGTACAATCACTGAACGCAAGCAAAAACATGCCGCCTCACAGGCAGACACAGGGTCCTCCTTTGCAATGGCCTGCTCAAACTGAGTTTGCATCTCATTGTTCCCCACAAGCGCTTCCGCATACACCTCAGCAAGCTCAGGCCGCCATTTCATGGACAACCTGCTACCACAGCCCCCAGGCTTACATACATGCTCAGACTGCATTCCCCAGTCTGCATCCTCTAAACTAGAATCAGGCACTCAAAACGTCATGCTTATAGGGCAGTGGTCACTGATGGCGCGATCCTCAGTAATGTGCACACAGTCAGCAATCCCAAAAACCTTGTCAGACATCAAAATATGGTCAGGTCTGCTCCCTTCAACACCAGCATCATGCCCCAAACAAGTACGCTGCCCATTATCCCCGCACACCCTGCCCGTGCCCAGCACCAATTCACAGATGTTCGCAAGCTCTACCAACAGTCTGCCAGCGGCATTCACACCAGGAAACTTACATCTACGGGCGTGGTGCAGGGCAGGGTGCGTCATCAAAAGACCACCATGAACGTCCGTGACCTCTCTCATCCTGCCAATCTTGGCGTTCAGATCGCCACATAGCAGCACATGAGGGGAGACCTGAGTGACATGCGCAACCTCATCAAGGAGAGAAGAGAAAGAGTCAGTCACTGCTCGCACAGGAAAACGGTGACTAACTGGGTTGATGTACAACGCCCCTAGTATGACATCCTCCTGAAACCCAAACAACCGTTTATCACAGCGCACCCTAATGCATTGCAAGCGCTGTGAGTCCAGATGTACATGCAAGAAATCAGCACACTGAACTGCTCAGGCTGCAAGCACAGCCACCCCAAAGCCTGGTTTCCCAACATCTCGTGTTGCAATGTGCGTGGCATATATGAGCCGATGCGTGTCATGCAAACCAGACATGAGCCTGTCCATAGCGTTTGTCCGGGTTTCCGTGAGAAAAACAATGGCATGATTCCTAATGAGCTCTCTTGGAGTGCCATGGTTTTGCTCAATGCAATCTCTGGTGCAGCGTCAGGGTCAGGTATGCCATTGACGTTCAGCACAAGTAGCTTGAGCTGCCCACAATCTGGCTGACGGTCAGCCCCCTATGTTTCCACAAGAAGCGCAGAAAGTTTGAGGACAGCATCTCTCTATAAAAAGGTCCAAGAGGCCATGATAAATGTGTCCATGTTATGCTTTGTACTTCGCACCGAAGCTATGGGCTCTCCAATTGCTCAAAAGGCGGGAGGGATAAAGGTACGGATTGGGGAGAATAACTTGGTGAAAGTATCCAGAGAAGATTAACTGGGACTTGATATTGCCTGTTGTTTGCATGCTCTTTGCATAGGTGTGTACACACTTGCAGCTTTCAAAACTGATGCTTACAACTTGTTGAATGGAGTCCACCACCCTGACAGTAACAGGCCAAACAATCAGTGAATGGATACGATGGGGTTTGATCTTCGGCCAGGTAGTTCAGCTACTCGGCCTGCTGGACTGTGCCAGCCGCACAAAGAATACCCTTGACTTCTGAAATGAAACGTTCAGTCTCTTAAGGAAATCTAAGGAAAGGCTTACAAAGCTGTACGCAGGTGGGCAGCTAAGCTGGATCAAAAATAAGTCTCATTAGTTTTCTTCTGCAAGAAATGGAAGACATCCTCAGAACAGTAAGATTAGGATAGGATAGGATAGGATAGGACAGGGTTACATAGCTGTACCTGCCTACAAGGGCAGGTTAGCTGAAGCAAGAAGGTGCCTGTAATAAAACCAAACCACCTTGTGAACAAAAGTCAACTGGAGAAGGAAACAGGTCCTTGAGCAGAGTGCAGAAGTGCCAATAGCTAAAGAGGATCACACACTGTCACTTTTCATGAAACAAGCATGAAAAGTGTATCCACTTGCACTCCATCATATACATTTCAATCAGGGAACCTAACCTTCAGCCAGACAAATTGGCTGCTCGGTGTTATGAAGAAATCCATAAATTTGTTGATAAACGACAAGTCTCAGTATCTTGGTTTTGGAAAGAACAAAAGATCCTCGGAACGAGCTTGAGAAAAATAGAAAGGGCCTGTGTCATCTAACACTACTCTGTGTGCAAAGCGCGCACACTTCGCACTCCATCAGGATGCAGAGCAAGTTTATTGGCGCGTTGGTGGTCAAGTCCCAATTGTTTAAATTGGTTAAGGGTGTGCTCAGTCTAGCAGGTCCCACCGACACCCAAAAGGATGGTGTGAAAGAAAAGAAAAACTACGTAGGCAGAGGAAACTCTCCCTACATCAATTAAGGAAAAGGAGACACATTGGCTCAGAAGAGCCGTGAGTCCCCTCCACCACCAAGATGGATCAAAAATATTTGTGGGGATCTGGAGGGTTATTGGAGGCACCCGGCCCCAAAACATGGCTGCGAGAAGTATTGCAGTTATCAATAGCACGCCTAGTGGTAACAAGCTTGTGGGCATACTTTACAGAATGAGCATGAAGGTGTGGAGAGTCACAATTTTTGCATCAATGAGTTTGCAGATTTGCAAACATTTGTGATACGTGTGGATGTGCTGAAGTCCAGGACGAGAAACATGTTCTTTTCTATTGCAACTGCTGTGAGTTGTGTGAGCTGCGCAGAAAATTCAAGGACCTTTTCATTGATCTTTTTAAAACCATTACATACTTTTGTTCATCTTCCAAACACTGATTTTATTCCTTTCTTTGCGAGCTTTCACATTTTGACTGATTTCGAGGTCATTGCTTTCCTAAATCAAGACTCGTACAGATTTTCAAAATTTTTTGTTAGAATTGATTTCAATATTTGATGCTGGATGAGAATGTTTCACCAGCCCAATCCCAAATCCTGGAAAAAGAGTGATACCATACTTATTTTCAATTTTAAAGAGAAAGGCCCTCAAACAGACAGGGGAGGAACGCGGCTCCACCCTTACAGCTACACATTAAACCCAATGGTCATGGGCCTACTAACACCATCAACAGAACAGAACTTGCAGGTATTCTTGTGGCACTCCAACATGGGCAAAACGACATTGCCTCTGATAGTGCATCCTGCCTATTCCAGATTTCTAAACAAATCCTTAATCCAATGCGCATGAGAAACCACCTACATGCAGAGCTCATTCATGCTATTTCAGCCATGTTAGAACACTCCCCTCACCCTATCCATTTCTACAAAGTCAAAGCACACTCCGGCATAATAGGCAATGAGGGGGCTGACGCCTGTGCTCGCACCGCAGCCCTCACAGACACAACAGACATTTCCCTACCAGATGCCAGGGATCCCTTTCACAACTCTTACTGGCTCTCATTGAAGACCTCTCACGCACAAAATGATGGCAGGCACCGCTCCCACGCTCTCCCAATCCACTACCTCACCAACCTGAACGACAAACTAAAATTACACATGCACAAACAGCATAAGCTTGGACTTGCTGATACCACTGGCTACCATTACAATAGCTGGCAAAGGTTCAACTATGCCATACAACCCAATTTCCCTGTCACCACCACCAACATTCAAGCTCACAACCCAAATTGTCAACTTGCAAACAAAGAGATCAGCAACTCTTTCTGGAAAAATCCAAAGGTTACCCTCAAACAACAGATAAATGTCATCAAATATCGCACGGGGACAATCTACACACAAAAGCATGCCAACAGATTTACCCAATCTTCCACCTCTGAAATTTGTCAGCTCTGTGACGACATGGATAGTATTAATCATATTGTCCTTAGATGCTCAAACACGACCATGAGTGGTATGCACACCAACAGGCACCATGAGGCCCTGAGTCTCTGTGTAAAAGCCCTCAGTAAAGGCAGGTTTGGCTCATCCCTTATTGGTATGGATGCCTGCCGAAATGAGAGACTCCTCGAGCAGGGTATAGAAGTCCCTGAAAACATCTCCCGAGCTATCCCTGACTGGGTATTCCTTAATGGTATTGGGTCCTCTGCCCAACACCAAAGCCGCCCTGATGCTCTCTTTGAGCGCCCTATTCCAGGCCGACAAGCCCACCTTGATCCTTCCAAGATTCCTCCTCAAGACAGGGATATTCACCTCGTTGAGCTCAAATTCTGTCCAGATACCAACCCCTCCATCACTTTGGAGACTGCAACAGCTCAACATGCTCATACTATAACCAGACTAAAACCCCGCAGCTCAAGAAATCCAAACAGGAATAACAAAGTGACTCTTCACATCATCCTGATTGGTGTGGCTGGCACCATCTACAATGAATACACGATCAAACCTCTTGTCAATTTGGGCTTATCCAAACAAAAAGCAAAATCCCTAGCTTTCAAGCTGAGCTGTCATGCCATACAGAGACTAACCACTATCGTTAACACCAGACATGCTCTTTGCCTGCAGGGGACATCTGGGGGGGGGGGTCGCTGGGCGCGCGGAGGTGGCTACCAGAAGAAGGAGAGTCCGGGCGTCTCGGGGCATGGCCGACAACCCGCCTGATCCTCATTAGTTCAGTCTCTTTCCCTCTCCTAGGCTAGCTGTAGCTAGTGTAGTTTTGAGGGACCTCCGGTGAGGCCCTTGCTAGCTTGCTAGTTAAGGGACCTTTCCTTAATGCACGCGGCCCCAGGCCTGCGTAGACTTATCTTTTTTTTAACAGACATCACGTCCTACCGACCTATTGGTTTGGCAAACACCCTTTATAAATTTTGGACACGTCTAGTTACAACAACCCGGTATAAATATGCAGAGAGCCACTCCCTGCTCAGCACTATGCAAGCCGGTTTTCGCAAACACACAGACACCATGCAACAACTCCAAAACTTAATCATGACACTTGAAGACTCTAAACTCTTCAGTAGAGATGTGTATGCGCTTATTGTAGATTTTACCTCTGCCTTCAATACAACAGACCATGACAAACTCCTCTGGATCATGTATGACCTTGGCTTCCCCACCGATGCCATTGACACTGTAAAAAACTTGTACCAGGAAGCACACACTAGAGTCCGTCTCCCTACTGGTCAGTATACAAAAGAAACAAACAACAACAAAAGAACAAAAGAACAAACAACAACAGAAGAAACAAAAGAATAGGCCGCATGCTCTGATTTGCCTCTCTAAGGTGTATGGCATTCCGGCTGGGATGTACGCGTGCCAAGTGTGGGGTACAGAGTACTTACGAGAAGGCAGTGAATTCAAAAGCCATTTGCAAAAAAGGCAATTGTGCTCTCTAAGGCGTTTTCTAGGTGTGAAAAGAAAAGAAAAGAAAAGAAAACCTACGTAGGCAGTGAAACACTCCCTACATCAATTAAGGAAAGGGGGCCACATTGGTGCACAGACCGTATGACCCACCCACCACGAAGTTCAGACTGAGAGAAGCACGGCAGACAGAGAAAGAAGACAGGTCCAGCAACGAGAAAAGAAAGCAGGATGATAGCTGAAAGACTGGAGTTCCAGACCTTCAACAGCAAGCAGAGTCAGCACTGTCAGCCTTCCAACCAAGGAAAGCCATGCCCAGCAGCTGTCTGCTGAGCACAACTAAAGTCTGCATTCTGGCAGACTAGCTTAACTAGCTGTTAGCAACTGCTGACCACGCAGAAGCCTGTGGAACAGCCCTTGGAGCACTGGTGCCGACACATTAAGTGCACGCCTTGCCCGGCCCCCAGACCACAGGCACCACCCTCCACTTGCCTTATATCCATGCCTCCCATGCCTCCGCTCGGTGCTTGGCCCATCTTCGTCGCTGCCTACACCACTCCAATAGCGTCCCGTGCATGCTCCGCACCCCAGGACCAGCTGCATTCCGCAAGCCTCTGCTAGCCCACACCAACCCCCACGCTGCTGCCGCTGCTGCTCGCTGCTGCACGCCGCTGCTGCGTGGTGACGACAAGCGTGAAAAGTACTGCCACGAACTGGCCAGTATTGAGAGAGTGTGGTCAAGAGCCCTTACAGTTTTATTGGTTTAGGGCTACTGTTAAATTTTTCAACAATATGCTCAATTCTAACAGTAAAACATTATGCCAAGTGCTGAAGGCAGATTTACACCTTGCTGATATGGATGAGTCTTGTTGGTCTGCACATGTATCTAAGTCATTTAATGGCATGCGCAATGAGGAGGTGTTTAAACAGAAATTTTTGAGTGCTTCCAAGATACCCATGCAGGATTTTTTAGGGGATTTGAGGTACAGACAGCAGAAGGTTTGGAGGGAAGCAGACGCCCTAAGTCCCCGAGAGGTGAACAGAAAAGCAGTGACTTACCATCATTGGTGTGGGAAACCTTTGAATCAAACACCACGCACACCCTTCTGTATCCCATCATATTTATTTACGGATCTGGATAAAGGAGTCATGAGGAATGTGAGTAGGTTTAGGCTTCGTGCCCACTGCTTGAAGGTTGAGTCCTGTAAATAGTTGGGTGGTTCAAATATTTGTGATAAGTGTGGATGTGCTGAAGTCCAGGACGAGAAACATGTTCTTTTCTACTGCAATTGCTGTGAGTTGTGTGAGCTGCGCAGAAAATACAAGGACCTGTTCATTGATCTTTTTCAACCGTTACACACTTTTGCCCAGCTTCCAAACACTGATTTTGTTCCTTTCTTGGCGAGCTTTCACGTTGTGACTAATCTTGAGGTCAATGCTTTTCTAAATCAAGACTCGCACAGATTTTCAAAATTTTTGTCTGAATTGGTTTCAATTTTTGATGCTGGATGAGAATGTTTCACCAGCAGCCGATCAGCCAGATTCTCGGGCTGTAGGCCAACCCCTTGTAACCCTTGTAACCCTTGTATACAAAAGACATCCCCATAGAGAGGGGGACCATTCAGGGGGATACCCTCTCTCCCTTCCTCTTCCTCATTTACATGGAACCCCTGCTGCGCTGGCTCCATGCTGGCGGGCGTGGCTATGAATATGAGTACCTCAACAAAAGCCCACAAACTTTCGAAGAGAAAGCCCAAAACAAAATCAGCAGTGGGGCCTTTGCAGATGACTTCATTCGCATCACGGGCACTTATGCCAACCTCCGCATTCAAGCCAAGAAGTTAACCCTTTACGCGGATTGGGCCCACCTCATCATATCTGGCAACAAGACGAAGCTGACCTGCAGCCTCCCTAGTCCACAAAGCAGAGATCTTCGGAGCAATACATCAGTGGCAGACTTTGCCAGACGTCTGCTCAAAGACAAGATCCTGGTCCAGGGCAAACCAGCTCAGTTCATTTGCCCTGGGGATCCTTTTACTTACCTCGGTGTTGAAGTCACCATGACCCTGGACTGGAGAACCCAACATACTAAAATGACAGAAAAGCTTACCAAAAAACTTACAAACCTAGCCTGCTCTTTTGCCACATGTGGGTGTACACCCAGACAAACTATAGACATAATTCGCACAGCAATCATCCCAAGCATTGCCTATGCCTTTCCAGTCACGCCCTGCTCTGAGAATGACCTTGCAGGCTGGGATAGACTTGCCCTTAACACCATTAAAGAGAGATACAAGCTCTGACAGTGCATTGCCACAGTCATCCTGCGGGAAGACAAAATTAACTTTGGACTTGGTTGTCCATCCATTACAGTTGAATATAATGCGAGGTGCGCAGCAGCCCTCACCATCAGCCTCAATAACATCAGCAGACACGGCCGGGTCACCAAAACACTACTGGAATCCCAAATCCATCAACTTAAAAACTATATACTCAGGAGCATCAACCCATCACACCAAACCTCCAGCTTCATCCTCAAGCAATTACACAGCATGCTCCGCGTTAGGCAATACCTCTGCATCAACAACAGCGCTCTTGACATTACACTTCAAGGAGCACCTTACCTTCTCTCCAACATCACTCCCGTCTTGAATGTTCTCTCAATGCCAATGCAACCCACCCTTAGAACCCTAGCCTGCCACTGCACTTATCCCCTCATGGATATAGACATATCCAGGCTCTCCTCTCTGCTTAATGACAACCTTACCCATATAATTGACGGGAGCAAACTCACATCCCTGTTTGGCCGCAAAATCAGGACCAAACACATCATAGCCCTTAACAAACTCTCCCATACCCTCAACACTCACAATCTCATATCTGACCGCATCAGCACAATCATACAGAGCCAAGATAGCTCGCCCAATAAAACCTCTGAATCACGTTGCATAAATAACACAACATATGCAGAATTGATGAAAACAGAACATACACCAACAGGCTGGAACTGGTCAAAGCTCCATACAGGGCATGCTCCTGCAAACACCCCCAACTGCAACCCAGTCAATGAAAGCCATGCCCCCAACACACATACATCCTGACTCCAGGACCTATAGCAACCCCCTTTTTGACGACTCCCAGGATATGGAGGTAGATACTGCTCTCCCCTACAGCCAGGACAGCCCGTCCCCACACAGCCAACCACATACAGAGTTGCACACGTGCCAAGACAAACACACTCGCAAAAGAAACAATGCCTGTCTGGAAGAAACACAAGCGCAAGCATATGACACAGACCCCACCCAACCCCTTTTGACACCCCTCACACAGGCCCTGCCCCTGGAACCCACACAGACCCCCAAAGAAAAGAAAAGAAAAGAAAAGACTACGCAGGCCAGGTCTGGCTGCGTGCATTAAGGAAAGGTCCCCTAACTAGCAAGCTAGCTAGGGCCTCACCGAGGAGGTTCACAGGCCCAGCCTAAACCAAGCTATGAACCAAAGGAGAGCAACTTTTGCGGGTCTGGTGGGTTGCTGTCAGCCATGCGCCTGCGGGCGTGGACTCTCCTCCTCCTGCTCTGACCTGTCTCACTCCCAGTGCCGCCCCTGCCCAAAGAACCCTGCAAGTATAATGAGTGCCTGGTGTTTATTATTTTTGTTAGTGATTGGAGTGCATGGCAACTTAATTGAGAGGCTAATTTTTCTGCGTTATGTCTGGTAAGACCCAGCTCAACCAGAGGAGTGATGGTGTAGTCATTATAGATAGTACCTGCTACACCAAGTAAAATGGTGTGCAATGTCACCTTATTATTTCTGTTTGGGTTTCTGAGACTACGGGTGCGAAGTCTGGATATGGTACCAGCATGCTGGTCAGCAGCTGTGCGTAGGCTGGGTTAGTGGGGTTAGTGTCAGGGCAAAATTTAAGTTCCACAAGGTGGATATCCCTATCTTGAGCAGGTATCCTTTTAGGGTCGAGATGGGTTGCTCTCCCTGGGATAGAGCGCACAAAGACAGCATCAGGACGGCTTTGGTGTCGGGCAGAGGGGCCAGCACCATTGGGAAAAGCCCAGTCAGGAATTTCCCTGGAGATGTTTTCAGGGACTTCAATGCCTTGTTCTTGGAGCTTTTCCCTACAGCAAGCATCCATTGCAACAAGGAATGAGCCATGTGCACCTTTGCTGAGGGCTTCGCAACAGAGACTGAGGGCAGTGTTGTGTCTGTTTATGAACATCCCTTGGCATGTTGGGTGTGAGCATCCTAGGACAATGTGATTGATGCTGTCCAACTTGCCGCATAGTCGGCAGTTGGCGGGCCCAGATGTGTGATTGAACCTGACAGCTTGTTTTTGGGTGTAGATTGTGCCAGTGCGGTACTTGAGGAGGTTTATTTGTTGTTTAAGGGTAATCTTGGGGTTGCTCCAAAAGGAATTGCTAATTTTTTGGTTAGCAAGTTTAGGGGATGGCTTAAGTAAGCCTGTGCTGGTATTGCTATTATGAGGTGGGGGTTGTGTGAGTTGCTGCCAGCTTGTATAATAGCAACTGGACGTATCAGCAGAGCCAAGTTTGTGTTTGTTATGCATGTGTGTTTTGAGCTTATCTTTCAAGTTGGTGAGGTAAAGGAGTGTGGCAGTATGGGAGTGCCCTCGGGGAGGTTTGATGGATAACCAAAAGGAGTTGTGGAAAGGATCCTTGGCTGCAGGCAATGAGATATCTGTGTTATCCATAAGTGCCGCAGTTTGTGCGCAAGCATCAGCTCCCTCATTGCCAATCACGCCAGAGTGGGCTTTAACTTTATAGAACTTGAGCTGGTGTGGTGAGTGCTCTATGAAGGTTGAAATAGCTTGAATGAGCTCTGCATGCAGGTGGGTCCGCATGCACATTGGATTGAGAACCTGCCTGTAGATTTGGGACAGACAGGACGCACTGTCAGTGGCTATGTTTGTGTGGCCCTGTTGGAGTGCAACAAGGATGCCAGCCAGTTATGCTCTGTTGATTGTGTTAGTTGGGCCACGGCCATTGGGTTTGATGTACAGTTGTATTTGTGGTGAGGGGTGGTTGCCCTCTTTGTTAGGTTTGTAGACGCCTGAGCCAACGAGAGGGAGGGAATCATTCTTGGTTTTCATGACGCTACCATCAGTGTAAGTGATGTCTTTCCAACACTGAATTTTGGGTGTGAATGTGGTCTTTTGTGTGTGGTGGTGATCTACTACTGCTTGTGTGTGCTTGTGTGAGCATTCAAGGGACCCCTCGAGGGGAAGGGATAGAATTTTTTTCTCCATTTGTTTGATATAAGTCGTTGGTTGGAGCTCAGGTTCCTAGGGGGGGCAGGACGAGCAAGAGGTAGCCATAGGGCTGGGACGTTGTGCTGAAGCTCTTCAAACCAGCGCTCGTTGGCACTTTGTAGGGTCTCCCTTGCTTGTGTGTTCCAGACAACAATGAGTTGTGTGGGGTATGTAGGATGAGTGGGGTTGGGTACGGTGTTGAACCAGTACTGGGGGGGTTCAAAATTGATGTGTCTTGCAGGGAATTTGGCAAGCACTTTGATGTATCCTGGGTGGTTGTTTAGCCAATTCATATAGGCATTGCCGCTGGAGCCTCTCCAGTGGGGTAGGAGTATGAAGGTGGCAACCGGCAAATCGGTTTGAATGGAGGAGTGGAGCGCGTGGCGCAGGAGTTGAGTCATGGTGTCATCGTCGTGAGGGGGGTGACAGAAGGAGTAACCGGAATAGCGCACTGAGAGGGCATCCGTGCAAGCTCCAAAGATCTGGTCACGGGGGTTGGCGCTGAAGTACTTCTTGTAGGAGGGGTCAAAGTCAAGAGGGTTTGAGTACCTGTCCGTGGAGACCATGCAGTACTTTTGTAAGGCTGAACGTATGTGGGGAGGTGTGATCAGCGTATTAGAATTGTAAATCTTTTTGCTCTTGGCAAGTAAGTCTTTGTTTCGTTGGAGTAGGCCCATGATTTCAGTCACCATGTCTTGGACTGGTGGCTGGATTGTGCTGTGTAGGCCTGCTTGTTTGGCTGCTTTATAAGCTTCAGTGAGGGTTGAGAGTCTTTCCGTAGTGAGCATGCCCACGCATTTGCCGATAGTGTTGTATACACAGGCAGCCTCATATGTGGAAGAAGAGGGTATTTCCACTGGTATGCTGATCTCATTACTTAGGTCAATCTTTTGGGTTTCTTTCATGAGGTCAACAGGCCTGACAATTATCTCACACTGCCATGTTGGCAGGATGTCTGTTTGAGGGTTGGTGGGCAGGAAGTCAAAGTTAGCATTTTTGCGAATGGCACGGCCATTGGTTGATAGCCATGAGGTTTGGAGATAGTTCTGGAGGTTGCCATCAAATCCTTGGGTGGCGAGGTTATCAAGACCAACACTATTGTCTTGGGGATCTGGTGGTTGTTCTAGCTTTTCCTTCTCAAAGGTTTCTACATGGGTCCAGAGGTCAGGATGCTTTTGCAGCATTTCAGCCGTTTCCCATCTGGGATGCCATGTGACATGGATCATCTCCTGTTCTTCAGAGAAGTTGTTCCTTGCTTGTTTTTCAGCTCGGGGCAATGGAGCACAAGCAGGGCAATCCCAGTGTTCCTGAGATTCGCTCAGCCTCCGGTCTTGTTGGGAGCATACTTTGACTTTTATGAGGCATTCCCAGTGGTAAGTACGGTGGCATGTATCACAAGTGGGCATGTCATCGTAGCATTGGGATTCGTACGTGTGCTCTTTGCTTACTGGGCTCCAACAAAGTTGGCAACATGGGTCTTCTGCCAGCCCTCTGGGTATGTGGGTTATGTTGTTCACTTTCAGCCCTTCATTGAGGAAAATTGGTAGGGCCCATTTCTCAATCGTGACAGGGTGCCATCGGACTTTGTACTGACTTTGTTGGATACATTGTGGGGAACGTATGTGCTTACGCAAGTGCTGCCAATCCAGAATGCTCTGTATCACGTGATCATAGCGGAAGATTGTGTTGCTTGCACGCATTGTGCCTATTTCATTGGCTTTGTTTTGCTTGTAGTTCCACAGCCAGTTAGCAGTATCAGTCTCATGCTGGAATAGCTGGGAATGAATGTGCAGATCAGGTTGCTAAGTACCAGGCCTCCCTCAAAGATGGCAACCTAACTGATACTGGTCTCCCTAGCGCTGGCCCAGGAGGAAATCCCTTCCACAATACAACCTGGCTAGCTAGTGAAAAGGCAGATCCTAGGCCAACTCATTCCCTCCCTTCTACTCCCCGTCTGTGCTACCTCCCAGACCTTAAAAATGCTCTGAAATCCCACATGCATGCTAAGCACAAGCTGGGCTATGCTAACAAGAATACAGGCTACTTCACTTACTACCAGAGCTTGCTACCTCACGTAAACAAGAACATTAGCAATGCCTTTTGGAACATGCCCGGTCTCTCAACTCGAATGAAACGCACTGTCTTCCAATACCGCACAGGCACCCTGTACAATCAGAAACATGCAGTCCGGTATAAAAGATCCACTAGCCTGATATGCCCCCTACCTAACTGCCATCACATGGATAGCGCTCTCCACATCCTATCTGGCTGCCAATGCCCCGTCATGCGTAACATGGTAACTGAGCGTCACAATATTGCTTGCAGGATGATTTTGAAACTGGTCAGTGAAGGCTCTTTTGGGGCCAATCTTGTGCAGTTGGATGCGGGCAACACAAGCCGTTTGGCCCAGCACGACCTGCAACTCCCTGAGCAAGTCTCTAATCGAGCTGTACCTCCCAACCTCTTCAAACCCACGGTTTCTATGCAAACCAGATGCAACTCCAGCCGCCCTGATGCAATCTTGGTTACTCCTCACCTACGTCGGAAAAGTTGTAACTGTTGATTACGGCTTGAATCAACCAGAAAAAAGCCGGTTGAAACAGCCCGGGCCTCGTGTAGAAAATGGTTGATTCAACTACGGTTGATTCCTCATTGATTCAATGGGAAAAATGGTTGATTCAACTATAGTTGATTTCCTCTTGAAACAACTGCTGATCAACTGTGGTTGATTCTGGTTGATTCAACTGCTGATCAATGAGGATGATTGATTCAACCATAGTTGATTCCACTCGGGCCTCGAATTGGATTTGGTTGATTCAACTGTGGTTGATTTGCTCTTGAATCAAGTGGTGTTCAAGACTGGTTGTTTTCTGGTTGAAACAACTAGCTTTCAATCCAGTTGGTTGATCCAATGCTGTTGATTCCACCCGGGCCTCGAGTTGGATTTGGTTGATTCAACCGTGGTTGATTTGCTCTTGAATCAAGTGGTGTTCAAGAGTGGTTGTTTTCTGGTTGAAACATCTAGCTTTCAATCCAGTTGGTTGATTCAATGCAGTTGATTCCACCCGGGCCTCGAGTTGGATTTGGTTGTTTCAACCGTGGTTGATTTGCTCTTGAATCAAGTGGTGCTCAAGACTGGTTGTTTTTTCTGTTGAAACAAGTGGCTATCAAGTGCTTGAACATCAAGCATGTAATAGCCAAAAAGGCGTAAAGCAATAGAAGTCAAACAATTAGAATCCAGCCTTGCAAGATGACATAGCAAGCCCTACATGTTGTCCAACAGAGTTGCATGGCATACAGGACCGCGCCATGCCAAAGTTGCATGCATGCAAGAAAGACCCAGCCTAGATGTTTTAAGGTAATGATCTATAAGGAGCATGCAGCATGCCAAACCCAGCCGAAAACTAGTGCGCAGCTCAATACTCGATGCACAATCCATACAGCAAACTTTCAATCACTCTCCCTTCATATGAGCATCCAAATCAAGGAATTAGGATGTAGCATTCTTCCCTTCCACTCTCACGGATTTCACTCCCTTCAAACGCAGCCACCTCAGCTTCATGCTGCTCCATCATTTCCCTCTATCAAGGCTCGCGCTGTTGGCCTTGCTGCTTCTCTTGGAAGGGGTCGATGAGATGCATTTTAACCTGCATTCACACAGACAAGAAAGAGAGAGCAGAGCATCAAGGTTAGTTCTTTGTTACCTGTGCACCTTAGAAATCAGCTTTTCTCCCTCGCGTGATGCACAAGCAATGAATACTGCTGCCTTGAAAGAATCCAAATGATACGCCGTCCCTGCAATAGCAAGTGCAAAACCTCACATACAAAACCATGAAGTCAAGGCAACATGTTCCTTTTATTTAAACAATCCGATGCCGCTGTAAAACACATATTTACTCTGTGCCAAGGCCCTCTTCCCATTTTTACATCTAACCCATGACGCAATCCCAAACACAAATAAACACAGGCAGTTTGCTCCACTTGAACTCACCACCAATGCCGTGAAAGCCAGTGCCTTGAAAGTTAAGACCAGCATGTCAATGACCTGCATTGCCTGCAAGTTGACCTGCCCGCCGAAGGTCTGTGCCACACAAAGCAAAAACGGCAGGTTGTCAAATGGATCTTTGACCCTGAGGAATGCGGCTGATAGGTAGGTCTCCCACTGTGAGCGAGGAGGCAGGTGTGGACGGGTAAGGTCAGCGGGCAGTATGAAAGGCTTTCATTTACACATGCACACAGATATGCAAGTGATAATGACGCTTCTTTATCAAGTGCCATGATTGCGCAAAGAAAGCACACCTGCCACTTGACTGTAAAGTAGCATCAGCTCTAATGGTTTGTGCAACTCAATGAGTTGCTCAACCAACGCACTGAATACCTTTGTAGGCAGTAAAGAGAGAGGGCACCCGATAAGAGAGTAGGGCAGCATATGAAAGATGAGGGCATTCGTGTCATGTGCCACAAATACAACCATGCCCCACACACTCACACTCACTCTCGCATGCATGCACCAAGTGTCACCTCTTTCACACCTGATACAAGGAACAAATGTGCACAGAGGAATGTAGTGGCTACTCAAAGCGAAGGAAAGCAGGCTGCATTCACTCCGGAGACCGTATAGCTGCCCTAGCACCTAGTGCGTAACAAAATATGCACAACATGCAAAGTAAAACCATGGAAGCACATCTAGCTCAAGCACACAAACTTACTTACCACAAGAGTGGACTTCTGTCCAAGTCGCTCCCCTCTCCTCGGCGTCCACAGCTGCCAAGACCACCAACCATCAACCAACCATCGTGGACGATATGGTAGACCCTGACTGTGCCTCCATAAGTTTTGAGATGGCTAGCCCCACAATCTTCTGCAACACGCACAAAAGTGTTTTTGCTTAGCAAAGCCACTAAAATCCATCATGTATTCAGCCACATGCAAAAAGCGGTTGCCTTCCCATTCAATCATGTGTACACCTTTCAATCTCTGAATGCTTTCCATGCCTCCAATGAATACTTTGGATGGATTAAATGTAATGATGCTTCGTGGAACACTAAGCGAGGTGCGGGTAAGAACGGCCGCACTGTTCCTTTGGCATTCATGCAACATGCGCAAGTACTCCTGCAAGATACTTCTGACACAAAAGCACAGCAATCCTTACTAACTCAGCCTGGGACTGGCAATCAATCATCATGCCCTAGGCATCCCAAAATCCAAAAGATACATCAGGACACAAATGTCCTCCAATGTTCACAGCGGGAGATGACTGCCCATCATACATTCCCTAGCACTATGTTCCAGGCACTTACCGCTGCACATTCCCTGTAAAGCACAGAGACAGGGGATTTTGCTGGTGTCAGGGGTGGCACTGTCTGCCCAGTTGATGCCACCTCCCCACTGGACCTTCTGTGTGATGGCGCACAGCCAGCTGTGGATGTGGGTTGTTCATTGGTGGTTGTATTGAGCCCCTGAAGGCACACAGTACAGCCAAAGACGTGGAGCTGTGATTCGGCTGGTAAAGCATGGGCTCAACATCAGGGGAGCTGGAACCCTAGACCTGCGGGACACCTCATCACTTCATGGCACGGACAAATTTGCGTGGGATGCTGCCCGTCCTCCTCATCCTCGCCTCCATTTCCTTCATGCTGCCCAGGGGGGGGCACCGCGACAGACATCCCGAGTCAATCCCCCTGCCCCGGCAAGCCTGCTCCAACCCTGTGCCGTCAACCCCCCATCCCCTTGTGCTCCAACCAATTACGCAAGACCATACGTGCCAGGATCAAGGCAGCCCTGAGGCTAAGGATGATGCTGCACGCCCATGCAGGCTGGTCAAACAACTCACCTTTGCACGTTCATTCCCTGCTCAACCGCTCCCCCAGCGAGACCTTCAAGCGATAGATATATCTCCTACAGGCACCCGGATCACACATAGGAGGAGGGATGACCAGGGCGGGGGGACAGGAGCCCTGGCAGTCGTGACGATGCCCGGACCCAGCGCTTGAAAATTGTGGCCTATTCCTTGGGTACCCATCGCTGAATAAATGTTATGTGCACAACAGCGTTGCCGTGTAATGAAAGACCTGCGACAGAATTGTCTAGCGACGACCTTTTTTAGACCTGCAGACCCAATTACACTTTGAAATAAATTTGTCAATGAATTACAGGATCAACATGCCCAACATACATGCGAGGGGAAAAGTCAGTTCTATGAAGACACCCCCCCCCCCTTTTGTAGGCAAACTGTCTCACTTAGCGTTTTTCAATTAGCATTTTCAACCATATTTCAGCATCCCCTGCAACATTTTTAATGGATTTTTGCTACCATTTTTCACTTTTCTGACAAATTCACACAAGCAAATACTGAAGATTAAATAGAACGACACTTTGCTTCTTGGTGTATTACAACTTGTAATTTACCACTGCACTGCAGTGACTGCAGTGGTAATTTACATGCCACTGGTGATTTGCAAACAAAACATTACCATTATCAGCAGTATGTAAAGTTTAATTACTTGGATGATCATTTATGGATGGCCATGATTTATGAATGAAAGGTGGGGAAGGGAAAAGATTATATTGATACAATTGGCACGCCTAAGTACCAGGGCAGTTGAGCTGCATTAAAGAGGTTCCATGTGTTAAACTAAATCAACCTAAAAAAGTTTGTCAATTAGAAAGGATATGTCACAGACTCTGGTGGACTCTGATGGGCTCTGAGCCCATCTCAAAATAAGTGACTCATGATGAGGCTCCACCAAAACAATAGATTCATTGTAATACTTATGAAAAGGCATTGCCCGGGATGCAACAGAAGATAATCGAAGGCCTTATATGGTTGTTATAAACACTTGCACCAATTGGTTTGCTTAGCCACTGGCTTTTGGCAAAGCAATTGAAATCAGTGGCACTCTTGAAATGGCACCACTACTAGGCAACGTTGCCAAGTCAACTTGTGCCAACTTGCTCCAGACCCTCATTAACACTTATTGTTCTAAAACTTTGTGGTGGAGGGTAATCACGGCTCTTCGGAGCCAATGTGTCTCCTTTTCCTTAATTGATGTAGGGAGAGTTTTCTCTGCCTACGTAGTGTTTCTTTTCTTTTTCTTTTCTAACTTGCGAGCTTCCAATTGAACCTACTAAAGTAAAAAGCTTGTCTTAAAATGCTGAAGTGCCTCAACTAGAACTTACTCTAATTGTACTGCTGTACCTCTATAGTATAAGTCACGCTCAGCATAAGTCACATTCAAGCTACTTCTCCTCTTGAAGGAGGCATGTATGCATGTCACCTGTCCTGCTTGCCATATGGCATGCATGGAACACTGTTGCCATATGGCATGCATGGAACACTGTTTCCCAATATTCCTCAAGCAATACACAGAGAGCTGCCTAGAGATTGGTGGCAAGCCATGACAATTGAGAAGAATAGCTTCCTAGGGGCTCTAGAGGCAAAATAATAAAAATGATTGAAAGACCCATTGCCCTACTGGAGTCCCCCCCCTTTTAAGGAGGGTTTAGACCTCCTTAAATGAGATAAGAACCCCCGTTAATTTCCCTAACGGACCCTCCTTAAATACCTCCTTATTTTCTGCAAGGCATTTTAAGGACCTCCTTATTTTCTGCAGGCCTCCTTATTTTTTTGTAAGCCTCCTTATTTTTCTGCAGGCCTCCTTATTGACCTCCTTATTTTTGTGTAAACCTCCTTATTTTTCTACAGGCCTCCTTACTGACCTCCTTATTTTTGTGTAAGCCTCCTTATTTTTCTGCAGGCCTCCTTACTGACCTCCTTATTTTTGTGTAAACCTCCTTATTTTTCTGCAGGCCTTTTTATTGACCTCCTTATTTTTGTGCAAGCCTCCTTATTTTTCTGCAGGCCTTTTTATCGACCTCCTTATTTTTCTGCAACCCTCCTTAATGACCTCCTTATTTTTTAAGGAGGTCTGGAGGCTCCTTATTTGTATTTATGTATCATATATAATATCTATGTATATATAATTAATTTCATTGAGGAATCAACCAGCCTCTTGATTCAACCATTTCCTGGTTGATGCTGGTTGATTCAAGCAGGAATCAACCAGACCCCATTGACTCAATCCGGTTGAATCAACCTAGAAAAGTTTGTCAATCAGAAAGGACATGCCACAGAGCCCATCTCAGAAAAAGTGACTCATGATGAGGCTCCACCAAAATGATCGATTCTTATTGTATTACTTGTGAAAAAGAATTGCCCGGGATGCAACAGAAGGTAATCAAGGCCTTGTGTAGTTGTTACACTTATAAACACTTGCACCAATTGATTTGCTTAGTCACTGGCTTTTGGCAAGGCAATTGAAATCAGTGGCACTCTTGAAGTGGCACCACTTCTTGACAACGTTGCCAAGTTAACTTGTGCTAACTTGCAAGCTTCCAATTGGGAGTTGAATTTACTAGCAAAAAGCTTGTCTTAAGATGCTGAAGTACCTCAACTAGAAATAACTAGTTGTGCTGATGTACCTCTAGTATAAGTCACGCTCAGCATAAGTCACATTTGAGTTGTTTCTCCTCTTGAAAGAGGCATACTGTACCTTACATAGTATGTCAAGGTCACCTGCCATCATGGCATGACGCCATAGTACCACTGGCACTCATGCCGCAGGTACAACTTGACGTTTCCCGTTACACTTAAAGCAATACACATAAGAGCTGCCTAGAGATTGGTGGCAAGCCATGACAATTGAGAAGAATAGCTTCCTAGGGGCTCTAGAGGCAAAATCAACAAAAATGGTTGAAACACCCATTGAATCATTGAGGAATCAACCAGCCTCTTGATTCAACCATTTCCTGGTTGATTCTGGTTGATTCAACCAGAATGGTTGATTCTGGTTGATTCAACCAAAATGGTTGATTCAAGCAGGAATCAACCAGACCCCATTGATTCAATCCGGTTGAATCAACAGTTACAACTTTTCCGACGTAACCAACCCAAACAGACCACCCACTTCACCTTCAAACCGGGTATTGCGCAGTATGGGGAGTAGTACAACTCCAGCCCGTCATATTCACTTAATAGAAATCAAATACTTTGAAGATACGAGGCCTGGTGCCCAGCTACAAGCCTCACAGCAACAACACAGCGAACTGTGCAAACAACTCCAAGCTGCAGAGATTACCATCCACACAATCCTCCTGGGTGTGGGTGGAACTATCTACACTGCCCATACCCTTGATCAATTCAAAAAATTAGGGATCGACTCACAGAGATCTGAAACACTTGCAAGAAAACTCCATGCCCATTCTGTACAATTTGCGCACAAACTCACCTCTACCAGACGTGCCATTGAATATAAAAACACTCATCATAACACTGGTGCCCTTGAGCAGCGTGCCGCCAGAAACCCACCTGATCCACATTAACTCCACTCTCATCTTCTGGTGAGGGAGACTCACGGCTCTTTGAGCCAATGTGTCTCTCTTTCCTTAATTGATGTAGGGAGAGTTTTCTCTGCCTACGTAGTTTTTTCTTTTTCTTTTTCTTTTTCTTTTTCTTTTTCTTTATCAGTGCTTGGTATGGTGGGTGGTAAGAGTGGTGGAGTAAGGATAGGTGCCGAATGGTATTTTAGAATGTGTGTTGGGTTTTGGCTGTGCCTGGTCCTCTTGGTCTGGCTTGGTATGGCCTGGGTGGGGGTAGGTGAAAGATCCTGGTTGGGGGGTGTGCCATGTAGATTTGGTTGTGGCCTGTTTGCGTGAGGATTTTTCCTCTTGCGGGTGCGTCCTGTATGATCAGGTTCTTTCTGCGTATTAGACTGAGTGCTAGAAGGATGGTGGTCTTGGTTTGGGACTTCTATTTCTCGGAGTAAGTTCTGGCTATTAGTCTGTAGGTTGGGGGGGTCCTCAGGTCTGTCCACCTCCATATGCTGGGGTGCGTGTTCAGGGTAAGATTTTGACCAGTCCCACCCTGTGGGGGTGTACTCCGTCTGAATCATCTCTTCATACACCTTATTGTTGATGTAGCGTGACTCGAGGGGTTTGTTGGGCGAGCTGTCTTGGCTCTTGATGAGAGTGTTAATTAGGTCTGTTGTTAAATTGTAGGAGTTGAGTACATGTGATAGCTTGTTGAGAGCAACAATGTGTCTAGTCTTCACTTTTTGGCCAAGCAGGGATGTGAGTTTATTTCCATCAATGATGTGGGTGAGACTGCCATTGAGCAGTGGAAAGAGTCTTGTCACGCCTATTTCCATGAGGGGGTACAGGCAGTGGCAGGCTAGGCTTTTTAGGGAGGGTTGCACCGGTGTTGAGAGTGCATTAAAGACAGACAGGATGCTAGGTGAGAGGTAGGGTGTTCCTTGGAAGGTAACATCAAGGTCACTGTTGTGGATGCAGAGGTATTGTCTAACTCAGAGCATATGGTTCAGTTGCTTTGTGAGAAAGTGGGGGTTCTGGTGCGATGGATCAATGCTGCTAATGTAGTCTTTTATTTTTTGTAGTTGGGATTCCAAGAGTGCCTTGGTAATCCGGCCATGTTTCTCTTCATTGTTGAGGCTTGTGGTGAGTGCTGCCGCACATCTGGCGTTATACTCTACGGCAATAGATGGGCAGCCAAGTCCAAAATTGGCTTTGTCCTCCCGCAGGATGGCTGTGCCTGTGCTCAGTGGCAGTTTGTAATTTTGTTTGACAACGTTTAAGGTCATCCTATCCCAGGCTGCAAGGTCATTCTCAGAGCAGGGTGTGACCGGGAACGCATACGCAATGCTTGGTATAATGGCTGTTCGGATCATGTCCATTGTTTGTCTAGGAGTAGCATAAGAGCTCGAGAGCTTGTCTAGTTTCTTAGAAAGCTTATCTGTCATCTTGGTAAGTTGAGGTTTCCAATTCATGGTCATGGTAATGTCTACCCCTAGGTAGGTGAAGGGGTCTTCAGGGCTAAGAAATTGAGCTGATTTGCCTTGGATCAGAATTTTGTTCTTGAGGAGATGCTCTGCAAAGTCTGCCATGGACGTATTTCCTCGGGCTTGCCTGCTTTCTTGGCTGGGCAGGCTGCACGTGACCTTTGTCTTGTTGCCAGAGATGATCAGGTGGGCCCAGTCTGCGTATTGGGTTAGTTTTTTGGCCTGTATTCTGAGGTTGGCGTAGGTGCCCGTGATGCCAATGAGGTCGTCTGCAAACGCCCCGCTGCTCGTTTTATTTTGGATTTTGTGCTCAGGGCTTTGCGGGCTCTTGCTGAGGCACCCGTTGCCATATCCGCGGCCACCAGCATGGAGCCAGCGCAGTAGTGGCTCCATGTAGATGAGGAATAGGAAGGGGGAGAGGGTGTCCCCTTGGATGGTGCCCCTTTCTATAGGTATGTCATTTGTGAAGTTGCCTGAGGGGAGGCGAACTCTCGTGCGCGCCCCCTGGTACAGGTTTTTAACATTGTCAACAGCATCTGTGGGGAAGCCAAGGTCATGCATGATCCAAAGCAACTTATCGTGATCTGTTGTATTGAAAGCAGATGTGAAGTCTGCAATCAGGGCGTAGATGTCCCTTTTAAATAGTTTGGAGTCTTCAAGGGCCATGATTAGGTTTTGGAGCTGGTGTATAGTGTCTGTGTGCTTACGGAATCCCGCTTGCATGTTGCTCAGCAGGGAGTGGGTTTCTGCGTATTCATACAGGGCTGTTGTAACCAAGCGTGTCCAGAGTTTGTAGATGGTGTTTGCTAAGCCAACTGGCCCTTAGGATGCTATGTCTGTTTGGGAACCTTTCTCTTTGTAGATGATTATGGTATCACTCTTTTTCCAGGCTTTGGGGGTGACCCCTGTTGCCCACATGATAACAAAGAGTTTGTGGATGGAGTCTTTATATTCTTGGGGCAAGTGTTTGAGCAATTCATTGGCTATACCATCTGGTCCTGGGGACTTATTATTAGTAAGTGAATGAAGGCATTCCTGAAAGGAGCAGGTATCCAGGATGGAGTTATGCAACCATTCCCTCTTCCTTTGGGTAGTATTTTCAGCCCTAGTGATGGGGGTTTCAAGGGTGAAGGGATCCTCACACTGCCGATCCATCCAGGGGTAGTTGCGTTTGGCCCGGGGATCAGTTGGGAGGTAAGCCCCCGTCTTTATGCTTGGGGCAGCCATGCTCTCAGTGTAGAATTTTTCAACAACTTGAATATCAGCGACTTTGGGTGGGTCAGTTTCCACTTCCCCTGTGCTGGGGTCTGTAAGGGCTTGAGCTTGTGGGGGGCTAGCAGTCTTTCCATTAAGAATATCTTTGTTGGCCAATGCTGGTCGTTTAGCAATCTTACGTTGTTGTTGCCTCCTGGCTCTTTTGTTGCACTGAGCCTCGTAGTCATCGTCTATTTTGTTGATTTGGTCCTTGATCTTTTTGTGCTGTGCATTGAGCACAGTTGCAATTTGTGGAGGAGAAGTGGAGGCTGGGGGTAGGTCTTCTTTGCTTGTGAAGCTTTGCACAAAAAGGAGAGCCTTGTGCAAGTTAGGATTTTGTGTATTTTGGGAGATAGCACTTTCAAAGGTACAGAGGAGGTGGGATTGAGGCAGATTGTGTTGCAAGTGCCGGACAGATTTAAGCTTGTTCCTGAGGGATTTGCGGAGGTTGTTGATTTTCCTTGTTTTGTAGTGTTTGGAATTCCCATTGTTTGCTTTGGTGGCGCACACTTGCAAAGCCACCTCATGGCATTCTTTGACTAGGGCGACAATTTGTCCCGCCAAGTCTTCTACCACCTGCTTAGCTGGGAGCCCGCAAAGGTGGTTGAGTCGAGTTTGTTGCTTGGCGCATGTGCTCTCAATGGAGGAGAGGTGGGAGAGGGCGTTTGTGTGCATGGTGTTCAGGGTTTTGACCATATTGGCATGAGTGATGCAGGGTGCATAGGTAGGGTCTCTAAGGGCACAATGCAATTTCTCCACGTCCGATGGTTTGATGGGGCGGACGAGCATGCGCTTGGGTTGGTGGGGTTTGCATGTTTCTGGGAGCTTCTTAATTTTTGTGCCAAGAATTTTTGTGCCAATTTTTGGTGCCAAAATAGGGGTCAGGAGGCCCAGAGGGAGCCGAGATCCAACAACGTGCCTAGAATACCACGCACAACCCATCATAACCCCATGCCCCCTACCTCCAAACACACCAGGCACTGACGCTGCCCAGTGGCTCTGGAACTATAAGCAGGATAAGGCTGCTGAATTGAGTGCAGAACAAGTTAGCAACACCATCTTCCGTTATGACCATGTCATCCTAAAAATTTTGGGCTGGCAACATTTACGGAAATCCAAGAGATCCTCTCAAGAAAAGCAGCAAACTCAATACAAAGTCCAATGGCACCCTGTAACAATTGAAAAATGGGCCTTTACCCTTTTTCCAAAATGATGGGCTGAAAGTAGCCTATTCAAAGCATGTGCCTAGAAGGATTAAAGAAGACCTGTGCTGCCAACTCTGTTGGAGCCCTGTGAGCAAAGAGCACACCCATGAATCTCAATGCTACGACGATATGCCCACCTGTGATACCTGCTACCGCACTTACCATTGGGGCTGCCTCATAGATGTCAAAGCATGCTCCCAAAATGACCGGGCACTGAGCAAACCAAATGAGCACTGGGACTGCCCTGCATGCGCCCCTCTGTCAGACTCCCAAAAAGCGGAAAGGATCAACTTCTCTGAAGAATGTAAAATGATTCATGTGGAATGGCATCCAAAATGGGAAGCTGCTGATATGTTACAAATGCATCCAGATTTACACGCCCATGTCCAAGCCTTTGAGGAGGAAAGGCTGGAACACACAGTAGACCCCCGGAATGATGAGGCAGACATGGACAATCATATCAACCAAGGCTTTGAAGGCAATCCTCAAAGCCTATCTGACTCTTCATGGCTCTCTACTACCGGCTTCGCCATTTGCAAAAATGTCACCTTTGACTTCCAACCTACCAACCCCCAGACAGATATCATGCCAACATGGCACTGTGATATTTTCATTAGAAGTGTTGATCTCATGAAGGAAAGTCTCCAACCTGACACATCTGATGAGGTCGCCGCGCCGGCACAAATGCCGGAAGTCATCACCTCTGAATGTGCCTGTATTTACAATGCCAATGGCAAGTGCATTGGTATGCTGACTATAGACAGACTCAAGACCCTGCTCGAAGCCTATGAAGCAGCCAAGAAGGCAGGCTTACACGCCACCATCCAGCCACCAGTCCAGGATTCTGCAACTGAAATCATGGGACTCCTCTCACGTCAAAAAGCCCAACAAAAACACCTCTCTGCCAAAAGCAAAAAGGTCTACAATTCTAGCACGCTGACCACACCTCCCCGCATTTGATCAGCCCTGCATAAATGGTGCATGGTCTCAACAGAGAGGTTTTCCAACCCTCTTGAATTTGACGGTACCTTCAACACTTATTTCAGCACAAGCTGCCGGGACCAGGTCTTTGGAGCACACACAGACGCCCTCTCTGTATGCTACAATGGCTTCTCTTTCTGCCATCCCCCACATGATGGTCAAATCATGTTTAGGCTCCTGCGCCATGCAGTGCACTCTTCACTCCAAACAACAGAACCAGTTGCTACCTTCATGCTCCTGCCCCACTGGAGAGGCTTCAGCTGTAACGCTTATATGAGCTGGCTTATCATGACCCAGATCTTGCAAAAGTGCTTGCCAATTCCCTACCAAAAACTTCCAATTCCAGGCACCACAACACTGGTTTGATACCATATCCAACCCTACCCCACCTTCTTATCCTATGCAACTCATTGTTGTATGGAATCTGAATGCCAGAGTAATGCTAGATAGCGCAAACAAAGATTGGTTTCAACTCCTTAATCAAGATGTACCAGAAGGTCACTGGCTACCCCTGGATTGTCCTAATCCTGTCACGCCACTGCGTACCCACCAACACCTAGCATCAAACACCTGGAAAAAGAAATTCCAATCACTTCCCCCTGACACACATAGCTGTCTACACAAGTGCCCTCAGGCTAGAGCAGCTTTCATACCTGCCAAATACAAAAAGATGTTCACACCTAAGATCAAAGACTGGAAAGAGATCACCTACACTGATGGCAGTGTAATCAAACATAAAGATGATGACTCCCCACCACTTTCTGGTTCAGGTGTTTACAAACCGGGAAGGGACACTAGTCCACCCTCCCAACGCTTGTAGCTGCAAATAAATCCCAATGGACATGGACCTACAAACACCATCAACAGAGCAGAACTCGCAGGCATTCTTGTAGCACTCCAACAAGGGCAAACTGACATTGCCTCTGATAGTGCATCCTGCCTCTCCCAAATTTTGAGAAAACCCTAAATCCGATGCGCATGAGGACCCACCTCCTTGCAGAACTCATTCAGGAAATCTCAAATTTGCTAGAGCACTCTCCACACCCCGTTCACTTCTATAAAGTTAGAGCCCACTCTGGCATCATTGGTAATGAGGGGCCTGACGCCTGCGCACGCACAGCAGCACTCACGGGTACCACGGATATTGCACTTCCAGATGCCAGGGACCCATTCCACAATAACTACTGGCTCTCATTGAAGACCTCTCACACACAAAATGGTGGCAGGCACCGCTCCCATGCCTCCCCAATCCGATACCTTACCAATCTGAACGACAAACTTAAATTACACATGCACAAACAGCACAAACTTGGCTTTGCTGATACCACTGGCTACCATTACAATAGCTGGCAAATGCTCAGCTATGCCGTGCGACCCAATGCCCCAATCACAACCGCTAACACAGAAGCTCACAATCCAATCTATCAACTTGCTAACAAAGAGGTCAGCAACTCCTTTTGGAAAAATCCAAAGATTACCCTCAAACAACAGATTAATGTCATTAAATACCGCACAGGGACAATCTACACACAAAAACATGCCAACAGGTTCAACAAATCTTCCACCTCTGTAAGGTGTCCGCTTTGTGACGACATGGATAGTAATAATGTATGCCAACAAGATTGTTACCACTAGGCGTGCTATTGAAAACAAGAATACTTCTTGCAGCCAGTTCATGGAGCCGGGCGCTTCCAATAATTATTGGAGGGTTATAACCCTCCAGATCCCCATTAGGGTCTTCTTTTTGTAGCTTCGTGGTGGAGGGACTCACGGCTCTTCTGAGCCAATGTGTCCCCTTTTCCTTAATTGATGTAGGTAGAGTTTCCTCTGCCTACGTAGTTTTTCTTTTCTTTTCTTTCTAAGCATATTGTCCTCAGATGCTCAAACACGACTATGAGTGGCATGCACACCAACAGACACCATGAGGGCCTTAGCCTCTGTATAAAAGCCCTTAGTAGAGGCAGGTTTGGCTCATCCCTTATTGGTATGGATGCCTGCAGTACTGAGAAACTCCTGGATCAGGGCATACAGGTCCCTGAAAACATCTCACAAGCTATTCCAGACTGGGTTTTTCCCAATGGTACTGGCTCCCCTGCCCGGCACCAAAGCCGTCCTGATGCTCTCTTTGTACGCTCTATCCCAGGTCGACGAGCCCACCTTGATCCCTCCAAGATCCCTCCTCAAGACAGGGATATCCACCTTGTTGAGCTGAAATTCTATTCAGACCGTCTGTGTGACACCAACCCCTCCGTTACTGTGGAAACTGCAACTGCCCAGCATGCCCACACACTAATCAGACTTAAAACTTGTAGCTCAAGAAATCCAAACAGGAATAATCAAGTGACTTTGCATATTATCCTGATTGGTGTGGCAGGCACTATTTACAATGAATACACAATCAAACCTCATGTCAATTTAGGCCTAACCAAACATAAAGCTAAGTCCCTAGCTTCCAAATTGAGCTGCCATGCCCTGCAGAGATTAACCAGTATCATTACTACCAGACATGCTCTTTGCTTACAGGGGGCTTCGGGGGGGGGGGGGATCACTGGGCGCGCGGAGTTGGATACCAGGAGAAGGAGAGTCCGGGCGTCTCGGGGCACTGCTGACAACCCGCCCGATCCTCATTAGTTCTGTCTCTTCCCTCTCCTAGGCTAGCTGTAGCTAGTGTAGTTTCGAGGGACCCTTGGTGAGGCCCTTGCTAGCCTGCTAGTAAAGGGACCTTTCCTTAATGCACGCAGCCTTTGGCTTGGGTAGACTTTTCTTTTCTTTTCTTTTCACCAGCAGCCGATGAGCCAGATTCTTGGGCTGTAGGCCAACCCCTTGTAACCCTTGTATACATTACGTAATTCTGGCGATTTTTTTACCTGCACATCCTTTCTTGCAGCATCAACCTAGTGTCCAGGCTGTATCTAATTTCTATCATCACTTAGGCAGGAGCACACATCAATTTGTGATAGGTGTGACCAAGGAGGACTCCAAGATGAAAAGCATGCTGTGTTCCTTTGTTCTTGCGCCCCTGTGTGTTCTCTTCAAAGGAGTTATGCATAGTTATTTTCTGACTTCCCCTCTTCTCATATAATTTTTCTGGACGATTCAGGCACTTTCTACTATTCTCAAGCTAGCTCTGAGGATGTTTTTCATTTCTTGCAGAAGCAAATTAATGAGACTTATCGTTTTATTTCCGATCTCATGGATACTTTTGGTGCAGTTGGAACAGTTGAGCAGGCCAAACAGCCAAACTACCTGGCTGATCATTTTTTCATGAAGGTCAAATCTCGTCCCCGTTGTAACTTGTATCCTATTTCCTCTTGCAACGCAATAAGAAGCTTTTCTATTTCATGGGACGGATTGCTGTCCGGGCAGTGGCCTATGGTCGAACTCATTTGATGTGAAAGGCTTGTACATGGTGGTACTCAGGCTCTTCCGAGCGTAGGCCATACACATCCCAGGTTGCCCATGCCCCCTTTCTTTGTGCGCTCCTGTGGTAAAACATTGGTTTTGCATCCTGTGGACATACCCCTTTTCTTCGGTTTCCTCGTTTACAGTTTCCGCCTCCGTGTGTTGGAATGTACCAGCACCAGGCCTATTAGTCCAACGTTGTGGCTAACGGTCCATTCTATAAATCTGTAAATCTATTTCTATACACTTCAGCCTTTGTTTATTCTTCGCCATCTGCAGCATGCTGCACGCACTGTGCGATCAAACAACTCGAGTAGATTGCATGCGGCAGTCATAGATTTCAAACAAGCCTACGACACCATTCCTAGGGAGGCTCTCTGGCAACACCTCCGCCGCATCAGCATGCCCACTTCTTTGCTGTCGATCATCCAAGACATGTATGCTGCTGATGAGTATGTTTTGAAGGATGGTGCAAAAACTGCACGTGTGCATCCTATGCAAGGTGTTAAGCAAGGGTGTCCTCTTTCTCCTCTCCTTTTCTCACTTTACATCAATGATGTTGACTTGATTGCTGAGGATGTGAGAGGGGCAGTAATGGCACAGAGAATGTTTGCGTGACCCACATGTTGTATGCTGATGATCTCACATTGCTTTCCAATGAGCCAGGTGCACTTCAAACCATGTTAAGCAGGCTGAATGTGTATGCTAGGAAGAAGCATCTCGTTATCAACACCTTAAAGTCAGAGGTTGTGCACTTCAACTCAATAGGAAATAATCTCCCTGTTTTTACGATTGGCAGTGACACTCTTGCTCATAAGGACTCGTTTAAATATCTTGGCATGATGTTTTACAGGACCTTGAACATGGCTAAATCGGCAGAAATGCATCGCGTGCTATGCTTACATCTGCTTATAGGATTCGTCGTTTTGTACGTGAGCACACACTTGCAGATAGGCCGCATGCTTCCTTGTGGCTTGCAAAGACGTATGCTATTCCAGCTGGTATGTACGCGAGTCAGGTGTGGGGTACAGGTTTCATGCACTGCAGGCAGGCAAAGAGTTCTCTAGTGCTCTGCAAATTTTGCATCTGAATTTCTTGAAAGGTACCTTGGGTGTGAAGCGAACTACCACTAACTGGGCTGTTTTGAGAGAATGTGGGCATCAACCACTGCATTACTATTGGTTTAGAGCTGCAGTCAAGCTGTACAACAGCATGCTTGGTACAAAAAGTAGTACTTTACGCCGTGTTATGCAAGCCGATTTGAAGTTACAACCTAAGGATGACAAGTGCTGGACAGCGCAGTTAATTCAAGCCTTCCAAGGTTTGCGTGGTTCTGAAATTTTTGAGCAGGCTGTGAGGTCAGGAGGTGCCATTTCCATGAATGCTTTTAGTGCAGACTTGAGGTACAGATTGCAAGGAGTTTGGAGAGAAGCTGAGTCAGTCCAGGATCCAAGGGGAAACAACAATAAACTAGCTACTTACCAAACTTGGTTTGCTACTCCTTTTGCTCGCAACGCTCGCCAAACCTATGCACCCCTGCCTTGGTATCTTTTTTTTGATTTGCCTAAGCAAGTTATGCGTAATGTAAGCAGGTTCCAGCTTCGTGCTCATACTTTGAAAGTTGAATCGGCTGTTTGGCAGGATGATGGTACCTCTATGTGTGACAGGTGTCCTTGCAACCAAACTCAAGATGAAGCACATGTCCTTTTTAACTGTACTGATGAACACGCTTGTTCTCTGCGCCGCAAGTATCAAGTGCTTTTTGAACCTTACTTCCAGGATATTCTTGAGACGCAACCTTTTTTACTGCATCAAGTGAGCTCTCAATTTGTTTATCAGTTCCTTCATCAGCGAAACGCAAAGCTTTTCTTTTTTGTGTCTGAGCTTATGGATTTATCACTAGTAACCTTCCTGATCAGCTCCAACTTATGTTAGATAGGCTACATACGTATGCTCAGCGGAAAGGGTTGGTGATCAATACTGCCAAGTCTGAGATTGTGCATTTTAATTCAAAGGGCGATAATGTGCCAGCTTTCACGTTAGGTGGAGCTCGTTTGGCGTGTGCAGATTCTTTTAGGTATTTAGGCATGCTGTTCAAAAAACAACGCAACCCGCAAGCCACTGCAGAGTATATGTGTGCACCTTTCCTAGCTGGTTGCAGACGGATTAGGCAATTCGCATCTGAGCACCGCCTGACAGATAGGCCGCATACCATGCTCTGGCTGACTAAAGCATATGCTCTCCCTGCTAGCATGTATGCATGCCAGATTTGGGGCACTAGATTTATGAAAGAAGGAGCTGAAATGGATTGTCCTTTGCAAACTGTACATCTGTGCTTACTGAAGCGTATCCTTGGGGTAAAGCGCACCACTCCTAATTGGTCTGTACTGCGTGAGTGTGGGCATGAACCTTTACAGTTCTATTGGTTTCGTGCAGCAGTTAGGTTTTACAATGCTTTACTGCGCAGCAACAGCACTACACTCAGTAAGGTACTGCAAGCAGATGTTGAAATGAGCAGTCTCTCCCATAAATGTTGGACTTCAGAATTTTTGGCTGCCTGCACAGGCTTGGACAGGTGCAACGTGTTTACTCATTGTGTTCGGTCAAGGCAGCCTATAGCCATGAAGGAGTTTGTTGTTGATCTGAGAAAAAGGCTGCGAGGTGTGTGGAATGCTGATGCCTTGGCAGAACATGGTGACCACACAAACAAATTAGCCAAATATCATCACTGGATGGCACTTCCTTTGAGACCCTTGTCTGTTCATGGTGCGCCCTTTTCTGTCCCCAGGTATTTGCATCTTGATTTGGGCAAGCGCACGCTAAGAAACATAGCACGTTTTCGCTTACATGCTCATAATTTAAGAGTTGAGACATCACTTTGGCAGGAGCACACATCAACTTGTGATAAATGTGAACAAGGACTCCAAGACGAAAAGCATGCCGTGTTCCTTTGTTCTTGCGCTTCTGTGTGCTCTCTTCGAAGGGATTATGCACAGCTATTTTCTGACTTCCCCTCGTCTTATAGAATTTTTCTGGACGACTCAGGCACTTTCTACTATTCTCAAGCTAGCTCTGAGGATGCTATTCATTTCTTGCAGAAGCAAACAAATGACACTTATCGTTTTATTTCCGATCTCATGGATATTTTTTGTGCAGTTGGAACAGTTGAGCAGACCGAGCAGCCAAACTACCTGGCTGAAGGTCAAACCCCATTGTAACTCATTGTAACTCATTATGGATTTATTTTTGGCTGGCAGAGACCAGCCACAAGCCGATCAGCCAAACGACCTGGCTGAAGGTCACCCCCCATTGTAACCATTACCTGTTCAACTGTTTCTCTGGTGATTTTTCAATGGAGCAACCATTTTTACAACAAGCCAGTGTCCAGGATGCTTCTGATTTCCTCTTGCAACACAACAACAAGCTTTTTTCGTTTGTTTCTGAGCTTATGGACATTATGTTGGCTGGCGAGGACCAGTCACAGGCCGATCAGCCGAACAGTCTGGCTGAAGGTCCCCCTGTGTAAATCTAAATCTAAATCTCCCTGTGTATTCTAATCTAATCAAGCGAGTCCTGAGGATGTTTTTCATTTCTTACAGAAACAAACTACCGAGACGCTGTTTTATAACTGATCTCTTTTTTTACTTGTGTGTGGCTGGAACAGTCGAGCAGGCCAAGCAGCCAAACTACCTGGCTGAAGATCAAATCCCATTATAACCTTAACAAGTGCAAGAATCAAGATGATCAAGCTTATTTAAGAGGACTCCACTCGAGGGGTATGGGAGATGAGCAACCCTGTGCGTACCTTTCAGGATGTTCCTTCCCTCTAATCTGTCTTTTTCCACGATAATGCATTTTCCCTTCCTTGCCTAAATCCAGATTCGCCCAGGTTACCTAAAACTTGGTCAGAGTTGATTTCAATTTCTGATGCTGGTCGAGTGTGTTTCACCAGCAGCTGATCAGCCAGAGTAGTCAAGATGGGCTATAGGCCAACTTGAAACCAATTCAGAGAGCATGAGCAGGCTCGCATCCCACTTGACTTGTTAAAATACAAATAGCAGAACAAATAAAATGAAGTCAACCCTGTTGATTAGCTTGCAGTCTGTTCGCATGAGGAAGAATAGCCAGGTCAAAGAAGAATAATCAAGGTCACCGTGGAGTTCCTCAAAAAGCAGTGCAGTCGTGGAAAAATTCATCGAAAACTTGCCACAAGTTCTAACAATAAACCAATGCAAATTAGAATCATTCTAATCCATGATGGAGAGGCTCCCACAAATATAGGGGTCATGCACAGGGCACGCTTTTAAGATTTGTGAGCAAGCAACTTATCTCATGGCCAGCACTGCCAAACAGCCCTTGGCTAAGCAAAACAGCATTAACGTACAGTAAAAGAAATTCCTATCAACAGGGTAAGAAGAGGTTGTGTTGAGTTGCACGAGCTCCTCCTGGAGCATCAATTTGAGTGCATATGCAGGCATCCACAGAAAAATCATTTCACATGCAAACAGGGATGCACACTGAAACATACACACATGACTTTGTGTGCGCATGCACTACTCGATGGAATGGGTCATCGCCACCCAGTTCAAAGGTGTGACCTGCCCCCAATATTGAAAAACATTAATGTCAACAATGGATGCCAAACAGACATGCAAGCATGTTGTTCACTATAGCACATTTCTCGATTCTTTTTGAGAAGTCAGGAGGGTGGACACAGTCACCAACGCCTCTGTCGAAGCACTTTGTGTGAGAGTGGAACAGCAGGCTGATCACTGAATCCCTCAGTCCAGGAAGCAAACACCCACATTTTACTCTTTGGCGTGTCAACAGCCTCTCTTGAGCCATCATGCTTCTTCACCAGCGGCCCTACGTAACAAGAAAAAACCTAAGCAAGCAGCCAAACCATTCCAAAGAGGCCCCCATAAACCCCTGGAGCCACTCGTCCTTCCGCTGCCTCATCAAAACACAAATGCTGCCCGCTGCTGTACATAGCCATGGTTTGCCACGGACATGGCCAGCATGTAGGCAAAGCAAAAGGCTGCCAAGACTCTTATTAAGAGTCTAATTAGGGCAACTGCGACAACACCATGCCGCCAAAGCAGCATGAGCAGCTGCTCTACAGTCACTGCCATTGCCATGCGACTACCCCGCCACACACTTCACACAGCTGCAGCTAGGCTGCCCTCATAGGCAGGTACAGCTATGGAAACCTTTCCTTCCCTCTCCCGCCACACACTCAAGGTGTAGGCGACCAGCTGTAGCTGTGCTGCACTGGTGCAGCTGGCATTGCTCAGGCGCAGCTCACACTGCACAGCTTGCACTGTTCAGGCGCAGGCAAGCTGCTGCAGCTGCCTCATACCAATGCAGCCTGCTCTGCTGCTTGCACTGGCGCAACTCCAGCTTAGGTGGGCAAGGGGCAAACAGTGCTGTCACACAAAATGAATTGTGCTGGAATGCAAAGCAGAGCCAGCCGTACTTCACATTTCAGAGGCAAAAAGACAGTCTTGCACGCAGATCATATTATCAGGCAACCTCAAGACTAACCAACCCAGGTGAGTTTGAAAAGGATTAAATGAGCACACGCATGCGCGTGTGCCCACCCCACACACACATGTGTACATGCAGCTCCTTGACAAATTGCCTCACCCCTCTTGTGAGGCTGCTTGCTCATTCCAAGCAGCAATTAGGCGGAACAACGAGGGTCATGTGAGGAGCCCGCGCAAGAGACACAACCCAGTTTTCCCAAAATTCCCAAACAGAGGCACGTCACCGACCGCTACTCCTTTGACCCTCCGTAAACCTGCATACAACGCGAAAAAAAAAGCCCCCAACTCTGAGTCTGCAGCTGCTTGTGCTGAACCCAGTGGGCGCGAGACAGAGACCGTGCAGCACACGGTATCCCCTGGCCCCTCTTTTCAGCCCAGCTTACAGTCCATGTTGACCACCTGCACCTCACTCAGGCGCATTTCCATGGACCTGAAAGGATGGGAACAAGGCAGGCACGGACACTGATTTGCAGGCACGATTCAGATGCACACAGAACTCAATCTAAATATGAAATGGCCGTAGCCAAGCCCTCTTTCTATGTGCCGAGTTGAAACATTGAATCTCAGGTGCAGTCCAAATTTCATCAACCCTGTGTCACTGTACTCACTTTTGATTCAAAGTGGTTGTAGTCATGGACTCCAGAGAGCACCAAGAAAAAGACCCACAGGAACTGCGCACGGGAGAAAGAGGCGCCACGTCAGCAGCAGGAAACAAATGTGTGGCAGTCACATGAATAGACCGCCAGGCACTCAAAAAAGTGATGGACCCTTCACTGCCCTATGGTAAGTAAGGTCCAGGGTAGCAAGGTAGTAATAGGGTGGTGAGGTCCAGGGTGGCCCTAGCCCGACCATAATGGACCCTTCACTGGTATCCTGGCTGTGATGGACCTAGCACTGGCATCCTAGCTCTGATGGTCCCCTGGCTAGGGTCGGCCAATTCCATACATATATAATATACATGCCATATATTTCATATTTTCCTGCAAAAAAGCGGTATTATACTGGCGAATTTATACAGAATCGGCCAATCCTAACCCTGAGATTTGGACGTGTAGGTCGCCTACCCTGACACCCTTGGCACTGGCTGTAATGGTTGCCTTAATTGGCACCCTTGCACTTGGCTGTTATAAATGCATCCAGCGAGAGATGCTAACTGCATCCTTCAGCAAAAGCAACATCGCACATTGCCTCTTGCTGAGAAGCATGAATGCTTCAAACCCTCTTTGCAAGTTCCTAACAACAGATGGGTCTTTCAAAGATGTGGCTTAGGCTCCTTGCTACTCAACTCGTGCCAGTCGTTAAATATCGCCAACCCCCCACAACACAGACAACCATGTGAAATATTGAAGGACATCCGCTGCTTGCCATGCCAGCAGTGCCCACTGCATTCTAAGCCATGAGGAAACGACCCTATTGCCCCATGGTAACAAACATTTGACCAATTGAGAGTGACTCACTGCTGGCATGGCCAGCAGTGACCACTACATCTAAAACCATGAAATAACAAACCCAACGACCCCTCATTACACAAGCAGTTCAATCGATCGACTGCAACTCACCGCTGACCATCCCAGCAGCACCCGCTGCATCTTGAGGGTGCCCCCCAACTCGCCACCTTGGAAACGGCGGATGGCAAACACGATGCTCATCGCGCCAAAGCCCGCGCACCACAGCACCAGCGTGAAGCCCAAGTCGCCTTCTGAGACGAGGAACTTCTCACCCTGTGTGTGTGTGTGTGTGTGTGTGTGTGTGTGTGTGTGTGTGTGTGTGTGCGCGCGCGCGCGCGCGCGCGCGTGCGTGCAGGTATAGAGCACGCTCTACCGAACACTAGGGTGTCAGGTATAAAGCAGGCGACTCCTGTGGTGGAGCTCGCGAGTCCCATGCGCTGATCTGGTCAAGAATAAGAGACCAGTCTGCTACGATACTGGGCTGCAGGCCTTCTTGTAATCCCTTTAAATCCCTTAAAATAAAGGAGACGCAAGCCCTGTGCCACAGCAGGTGCTCTATCGCAGCAGATACACAAACCAGCTGTACACAAAAAGCACGTGCCCTGCCATAGTAGCAGCCCGCACCGATGATCACTCGCTGGCATTACAGCAGGGGCACACCTGCCGTATGAATTAGAAACTCACCCTGCCATAGTAATAGCCTGCGCCAATAATCCAGGGCAGGCCGAGCCCCAGGAACACGTTTGTGCTGTTGCTGCCAGTAATGTTTCCGATGGCAGCGTCGGCGGTGTCGTCGTGGATTGCAGCCATGCGCGAGGCAAAGGTGTCGGGCAGTGAGGTACCTGTGTGCATGTGTTTGTGATGAAACAGGGTGCAGAAAGCTGGGTATCGCAAACGCATGCGGCCATTGTGTGTGACACGGGCAGAGGCGTGCCTTTCCTGGTGGCAGGAAGGCGTTGCATACGGGGGAAGTACAGGGAAGCACGTGCCCCTCACCCAAGGCGACCAAGGACAGGATACACCATGTTGCCAGCACGGCAGCAAACCAAGGAGCAAACTAGATGAAGGGAAAAAAAGTATGGGGTAGAAGGCTTAGGTTTGGAGCTGCAGCAAAACAACTGATTCCCAAAAGCGACCAAGGACACGCCCGCCATCACACAGGAGAAGAGGCTGTCAAAGAACCGGAGAAAAGGTAGTGGTCAGAGAACAGAAGGAAAGGCTGTCATCAAAGGACAGAAGAAAGGCTGTCATCAAAGAACAGGAGAAAAGGCAACAGTGCATCACCCACCCAGGGCAACCAATGCACTAGCTCATGCACCCTAAAACATGCCTGTCATCACAGAGGACAGCTCACACAGCCCAGTTTACATCGACCCACCTTGGGCAACCATGGTGCACAGACCCACCACAGGGCACCACTGCAATCACCCACCTCGAGCACAACCAACGCACTAACCTACCACAGGGCACCAATGCATCGACCCACCACAGGGCAACCATGGTGCACAGACCCACCACAGGGCACCACTGCAATCACCCACTTCAAGCACAACCAACGCACTAACCTACCACAGGGCACCAATGCATCGACCCACCTTGGGCAACCATGGTGCACAGACCCACCACAGGGCACCACTGCAATCACCCACCTCGAGCACAACCAACGCACTAACCTACCACAGGGCACCAATGCATCGACCCACCTTGGGCAACCATGGTGCACAGACCCACCACAGGGCACCACTGCAATCACCCACCTCGAGCACAACCAACGCACTAACCTACCACAGGGCACCAATGCATCGACCCACCTAGGGCGACCAAGGACACGCCTGTCATCACTGGGGACAGCGTCAGCTCACAGCCCAGGACGTTGGCCACCTTGAGGTATTGCGCAAGGTGCACGTGATGGTGTGAACGCAACGTGTGAACGCTAAGTGCATGCAATGGTGTGAAGCGCAAGGTGCATGTGATGGTGTGAAGGGCGAGGTGCATGTGATGGTGGGGAGCGCGTGTCGATGTGTGAAGCACAAGGTGCATGTGATGGTGTGAAGGGCGAGGTGCATGTGATGGTGTGGGAGCGCGTGTCAATGTGTGAAGCGCAAGGTGCATGTGATGGCGTGAAAGCGCGTGTCCGTGTGTGGCCAGACATTTTTGTGCGACAGCTGCATGACAATGCTCAGGCCTGAAGCGTCCTTGAGGGGCCTAGAAGTTTCTTCAATTGCATCTTAATCTCAGGACATATGTATTCCTCACTTTTGGTACTTGTTTCTTGTCAGGGTATCCCATTATGAGGGCTTCCATATGGGTTAAAAGTTTGAGGCCTTACATGTTCATGGCTACGTGTCTGGATCGAAAACGAGGTCAATTGCAGACTCTTTGCCTACTATCACTTTCTGTGATCCTATCCTGTAACATGCTCTTATAGTTGAAAACAGCAATTCAATGGCCTCCTCTATGAATAGCGACTGATCCAAGTCACAAGTGAACACTTAATTCATAAATCGGTCACATACACGTGCAACAACACACCTGGAAGCTATGTATGCATATAACTACTCGATGCGCATTCAGATGGTCTTGAAGTGATGCACACGAGAAAGACAAGCACACAAACACTGCAAACTTCCCCACAAGCACACACTCTCCACCCAGACTCCAGCACTGCACACCTCTTTGGTCAAATAGATGATGCCCACAAGGACGACGAGGGAGCCCACAAAGGTGGGGTACGACTGAGCATAGTCAGCAGGGGGGATGATCGCGCAGATGAGCTTCCACGTGATTGAGATGTAGTGCAGGAGCATGTCGAACCTGTAGTGTGTGAAACCATCAAAGGCAAGAATTCAAGAACACGCGAGCTTCATGGGGTCAGAATTGCACACATAAGCGAGCTTCCAGGCGATGCCGATGAAACGTGCAGCAGCACGTCACACCTGTGGCATGTAAAAATAAACAGAGCTCTGCAGGAGCCCTACAATGCCGCAAGCGAAATGAGCACGCTGCCAGGCAATGCCGAGGGAGCACAGCACGCCCTCTCCCTTTTTATGCAGAGTCCATGCAATTTTGGGGGGGGGGCTGTTGTGAGTCATGAACTACTCTGCAGCATGCATGCATGCTGAGCGGAGCAGAGGCTCCTGAATGACTGTTTGATGTCGCACTCAGCAAGAGTGCTCATCTCGATCCTTAAGTAACACGTCCTCAAGGTTATTGCTCCTTGCTTGTTCAATGACAGTCGTGCTTTGCTGGGCACGAGGGCTTCCTGGTTCTGATCTCTCTCAGCTTCATGGCAGCTCCAACTACAATTGACGCTTTGAGCTCCTGTTCAGAGCTTTGCGGATCTACATGTCTGGGGGAGTCGCCTCAAGTACACTTAGTGCTTTGAGATCCTGTTCACAGCCTGGGGATTAACATGCTTGAGTGCTGCCTGGAAGAAGCCATTGGACGCATGAGGGCCCACGCCAGTGTACCCTGAAGGACATGACCCTGGTTTTTCCTGAAGAGCTGGAGGAAGGGGCTGTGCCTCCAATTGCCCCTGAAGAGGGCTTAAGTACAGTACCTACCAGAAGCTGTCAGCCCCATCCTCCAGTCCAGGCATAGTTCTTGTTCGGGAAAACCCCATAACACAACCCGATAATGAAGTTCAAGGCATTAGGATCCCAAGCTAGAAAATGGTTGGTGGCTGTGGTGATGCATGTAATTTGAGCATGGGAAGCAAGATCCTGTGCTTCGTGCTTGGTAGACCTAGTCCCCAAAAGCTCAGAAAAGCAGGCCTTATAAGGTAAGGAAAACATGAAACGCAATGGGGGCTGACTCAGAGATCTCCTGAAGAGCATCACCCTACATCAAGCCCCCACCCACACACGATCGGCCCCACCTTCCAACTCAGGCTTATTGCCTCCTTGTACTGGTCTTTTGGAGGCCTTCCTTAATCTGTCAAGCACTCACTACACATGGTCGGCCCCATCTTTCAACTCAGGCACGATAGCCTCCCAATATATCCCCGCACGTACAGTCTTTGTAAGCCTTCCAGCTCCCTCCTGGAGAGTTTCAAGCCGACTCATGATGGCCTTCCTAACTGAACCCCAAATATGATAATGTAAGCCTCCCAAGCCCCTCTTGGAGAGCATCACCCAGAGGTCCAGCACCTACCACACATTGTCGGCCCCATCCTCCAGTTCAGGCATGATGGCCTCCCGGTACTGCTCCTTGTAGGCCTCCCACAAGTTGAACTCCTCCTCGTCCTCATCGCCATCCTTGCTGCTCTTGTCGCTGTCCATGCTCTGCAGGCCACACAGCAGCACAGACAGCAGCAAAGTCATCAACTCACGCATGCATGTACGGCAAAGAGAAAAGCCCTGCAGGCCACACAGCAGCACAGGCGTTCAACACCAACAATGCAAGGAACCAGAGTCTAGTGCAGCACGACTCTTTTTGCTGAGGCAGGTATGTGTGTGTGTGTGTGTGTGTGTGTGTGTGTGTGTGTGTGTGTGTGTGTGTGTGTTGGCTTGAGTTACTGGATTTCAAGTATGATCATTTAAGCCGTGCGCAAAGCATTGATACATGCACACGGCACAGCTGGCACGCATGCTGATTTCCCGGTGTCACTGGACCTGCTGCACCTTTTCCTAATCCTGCTCTGAGCCAGCCTCCTGTGGCTGTGCTCCTTTCCCAGAAGACATGATCATGAAATGACTATGTGTTGTGCTGTCTGCCAATGTCGAGTGGCCACACTGCTGTTCTGGTCCTCTCCTCAGGTGCACAGCTTGCCCTCCCGCACCTTGCTCTTTTGCAGCCCCTTCTTTTCAGGCACGATGATGATGCGGCAAATCTGGCGCTTCCCCAGCACAGCCCCTCCCAGCGGGTTTGACAGCGCAACCTTGAAGACCAGCATCTTGTCTTCACCTGCAAAAAAAAAGCCCACACATGGAACATCTTACACAGCCCACTCGTCATACCAATTTCCAATACTTTCAGCTGTGGCGCGCGCGCATGCGCATGGGCACACACACACAGTACACATCTCAGAGGGCACCAGCGCGAATCCTGCAGCCCTTTCCTCACGTGCACCCAAGGCTTCTGACACAGTAGTAGCAAGGCGTGGGATGCAGAACTGGGGCTCAACACACACACAGTACACATCTTACAGGACACCAGCGCGACTCCTGCAGCCCTTTAATTCGCATGCACCCAAGGCTTTTGACACAGTAGTAGCAAGGCGTGGGATGCAGACCTGGGGCTCAACACACACACACAAACACACACACACACAAAGCGACTTGCCATTTGCACCTGCAGCTAGCAGGGGGATGCGGACTTTCGTCCGATCCTCTCCGCTCTCAAACACGAGGGTGCCCTTGGTCTCTTTGTAATGCTTGCCTGCAGGAAAAATGAGGGCGGGAGCCATGTGTCGTTCCAGCAACGTGTACTTGCAGCAAATCAACCTTTCAATGCAAAGCACACCTCGGCGATGCTGGCATGGAGCAAGGAAGGCAAGCTTTATAGGCATAAGAAACGAACACCCACGCCCACACCCAAACACAGGGGCATGACATATCCATGTGGATGCTGCAGGCCCTGGGCCATCTGATGTTGTGCACTCTCCCACCCACCCACACCTAAAATTGCTGCAGGCCATGTGCTGTGCAATATTAGAACTCAGTGTTTGCGCCCCCCCCCCCCCCCGTTTACACACACCTGCGATTGCCGCAGGCCCTGTGCCGTCAGATGTTGAGTACTCTACGGTCACCCTGCCATCTGTGCCGTTACGCCGAACCACATTCAGGTCCACGAACGTGTCGTCCATGCCAACCTGTGCGCGTAAAAGAGGTCCAAGCACACATGCCCTAGTAAGTGCCATGCGAGTACGTACCTGAGGTATGCTCACATTCAAGCCTGACGTGCTAGCGCTTCCTGCAACAGAGGTGCCACTTATGCAACATAAAGGGGGATGAGAGGGCACTCACTGCCATACAATGTAGAAAGAATTGCTTGGACACCAATGGTGCTCGGTGCAGCTAAACAAGCTCAAAAAGGTTAACTACCTCCGTCCATTGTACTGAGCTCCCAGGAATGCTCACCTCGTTCCAGATCATCTACACCCGCAACATCCATGTCAATAATGAGACGCAGTTTGAGGCTCAGGGATGGAAGTTTTTGCATGTGCTGTGGGAGTTGATTTCACAACTCAGGCTGCAGCAGCGATGCGCGTACAATCCACTATAGATGCTCCACACAAGATGCAGGTAGGTCCATAGCATATGTGCTCAGACGCACCAATGGTTCATAAAACTACAGTCATCCCAGACTGAAGAAAGGGCCAAGGGGAGTGGTTAAACTTGCCATGATCCAAAAACATCATCCCTACTACCAAATGACCAAACATAGGCTTGGAATCCAAGGCGTGGGGCGTTTGCTTGTCAGAAAGAAAGGAAGAGAGCAAGGGACATGATTCAAGGATACAAACAGACCTGTTCATTTCACGTGCTCACCTCCTTGGTTGGCAGCTCAAACATGAGCATCCCGCCCTCATCATCGTCGACAATGGTCACTGGGACCATGTCCTGCGCAAGCAAAGCGTATGGACACTTTTTTTGAGCTACTTTCAACCAGTGTCACACACCCACCGCATCAAGGATACATATATGGTCCCCACACAGACTAGCCTCACACAGGCTGCACAACACACAGGGTTCAGACGGCTATGTCCCATTGAAGTCATGGTGTGATTTCACTTCTTACTCCCACCCATAGGGGTCAGACAGCTACACAACCTTTCCCCCCCTCCCCCCCCCCACACACCTGCACCAGGACCACGCCCACACCCTTGAGGTCACTCAGCATCACGTTAAATGTCACATCCGGCTCCGTCATGTCGTCGTCGATGATGCTGACCTCAATCTCCTTTGAAACCTCGCCAGGCCCAAACTTGAGCTCGCCCTGCGAGTGTGCATTTGCGTCGGTGTGTCTGTGTGGATGACACAAGGACAGGACAGGGCAGGACAGGGCAGGGAACTTTTAGGGGAGCGAATCCCCTGCAGGGCTTGGTCGCAGGTCTATCTGGCTGACTTCAGTCCAGGCATGCTCAGATCACACATGCCTCTGGCACGCGAAGGCTGAGACGCACGTGCCTGTAACCACACATGGCTCTGACACGCATAGACTGAGACACATGCTTAAAACCACACATGCCTCTGACACGCATAGGCTAAAGCACATGCGCCTGTAACCACGCATGCCTCTGACACACATAGGCTGAGACACACATGCCTGTAACCACACATGCCTCTGACACGCTCAGGCAGGAACACACTGTCACGCCTCCACTCACCTGCACTGGCTTGTAGTCAATGCCGGCCACTGCCGTTCCATCCTTGGTGGCGTAGCTCACAGAAAGTGGCATGTCCAGGTCTCCGTCATACCGGCGCACCACAACCCTGCGGCCAAGCAACACCACATCACCTGTTCAGCAACATCGAAGGGTCAGCAAGTACAGCATCCATGGCTTCCGAACAGTGGCATGTCGGGGTCTCCATCGTACCGGCGCACCACAACCCTGCGGCCAAGCAACACCAAAGGGTCAGCAAGTACAGCATCCACGGCTTGCGGACGGTGGCCTGTCCACGTCTCTCTACCATCGTACCACAACCCTGCGGCCAAGCAACACCATTCCACTTGTTCAGCAACATTGAAGGGTCAGCAAGTACAGCATCCATGGCTTGTGGACAGTGGCATGTCCACGCCTCTCTACCATACTGGCACACCCCCGCGGCCAAGCAACACCATTTCACCTGTCCAGCAACATCGAAGGGTCAGCAAGTTCACGACGTTCATTACAAGGAGCAGTAGACAAGGTCATGGTGGCGGCGTGGAATGGCAGTGGCTTTGCTGGTACATTGACGTCACAGGTGGAATGGTGTTTGGCCGCGGGGTTCTGGTGTGCCGGTATGATGGAGACATGGACAGGCCACTGTCCGCAAGCCAGGGTGCTGTACACGTTTTGTTCCTTGTGCTGACGCTTAACCCAACCTTTCCTCCAGCCAAGCTGCCCTTGCAGGCAGGAGCAGCTATGTCACCCCCACCATCCCTTTCCTGCTGCATGACTGCCCCGTGTGGTGATTCTCATGATTGACGCCTTTTCTCCCACCAACAGCATCAACACCAACAGCACCGGGCTCTGCACAAGGACGTCGTGCCACTGCCACTGGTCACCAACAGCACCGGGCTCAGCACAAGAATGCCATTCCGAGGTGTGTTCGTAGCCTGCACGACATGACTTTATTGAGGAGTGCCTTCTCCCTGATCACTGACAGCCTGCTGTCGGGCTCTGCACGAGAATGTCATGCCACTGCCACTGAGCACCGACAGCATCAGGCTCTGCACAAGATGTCATTCCAAGGTGTCTGTGGCCTCAGCGCCATCTCTGTGCCCCAGGGTTTGCAGCCACCTTCCTTGCAGCACCCAACGCCTCCAGCACGGAGTGGTGCATGGAGCTGCGTACCCTGTACAGGATGCCTCTGTGCTCCAGAGATTGCAGCTGCTTACCTTGCAACACCCGATGCCTCCAGCACGGAGTAGTGCATGGAGCTGAAGCCCAGCTTGCTAGCTCCGGTGGGGGCTGCCTGCTCCTTCTGCACCCGGTCCACAAAGCGACCACTCAAAGTGCCCACCTGCGTGCATACATTAACATTTGCGCCTCTATGCAGATTAACTTTTCACCGCACCCGGTCCACAAAGCGACCACTCAAAGTGCCCACCTGCGTGCACACATTGCGTATCCATGCAGTCTTCTTTTTTGCGGCATCCAGTTCGAATTGGGAAGCACTAATTTCAGCTGTCTTTTCACAACTTGATTTTTGTACCCATTCCAAAAAGCGGCCACCCTAGTTGCCCGACCTCTGCAAATGCGACAGCACATTTGTGCAGCCCCAATTTGGGGGGGTGCGCACTACATTTCATGCAATCAATTTCTAAGCCATCTAAACGTCCTGCCCATCAAGCGGCCATTCACAGTGTCCACCTGTTGCGGTAGTAGCAGGGGCTGTGCTACAGAGGAACAAACGCGCAAGTGCATTTTAAAACCTCCGATCCATGCCGTGGCCATCCTGGTTGCAGCACTCAGACCCATGCATATTTCTTACACAGCCCACATTTCAACGATATGGACGCCACTCTCATGGATCTAGACACTTCTTACATGAGCCCTGCACCTCATCATCACAGACGCAGCACTCACACGAATCCATGCATCTCTGTTCCATGCTCCATCTGTTCCATGCTCCATGCATCTCTCTTACACACCCCGCACCTCATCATCGTTGACTTCTTGACCCTCCTTGATCCTTCCCTCCTTAAGCGCAAGCATCTCGGGTGTTTTGCTCTCGCCTGTTGGGTGGAAAGGGACGCAGCGATGATCTCTGGTGTTTTTACATGGGTGGCAAGGGACACAGCAATCACCTTCGGTGTTTTGCTCTTGCCATTTGGGTGAGAAAGGGACACAGCAACCATCTCTAATGTCGTGACTCGCATGACAAGAAACAAGGCAAGAAGCATCTCAGGTGATTTGCTCTTGCCTGTTGGGTAATAAAAGGACACAGCACCAAATTCAAAACCACATGCCATCTCACAAAACGCTGCGCATTTTTGGACTGTGTCAAGCTGTCAAGCACCAGCGTGCTTTGGTGCTCATGCTCACGTGCGTGCGTGTGTGTGTGTGTGTGTGTGTGTGTGTGTGTGTGTGTGTGTGTGTGTGTGTGTGTGTGTGTGTGTGTGTGTGTGCGCGTGTGTGTATGTGTGTGCGCGTGTGTGTGCGCGCGCGCGCATGTGCGCAAGCATGAGTGCATCACTGTCAGTGCGTGCAGGCAGTCAAGTCCACAAGTTTTCCGCACCCTGAGGGGCACCGCTTGTGCATACCCCACACATGTGCGCCCTGCATGCAACGATGTCTGCGTACGCACCTGCCATCTGGCGCACGGTGAGCATGCGGTAGTAGAGGATGGAGTGCTTCTGCTTGGGTGCGATGGAGCTGCCCAGGGAGCCGGTTTGGATACCACCAGGGGTCCATACCCCACTGCCGCCATTGTGCTTGCCACTGCTGGCACCCTTGCTGCCGTCTGCAGCCTCCGCGTTTTCCTCCACGTCAAACGGGAAGTCCGCGACCTGTGGTTGCTGTGGAGGGGAGCATCATAAATGACCCTTGGACGCGAGGCACGCGCACGTGTGTGTGTGTGAACAAGCACTTGCGCAGTAGAGCACATGCAAGCCACCATGTCACTTGCCAAGCAACATATGGGTGAATTTGGACATGCGCGCGCATGTGTGCACGCGTGCATGTACTTGTGACTGCTTGTGTGGAAGTATGCCAGCAAACGCATGAGTAGGTGTATGGGTGTGCAGTGGTGTCACTACACCTTGCGAAACAAAAGTTGACTTGACCTGCCAAGCACTGTCTCATCATCTCCCAGGTAACCAGGGTGCTCGGTTTTGTAAGAGCAAATACACTCTTACAGATTGCCCTTTTAGTTCAACCTATAGAGGTTGCATTGTTTCTATAAAGGTTGCATTGTTCGCACTTGTGGGTTCCATTTCAGCGGTGGTATGGGGGTACCAGCCCAGCGCACCAAAGCAGAGGCACTGTTTTGTTTTTATTGATTTTTGCACTCTCTGATCATGTACGTCAGCAAAAAAAATGACTGTATGCCAGTTGCTTCTAATATTCTGTTCATTTGGTTATTATTTCATATTAATTTCTAACTGCTTGTGCACCCAGCATTTGCCTGCCAGCTTTTTCAAGCCTATATCCATGATGCATCCGGCCCAAGAACCTCTCTGAAGGCTTCATAGAGGCTAGCTTAGCATTTTGACGGCAGCTTTTTTTGTGAACCTTCTCATTGAACCTTCTTACAGAGGCCACCTCTGCCAAGGCCCTCAAGCACTCTCATGCTTACATGCCTGCTCCATCCTTCTTTGTTGCATGTCATTTTTGCGCGAGGGCTACTCTAGTCTTGGCTTAGCCGCTCGCACCTACCCCTGTGCTTACCTGCCCACTCATCCACAGCCAAGGCTTCTTGTCCACAGTGTATGCAGTAATGAGCATGAGAGGGAAGAAAGCGAGCGTGACAAAGCCCTCCCAGATCTCTACCTCCCCAGGTGAGATGATCTGTGCGGTAGCATGTGAGCATTAGAGGGCAGGTGAGTGGTGTTGAGAAGCTGTGGGAGGACACACATGCGCGCGCACAGACACACACACAAACGCGCGCGCACACATACACACCCCTTGTGTCCTTTGCCACCTGCAGGCTGCTCACAGACCCAACATTTCCAATCGGTGGTAAATGGAAGAGTGCAGCTTGCCAATGATGGAGGCAACAAAATACAAAGGTGGCACAAATCAGCAGAAGCGGTATGCTTTTCTGCTGTGCACTACAACGATCGGAGCTGCAGGTTGCTTAGTTGAGCAAACTGCAACCTTAACTGCACTTGACAGCCAGGAAGCCTACACAATGAATACCCAAGCCTGCTGCTGTAGCTTTTCCAGGAGAGCCTTTGACCAAAAAAACGCATGTTAGTGTTTCTTCTATCTTTCTGATGCCCAGTATGGACAACCTTGAACACACTTACCGAGAGCGCCAAGAACATCCAGATGTACGCCCAGACAGACCAGATGGCTGTGCAGATGAAGACATAGATGTGCTCCAGCTTCCGAAATTCACCTGTATACCAACAACAATTCACACATGCACCAATGACACAGTTGTGCTTAAGCTTCTGGAATCAAGCTGTGAATGGACAACAAACATGATACAGCAAGGGGCTTCACACTCACAGCCTGAACAACCATTTCCCCTCCTAGTCTGTCAGCACACCTGCATCCATGTGCACAATGTCGAGCGCAGGCGGCTACTGCTAGCAGCCCTTTGTTGTAAGGAAAAAACATCTAAATGCTGGCATTTTCATTTTGGTTGGTCGCAGTGCTAGAGATGGGGGAGCAGAGGCGAGGTGCTGGCACCTCCGCTCCATTTCTCCGAGCCTGGCTGCCATGCGCCTGGACTGATGGCTCATCTTCTGATAACCACTTCCCCGTTTCAACATTCAACCACTTCATCAAGCCTAGCTTTCAGGCGCCTAGACTGATGCTTCTTTCTTGCAGATGTTGCAAACCTATTGTTTCAAGGCAGAGGCGCCAACAAAGCGTACCTGCTGGGAGTGCAGCTGTGCAGATCCCAGGAATGAGGAAGTACTGCAGGCAAATGGGGTAGGATGTAGGGATCAGCTGCTGCTCAATAGCTTGCTTCCTCTTTGCAAGCTCCTATAAATGGTTGGCAAGCACAATTCAAGTGCTTATAAGCCACCCAAAAGCAACCAACAGTGCTCCCTTGAGGACCCTTCAGACTGCTTGTCCTCATGGCACTGTGCAGCCTTGTGAAACACCACATCTGCTGCGCAGGAGCACTGGAGAGCCTCGGCAAGCAGCCCTGTGCCCAGGGTCGGACTAGTTCAGCTCTGCATCAGGATCAAGCTGGCTCTGAAGTTCAACAAGGCAGGATAGCTGCTGCATGCAAAGTTGGCTGCACACTTGCCAACATGCCTTGGGGTACCATACACTTGGGGTGGTGCACTCACATTGTAAGTAGCACTAACCACGCTTTTCAGCACACTTGACTTATGCACTCAAACGCTTACATTGTATGCAGCACTGCCCACGATGGTACTGGCACCGAGCTCGCCCCCCTTGGAACCCAGCTGAGTCAGCGTCTCAACAATCCTGCAGAGCAGAAGCATGAAGCAAAAGGCATGCGAGTGTGAGCCCTGCAGCCTGCAGTTTACTTTTTCCAGGCATAAAACTTTGCACATGCGTCAATACACAGGCCTCACAGGCTCTGTGACAGGGATCTGACAACAACACGATTCATGATGAGATTGTGTGAAAAGCACAGAGAGGTGTTGAAGCCCACAAATATTGAGGGATACTTACGAGAGTAGGATCTCTGGGGCGGAAGTACCGAAGGCCATGAGCGAGATGTTTGCGACAACCCAGTTCCACACCTTCTCCTCAACCACTACTTTCTCTGCAAGCGCGGTGATGTGCAAGGACGCATTTTGAGACGAGTTGGTGCTGCAGTCAAGATGGTGCAAATGCCTGTCCAATCCAGCATGCCCATGCTCGCACATTGAGTGTGTGTGTGTGTGTGTGTGTGTGTGTGTGTGTGTGTGTGTGTGTGTGTGTGTGTGTGTGTGTGTGTGTGTGTGTCCCTGCACCCACCTCCTGTCCGCGGGTGCTTCCTCACTACTTTATGGGTGAGAGAAGTAATGTTCTGCAGCAAAGAGGTGTGGGACGATCTGTAAGGTATTGTGCTTCTGCCTTTTATGCCTTAAAGGCACTGCATGTGGCCACAGGTGGCAGCCTTTCTCCTCTGCTCAATTACTGCCAGCTAATCCAACGCATGTGCTCACCTCTATGGATTCAGAGAAAATGTCTGCAAAAGGTAAGAGGCAAAAGGAATTGCGTTGTCAGTCCGTGATGTGTGGACTGCTGTCGTTTGTCTTGCAGTGACCAACACTGGCAAAGGGGGCCCTGAGGCTACCATGACGCGCCTACCTGAACAAATGGCAATTCCGAAGAAAAGCCAGATGAAGAACAGGGCGTAACAAACTGCGCGGAACACGGGCGAGCACAGAAACCAACGTTTGCCTTAGATGTGTGCCGAGCTCGTGAGAGGGCACCCTAAAGGACACGGCCAGGCATAGCGACGACACCACTGAAGTGGCAAACAAAAGGGCGCGCTGTGCCTTCGGCCTGCTTACCGATAAGGACGCCCCTGTGCATGAGGTTGAACCCTGGCACCAGGATGACGGAGTCGTGGCAGTCCGCTCTGTCATCCTGTCAGTATGAGCGTGCGAAGCTTGCGAGGTTTGCAATTTGTGGTACTGCTACGTGGGGGGAGGGGGCAGAGGGCAGGCACTTGTTCACTACCCCTCCCGTCACTCCTTCAAGAAGGAAACCATTCCACGTCCACAAGGGCTTTTGGCACCTAAGGGACCTCAACACAGCCTAGTCAGTGTTTGTTCCTCTTGAGGAAGCTGCAAGGAATAGCAGGGTGCTCTGGCTTGTCTTAGATGGCCCCCTGAAAGAATGATACCTTTTCAGGCCCCCTCCCAACCCAAGTGAGCACTCACGTCCCAAATGATGTACCCTCTGCCAGGGGGAGGACTCTCCCAGCATGTGCCACTGTGGAGGGTGTGAACAGCAGTGTGGGTGACGGGTGGCATGTGTGCGGACTCCTTGGAGCACTCAGCAGCTACGTACCACATGCCCTGCCACAAACCTGAAGAACTCGGTGCACTCATTCAGCTCATCTTTCACGACGTCCACGACATTCTGGAACGCTTGCTTTCCGTTCGCCACTGCCATGTTTGCGCGCCCTTTCGTGTACAACAGCAACTCTTACTCCGCTACGGCCTGACATCCAGCTTCCTCATGATAATTATTGCTTGGCTAAAACAATTGATTATAATTTGCTCAAGTACTGGTCTTGCGTGCCCTACGTTCTCGAATACCTGCCAAAAACCTGCCGGAATGAGTATGGGAGATGGCACTGCGTAGGCTGTCTCAATCGCAACAACAGGTAAATTATTGCGTTCAGGGAAAAGGATAATTGGGGACTTGCAGGAGGGTTGCGTTCAAGTGTCCTCCTTTCATGACCTGGCCTCTCGGTCACCACACAGGAAAACGCGGAAGTGCTGTCCGTGAGCTTTAACCAGGTGAGGTGTGCCTGCTATGCACACACATGCACGGACACACACACACACACACACACACACACAACACACGCACAACACACACACATGCACGCACGCAAGCGCTCACACATATACACGTACACACTCATATAAACACATGCACGCGTGCGCACATACACACGCACATGCACGGAAACACTAAAACACACATGCACAAACACACACACACACACACACCACAAAGAGGCATGAGCGCAAATACGCGCATGCATACTTGCGCATACTAACGCACTGCATGAGCATGAACTAACGAGCAACCACACCGAGGGCAAGCACACAGTCTTGCAGGTTAACATGTATGCATGTCATTACTTCGTTTGCGCGCCTTTGACCACTCTTCATTTGTTTTCATGCCAAACAATGCTTTGGCATGGAGGACCACCCTTAATTGTATACATGCCACGCTTCAATTGTATACATACCACCCTTCAATTGTATACATGCCACCCTTCAATTGTTGCCAGTTGTTCACACACTTCAAAAGCAGCATGGAAATATGCAGATTGGCATCTTCACCTGCTCATGATGGGCCTGAACATTTCCACAGGACAACAGTTGCATCTGCCTTGGCACCCACTCGTTAGGCATAGTGATCTACTGCATCGACAGCCACAGTTGCGTCCATGCGCACAATGTGGGCGGGTCAGTCAGGTGGGTGCAACTGATTTTTTTGAGTGGGCTGGATCGGCCATCAGCTGTATGCACAAAGAAAAGAAAGGAAGGGAGAAAAAGAAAACCAAGTAGGCAGTGAAAACACTCCCGACATCAATCAAGGAAAGGAGGACACCTAGGGCTGAGGCACCGTCTGCTCATGTAGCCTGGTGTTCATAAGGACACCCTCACGTTGTGCTGCTGCTGCGCTCCAGAATGGTAACAGCAGAAGTAGTGTGCCCAAATACAGCGCAAGGATCCAGTTGGTCTGTTTCATGCATGCTGCACTGTATTTGCAGTTCATCTGGATTTGGACTTGCACGCCTTGACTCACTTGGAAGTATGGACATGGTTTTGACGCGAATGAGGAAGAGCTCAACATGACAAGATTGTAGCTTTGCATTCAACAATGGCTCAGGAAAAGGGGCAGGTTCAAACTAACCCAACATTCTGAAGGACTCTAGATGCATTGCTGTCCTACAAACGATTAGAAACAAAACTCATTTTGCACTCTCCAGCCTTGGATGCTCTCAGCTGCAGTTGAAGGGAAAGTTTTGCATAGCTGTACCTGCCTACAAAGGCAGCTTAGCCGAAGCAAAAGGAAATGCATGTGACGTAACCAGACCACCTGCTTTGAATGCACTGACCATTTCCTCCCTCAGTGCTCTGACGAGCTCTCCACTGCTGTGTGTGTGTTCACTGCTGTGCATCTGTGGCTGCCTGGGATGTGTTAGTGAGGCTAACATTGGCTTTGGCAGGCGTTGGCAAAGGCTGACATTGGCCTTGTGTGCATGTCTCTACTGCTGTGCATCTGTGGCTGCCTGGGATGTGTTAGCGAGGCTGCCATTGGCTTTGGCTGATGTTGGCTTGGCCTAAGCTGACGCTGGCCCAGGCTGACATGTCCTTGGCTGACGTTGGCTTTGGTAGACGTTGGTCTAGCAGTGCATGCACTCACTCGCAGAGCAGTGGCACTCACAGAGCAGAGCAGTGGCCTTGCAGTTCATGCACTCACAAAACAGTGGCACTTGCAGGGCAGAGCAGTGTTCCCACTGATTTTCTCCCACTTTCGGTGCTTTGAACACTGACTATGCCCTGCTATGAGCTTCTGTGAGGTTTTGAAATGTGTGTAAGCATGCAACATTCTAATGGGTGTGGTGGGGGTTTTGCATCCAAGGAATCGATTGGTCCCTGCAAAATAAGAATTAGCAGGACACTACTTAACTACACAAGCACAGTTGTGCCGCAAAATGGCTGCTTTGTTCAAGCGGCTGTTCGACAAGGGTTACAAGGGAAAAGGCCTCAATTCAAGACGTTTGACTGCTAGCGGCTGTTCAACTATCTGTCTTGCTCACTCTGGAGCTGCCCAATCAAAAGCATTCAAAACAGGGTATCTCCAAAAGCACTGCTGTGTGCAGTTGCACAGTGGCTGCCTTGTCCAAGCGGCTGTTCTACTTTTGGTATGCCCACATGGAGTTGCCCAAACAAACATCTAACCGGGTAGCTCCAAAACTTCAGCTGGGAATGGATCTTGTGGTAACTAGCTAACCAGGCCGCCTAAAGGGGGACTCGGATGTATTGATAAAGCAGAGTCCCTGTTGACAGCAGCCTCTCAGCTGACAGCATGTAGGGGATAAGAAATGACTGCTGGAGCTTGGCAGAGCAGCTGGGACCTGATTCTTCAACACCACTATCCAGGCCAATCACCCCCTCCTCCTTGCGAGGGCATTTGCACGAAGAGGTGTACCGCTTGCATGCTGGTGAGGGGTTGTTGAGGCTCATGGCCTCACGCTAAAGCCTTGGCACTTCAGCACGCATGGCCCTTGGGCTCCTGCTCTGGCACAACCACCACATCTTAGCTCTCCTTCAACTTGTTGCTGTGTGTCCCAGGTGGTGCTTGGCTTCAGCAGGGTTGTGTGGGATGGTGCACCGCAGCAAGCTTGCTTTGTCCTTTCCCCATGTGTTATCGATCCCTGAAAAAACTAATGTTACATGAGCGTCATGTAATATTATGAAATGCAATTGTATAATATTATGTAACAAATGATATCAGTTAGCCGCACTTCACCCTAGCTGGATGCAAATCTCAGCTCGCTTATCCACTCATCATCTCCGTACCCATCTTTGACAGGTTATTAAATAACACACGCGTCACACACACACGCATGTGCGCGTGCACATAGATTATGAATGATAAATAAAATGGCCTACTAAGGCCTAGTAGGACACTTCTACAGACTGTCAGCGTCCCAGGGTGCCCAGCAAAGCAAGTTGATCACATCCGACTGGGCAGAGGATTTTGTCCCAAGAATTAAGACATCATGCATCATTGCAAAGCGCTATATAGCGTTCAAGATTCTGCGCAGTGCTAGCCCCACACAAGTTGTTTGCAAACGGGCTGTAGGCATAAAGGCATGGCACAGGTAAGTGCTAAGTGTTTGGATTCTCATTTCCAGGTCCAGCACGCCTGTGACACATCCATCCGCTATCAAGATGGACTTGCTGCTCAATATATAACTCGTAACTTCAATCTGAGCCAGGTGGCCTTCCGCACCTCAATGCTGGCGTTTGTCGGCAGTGGGGCCCAGCCCGGCCTCACCCCTCACAGGTTCTGCTCATCGTATCGTTTGTTGACAGCCATATGTCCTGCCTTTTTTTGCCGCAGCCTCGGCCAGATGGCCTTCCGCACCTCACTGCTGGCATTTGTTGGTAGCGGAGCCCAGCCCAGCCTCACCCCTCGCAAGCTGATCATTGCCAACACGAGTGAGGGCCATGTGCTCCAAGAGTTCAGCTACACCACGCAAGTCCTGGCAGTCCACATCAGCAAACAAAGGTGGGAGCGCATTTGGTAGCAAGTAACACAATCACAGCAATGGAAAGTGGTGGCAGGCCATGCTTCTGACGTGTGGCATTGGCACCTATAGGAATCCTTAGATTTGATCTCTTTGCTGTCTACTCCGGGCTTGTCCACCACTGCGGACGTGTACTCCATCATCACTGTGGGCATGTGCACCATCAATGTTGGAGTCAACCACACCGCTGTTCATTGCGGGAGTGCACCACCACCGTGGGTGTGTGCACCACCACTGAGAGAGTTGGTCCACAATGCTGTTCACTGCGGGTCTGCACCATCACCATGGGTGTGCAAATGCTTCCCTGAGACAGGAAGCCACCCTTTCCCAGGGCACTAAAACATGCCCATCAGTAAATGTACCTTTGGCCCAGGGCAATCTGCTTCTGGCAAAGCTCCCCTTTTTTATAAGTTGCAATGCCTGCCTATAAGTTGCCTGCCTATAAATTGCAATGCTTGGCTGGCACTGTGTGAGTTGGGTTGGGTTGTGGGGATGTGTACGAAGACTGTGATGCTTGGAATGGACGGCTCATCATCTTTTCATGCATGATGCTCGCATCTACACACAAGCTGCAGCTTGGGCCCTTGTTAGATTGGAGAGGAGGGCATGCAGAGGTGCTTACTCGTAATACGACCTCTGCATGCCCTCCTTATAACTCTCCCCCCCCCCCAGGAGGGTGGCTGTGCAGCAGCTGTATGCTTTTGTGTACATGAATTGGAACGCTTCTAAGACCACATGCATGAATGCTTCACTGCTTGCCTCACTCCTAGCTCACCCTACAGGTTGGAGGCCGTGCTGCATTCCCCCACGTTTGTGTGTTATGAGCTGCATGCATTGAAAGCCTTACAATGCAAACGCATGGTGCTTGCTTCACTGCTTGCCTCACTCCTAGCTCACCCTACAGGTTGGAGGCCGTGCTGCATTCCCCCACGTTTGTGTGTTGTGAGCTGCATGCATTGAAAGCCTTACAATGCAAACGCATGGTGCTTGCTTCACTGCTTGCCTCACTCCTAGCTCACCCTACAGGTTGGAGGCCGTGCTGCATTCCCCCACGTTTGTGTGTTATGAGCTGCATGCATTGAAAGCCTTACAATGCAAACGCATGGTGCTTGCTTCACTGCTTGCCTCACTCCTAGCTCACCCTACAGGTTGGAGGCCGTGCTGCATTCCCCCACGTTTGTGTGTTATGAGCTGCATGCATTGAAAGCCTTACAATGCAAATGCATGGTGCTTGCTTCACTGCTTGCCTCACCCCTAGATGACCCCGCAGGTTAGTGGCCGTGCTGCATTCCCGCGCGTTTGTGTATGAGCTGCACACGTTGGACCTCTTGCGGACGATTGACACCCCGGCCAATCCACTGGGCACATCCTGCCTCAGCTGCAGTTTGGAGGGCGGCAGCATGCTCGCCCTGCCCTTCCACCCTGCCTGTGGTACGCTCAGGTGCGTGTGCTGTGCTGTGCTGTGCGTAACCGGATGCTCCTGCTTTTGGTTGGCAGTGGCCTGCTTGCCCTGCCCTGTCAAGCTGACAGTGGCACGCTCAGGTTCAAACGCTCATGCCTGCTTTTCATGCCTGGGGTGTTCCTTTGTGTGTGTGTGTGTGTGTGTGTGTGTGTGTGTGTGTGTGTGTGTGTGTGTGTGTGTGTGCGCGCGTGTGTGCGTGCGCGTGTGTCTGTGTCACCCCTGGGTGAGTGCGTTGTGCGTGTGTGAGTGGGTACTCCTGCTATCGGTTGCAAGCAGCCTGCTTGCCTGCCCTGTCACCCTGCCTGTGGCTCGCTCAGGAACAAACGCTTTTTGCTTCTTTTCGTCTGGCATTGAGCAGCTCGTGCTCTTCTTTTGGCATTGAGCAGCGACTATCCACTCAGCATCCCTCAACCAGGATGTACAGAGTGACAGCACTCTGATGTACTGTCACACAGCAACCCATTTGGGTTAATACACCTCTCTGTATCTCTCTGTGCATTTTGTGTTAGTATACAGAGCACAGCAACTCCTTACATTCCCAAAACCCCTCTCGAGAAGTCTTTGGTATATGCCGTGAAGCTTGTACAGCCCCCTAGGGTGTGCTGCCCTCTTAACTTAAAATTCTGCTAAGCTGACCAGCTTACAGCAAATAAATGAACCAAGTCGTTGGAAAGGTTGGAGGCTCAACCTACAGCAAAAGTTGCAGCAAATGAAATAACCAAATTGTTAAAATGGTTGGATGCTCAACCAACAGGACGTGTCAGCAGCTGCATTTGGTTGGTGCCATGCTGGAATTTAACCTATAACTCGCTTTTGACTTTTCTTAAGCTAGTTCCGAAGACTGTCTTCCATGTCTTGCAAAAGCAAACTAATGAGACTCATCGTTTTGTTTCCGAAGTCATGGATAATTTGTGTGTAACTGACACAGTCCAGCAGGCAAAGCAGCCAAACTACCTGACTGAAGGTCAGATCCCATTTTAACCTTGTAACCTTGACCTATGACATGCCTGCAAAGGCTTTACAGAAGCCCATACCTCAATTGGGCTGGTTTGGTTACAAGCACCTTTTTTTGCTTCAGCTGAGTCGCCCTTGTGGGAAGGTACGGCTTGCAATCGCTTCCTCTTCTTTTAAGAAGCCCATATCTCAGCCTACAAAGGCCTACCAAACATCTCAGCAGCTGGCCATGTGTGCAACATGTGCAGGGTGTACAACCTGATGAAAAATGGCGGCGATGTGTTGGCAGAGGTGGAAGCTCACAAAACGCAGCTGGCTGTGCTGGCATGGAGCAGCTGCGCTACTCTGCTTGCGAGCGCCTCTACCAAAGGCACCGTCATCCGTGTGCACAGGTGTGTGTGGGTATGGGTGTGGGTGTGGGTGTTTTGCTCCATTGTGGACAAGAGGAGTTAATGTTTTTGTCTTTCCTTTAATCCCTCCATTCTGCTGCACATTATTTGCTCGTCATACCCTCCTTCCTCTTTTGCTTATTTTTAACATCATCCTGACCTTGCTTGATCTTTAGCTTATGCATTTTGTGAGTTTGTGGCTCTCCCGTCATCTTTCTCTCCCGCTTTCCCTTTTCACCCTCTCCCACCATCTTCTTACCTCAAATCCCAGCAAGGTGTTGCCACCATCCTCAGGCTTTTCCTCCCAGGTTCCATGAAATTACAAAAGTCTTGACTTCAATGAAGTCAAACCAAAGTTTTTGCAACATGCTCCGCTCATCCTCCTTGATGCCCTAGAGGCTCAATAGCCTACAAATCTAGCTAACGCTTGCTGTTAGGCTGCGTGCATTATGGAAAGGAAAATTTAAGGCACGAATGCCTAAAAAATGGATAATTTCCGCTTGCCGTAAGGCTGCGTGTATTATGGAAAGGAAACTTGATTCACATGAGCCTCAATTCTGATGATGTAAACCAAAAGTCTTTCAATTTCTGCTCCACTCCTTCATTCTTGGTGCCTCAACTCTTGTTGGTTCCAACCAGAAGACTTTGCCATTTGCTCCACTCCTCCTCCCAGGCTCCCACAAGGAACTAAAGCCTTCACCTTTCGGCGCGGCACCTACCCTGCGGCCATCTATGATCTTGCCTTCAGCCCAGAGGGGCATGAGCCCTCCCTGCTGTGTGCAAGCAGCAGCCATGGCACAATCCATGTGTTCAGGTGGGTGGGGTTGGTGGAAATGCACACACCTGTAGGCTTTGCTCTAGGTGGGATGGGGAGCTCCAAGGTGAGGCTAGATCATTCTTGCACATAGGGGCTGCCCGCACCCTTGTTTCCTATGTTTGGAACGCTGATCTTCATGAGCCAAGGAGTACTAGTGCAGCGTCCCTCCTGTAGAAGTACGGGAGTAATCACCAAGCTATGAACACATGGTCGAGCAGTTTGATTTATGTCAATGGTTGGAACTTGCGAGAGGTGAGTGGAATGAATGCCAAAGGAGTTTGCATTGCACAGTCCTCAAGTCGTACGTTTGACGGAAAGTAGATTCATCCCCAACCCTTCCATCTTTAAATAGCTGCAAGCCAGATTTAGCTTGCCAGATTGTGGCCATCAACACCCGTAGACATCTTTGGTCAGGTGGCGGTCACACACAATTTTTTTGACTTTTTTTCCGTCGGTTTTGAAAAAAATTTTCAGTTTGGGCGAAAAAAATTGCGGTCACACACAAAAACCGAAAAATTTTTTCGCCCACCCAAAAAAGTTTTCCGTTCAAGCCAGAAGTCACTAGTGACCGTGTTTGGGAAAATTTTTTCGGTTTGGGTCACTTTTCAGGAACCGTTTGGGAGTTCCCCCTGGGAGTGCCCCTTGCATGCAAACCCTAAAAAAACCAAAAATCTTCAATTCTATCTACATTTCACTATTTCATTTCTGATAATCCATTAATGCCCCCCTAAGGCAAGAAAGGGGACAATGTGAGGGGGAAGGGGCCAAAGCAGGCCAGCAAGCAATTGTTGCCCAGATCAGGTGAGGTGGAGCAGAGGCCTGGCAGGGACTTGCACATGTCAGAGGCAGTGGTGGTGGGCAGCGGGCCTGCTACAGGGTCAATATTGAGCACACGAGCCATGTATGATGCAAGCTTGCCCCTGACTTGATAAGCACCCACAGCATCAGGCCCGCTTCGCATGAGCCCAGCCGCACTAATGGTATTTCAATCCTCATGAACGTTCCGTCTATTGCACCAGCACAAAAGGCAAATTGCACAATCCTCTGAAATCTCGCATGATGTGCATGAGTTCATGTCTGTCTGGAAAGACCATCATGCTTGGCACAAATTCTTTGCATAGTACATACACAACTTCAATGAATGACATTACACACTGCACTATTACTAAGATCGTAAGTCCACGCAAGCATCTGATAGTGAGCACTTGAACCGGCCTAATCCAAAAACATTTCCTGCCTCTTCTCAACAGGGATTGCATTCCGCATTTGTGTGTCAAGCTTGCATGAGTGGCACAGTGCGTTTCACACAGGGTTTTAAAGGCCGGCTTGCTCATGCGGAAAGCTTGCTTGAACTGGACAGCCTCATATTCAGGCTGAGTCCTTCCAATGTTGGCCCAGTCCCCGAGCACTTGCTTCTCCTGAATTCCAAAAGAAGGATTGTATTTCAAGGGCAGGGCAGGAGGAGTAGAGTGTGAAGGACGGAAGGGAGGAGAAGAGGGATTGGGTCCTATGCATGCCCCATGCATGAGTGCCCCTTCAAGTCAGAATTGAGGGGGCACTCACAAAGAGGAAGCGCGCTTGCATGATTATGAAACAAATTATCACCTCCCTTACGCTCCAGAAGCCCCTTGCTTTCTTGCCACCTCCCATGTGCCCTGCTTGGACCATGGCAAGGCAGGCTGCAAGCTGCGCTGTGTGGTTACTACCATCCAGAACCAAGGTGACGGCTGGAATCAGAGCTTTCAGGGCCCAAGTTGAGAAGTCTGACTGCTCAGTTGCTAGCTGTGGCATGATGGCTGCCAGCCATACAAGGAGAAGGGCAGCACTTATGGTCCTTATGTAAGGGCCTGCCAAAAACGGCCTGGAAGGGGCGCTCCCAGGGAGGCTGAGCACTGAAAAAAAAATTGAAAAAAATCCCGTGTGGACGCTTAACTTTTTTTCCGTCGAGGTTGAAAATTTTTTTCAGTTATCCGAAAAAAATTGTGTGTGACCGCAAATTTTTTTCAGTTTCAGACGGAAAAAAAGTCGAAAAAAAAAACCGAAAAAAATTGTGTGTGACCGCAGCCTCAGCGCGGCCCTCAAGCCCCTGGGGATCTCAAGTTGAACTAGAGTGTCAAACCCTCAGTGTAGTTGCTTAAACCATGGAATGCCCTTTCTGATTTCTGCCAGATTGTGGCCATTAACACCCGCAGACATCTTTGGTCGGTGCAGCCCTCAAGCCCCTGGGGATCACAAGTTGAACTAGAGTGTCAAACCCTCAGTGTAGTTGCTTAAACCATGGAATGCCCTTTCTGATTTCTGCCAGATTGTGGCCATTAACACCCGCAGACATCTTTGGTCGGTGCAGCCCTCAAGCCCCTGGGGATCACAAGTTGAACTAGAGTGTCAAACCCTCAGTGTAGTTGCTTAAACCATGGAATGCCCTTTCTGCTTTCTGCCAGATTGTGGCCATTAACACCCGCAGACATCTTTGGTCGGTGCAGCCCTCAAGCCCCTGGGGATCACAAGTTGAACTAGAGTGTCAAACCCTCAGTGTAGTTGCTTAAACCATGGAATGCCCTTTCTGCTTTCTGCCAGATTGTGGCCATTAACACCCGCAGACATCTTTGGTCGGTGCAGCCCTCAAGCCCCTGGGGATCACAAGTTGAACTAGAGTGTCAAACCCTCAGTGTAGTTGCTTAAACCATGGAATGCCCTTTCTGATTTCTGCCAGATTGTGGCCATTAACACCCGCAGACATCTTTGGTCGGTGCAGCCCTCAAGCCCCTGGGGATCACAAGTTGAACTAGAGTGTCAAACCCTCAGTGTAGTTGCTTAAACCATGGAATGCCCTTTCTGCTTTCTGCCAGATTGTGGCCATTAACACCCGCAGACATCTTTGGTCGGTGCAGCCCTCAAGCCCCTGGGGATCACAAGTTGAACTAGAGTGTCAAACCCTCAGTGTAGTTGCTTAGACCATGGAATGCCCTTTCCGATCCCTTGGATGAACGAAGAAAGCTAGCTCTCTCCGAGGCTACCTTTTACTCCTCTGGTTCAATGCCCTTACTCGCTCCTAACTTATTAGAACCAGCCCTTGCCACTGGGTTCTCTTGAGCTTGGGACACATGGATGGGACCGTGGATGCTGCTTGCATGCACAGCAATGCAGCGCTGCTTGCACACAACCTGCTGCTTGTTGCTACACAGCAGTGCTAATGCAGCTGCTTGTGCACAGCAATGCAGCGCTGCTTGCACACAGCATGCTGCTTGCTGCAAGACAGCAGTGCTAATGCAGCTGCTTGTGCACAGCAATGCAGCGCTGCTTGCACACAGCATGCTGCTTGTTGCAAGACAGCAGTGCTAATGCAGCTGCTTGTGCACAGCAATGCAGCGCTGCTTGCACACAGCATGCTGCTTGCTGCAAGACAGCAGTGCAAATGTGGCTGCTTGTGCACAGCACTGCAGCACTGCTTACACACAGCCTGCTGCTTGCGTACAGCAATGCAGTGCTGCTTGTGCACAGCACTGCAGCGCAGCTTACACGCAGCATGCTGCTTGTTGCCGCACAGCAGTGCAAGCGCTGCTGCCTGCGCGCATTAGCACTTGGTACATACGGTCCCCTCAACACCCACCCACATCCACACCTTTGTCTCCCCCCAGGTTGGAAGACCCAAGCAGCACAGCCCTGGTGCGTGGCAATGCTCACAGCCGCAACCCCGCAGCAGCGGCGGCAGCAAGCGCTGCAAACGGGATCCTGTCTGCAGTGATGCAGGTGTCACCCATGCCAGACATGGTACGTGTTATGTGTTACCCATGTCAGGCATGATGGCAGGGATGTTTAGTGCGGTGAGCCTCGCACTTTACCAAGTTCAAACTCGACCCGCATTTGATTGCAATTCAAAATTGCTTGTTGACTTTACACCTCAATTGACAAAATTCAGCCAGCGACGTCCTCTTGAAGGCCATTGAAATCCGTGTGAAGGTAGAATTGAGCCTTTTGCTTCGTTTTGTGCTGTTGCATGAAACTTTTAAAAGACTTAAATATAAGGAAAGGCTAAATGGGTTACTAGGAGCTCCCTCAAGGCTTGCTGGCCCACCCTCAGGGGCCACACCATTTTTTACTATTCGTGCAACCTAACAATTTGAAGAACTCTAACTTTCCACGTGTTTTATTGCATTATACTTCTCAAACAACTGAACTGACATCTCTGCATGATGGCATGTTGAAATGGCAGCGGTAGGTAGACACCATGATTTGCGTCATCCATGACAGACATGGTGGTATATAGACAAAATGCAGCTTATTTCTCAAACCATTGAACTGAACATCTCTGCATGATGGTATGCTGAAATGGTGTTATGTAGACACCGTGGTTTGCGTCATCCATGACAGACATGGTGGTATATAGACAAAATGCATTTTATTTCTCAAACCATTGAACTGAACATCTCTGCATGATGGTATGCTGGAATGGTGTTATGTAGACACCATGGTTTGCGTCATCCATGACAGACATGGTGGTGTGTAGACGAAATGGTATTTGTCAACGAAATAAACAAAGGTGCATGCGAGCGCACACGCGCAATCACACACACCCGCAAGCGTTTTTTACTCCGCAGGTTGAACCACCCAGGAGCATTGCCAGCCTCAGGCTGCCGCCCTCCTGCCAAGGAGCGCCTGCCACGTGCAGAGTGCTGCCCAAGGCTAAGTCGCAGCAGGGGTCTTGCATCGAGGTGAGCTAGAGATTACGTGCCTTTTTGGTTACTTGTTTTGATACAGGTTGCAGGCCTTAAGAGGTCATGTAGGTGGCCACGTGGGCTGGCCACTTACACTGTATGTACAGTAGCTCCAGGAGTGGCAGCACACACACACACATGCACACACACACATGGCCCCAGGTGATAATCCTGGTGGCCACGTTGACTGGCCACCTGTACGAGTACAAGCTCCTGGAGCTGCAAAACACTGAGGGCCCCAAATGCTTCCTAGCCGCACAATGGAGCATGTTACCCCCTAAGACGTGATCATATAGCAAAGAACAGAAAGGTCTTGCAAGCCAAGTTCAGCTGCATGCATTAAGAAGGCCCTGAGTGCTGAATATCCTTTTGGTAAATAGAATGACTTTACAAACGATGTGGCCAAAGAGAACTCCAAGCTGACAAGGATGCCATCTTCTTTTGTTGTCGCGTTCTTTAGTGTTCTCTTAGAAGGACTTGTGTACATCTGTATTTTTATCCCCCCCACTCACAGAACTTATCTGAACGAGTCATGCACTTTTTACTTCCCTCAAGCTAGTACTGAGGATGTCTTTCATTTCTTGCAGAAGTGAATTATTGAGACTTATCCGTTTCTCCCTAAGTCATGGATATTTTTTGTGTGGCTGGCACAGTCCAACGGGCCAAGCAGCCAAACTACCTGGCTGAAGGTCTAATCCCATTGTAACCATGGTGGAGCACAAAAGGCGCAGTTGCCTACGTCGGAGTAACATGTGTCTCCGTCATTTGAATGCCAAGCACCATTCTAGCGAACATGGAGCTTTGCATAGGCATATTTAAAATGAACGCCTTCAAGGCGGTTCAAAGTTTGAAACATGCGTGTCAGTACACTATTCATCGAATGTTCTGCCAGAAATGCTCAGTGAGCACTCATTTGTATCAACTTTGAAGCCTTTGAGCACAATCTACCTCATGCTTATCTCATTAAACGTCAGACCACAACTTGCTCAACATTTGTTGAACAAACATGATTTGCTGTCTTATCATTTAAGTCCAAGCGTTATCGTTTGAGCAGTTTTTGACCAGATTTTGTTGCAGATTACAGAAAGATTAAGGTCTTCAGCCTTGGTCTGTATGGTGGGGCCCTGCCTTTCAGGACAGGTGACCTTTCCTTATTGCACGCTGCCAGACTTGGACTGCATAGTCTTTCTTTCTTTCTTTCTTTCTTTTCTTGACCGCTAGCCTGTTCATGAAAAAGAAGTAGTTCATGTATAAAAGAATAAAGCTTGTTACTGTTCTGATTTACGTAGGAAAACATTAAAAAAGACTGCACTGTCGTCTTGTCATGCATGTCAGGTCTGATTTCAGGCCTCAGTGTTTCCGCTCAGCTGCCCTTGTAGGCAGACACAGCAGCTAGTAACATTAGCTTACCAAAACACTGTGGACAGGGAACATTCCCTGCCTCAAACACTGTGATTTATAATCTTTCTCCATAAGCCCTTTCTTGCTCAAGTCGAGCAGCTCAACAGATAGGCTATCACACGCTGCAGTAGAGGGTGAGGGAGATGCAAGTGTTGATTGAGATCAAGTACTGCAAAGACACGAGGCCTGGACAACAGTTGGAGGCGGCACAGCGGCAGAACGCAGACCTCTGCAAGCTTATAAATGCTAAAGTAGTAACTCTTCACACCATCCTTCTGGAAGTTGGTGGGACCTGCTATTGAGAGCATTCCCTGGACCAGTTAAAACAACCTGGACTTGACCAACATCGTGCCTTAAAACTTGCTCGTAGTCTGCATGCCCACTCGTTTCAGTATACCCACAAACTTGTTACTACTTGGCGTGCTATTGAGAACAGTAACACTTCTCACAACCAGGTTCTGGAGCCGGGTGCTTCCAGGAACCCTTCAGACCCCCATTGACACTCTTGTTTCTAAGCTTCGTGGTGGAGGGGACTCACGGCTCTTCGGAGCCAATGTGCCTCCTTTTCCTTAATTGACGCAGGGAGAATCTTCTCTGCCTACGTAGTTTTCTTTTCTTTTCCAAATGAGCAGTTAAACTTCCAGCCAGTGGCTGAATGTCAAATCATTTGTAACCTCATAGCTGAAACTGACTGAACCTTCAGAAGCTCTGCCTTGCTGGCTCTCATTCACTTAGGATTCGGCACGGAGGGATTAAATCCCAGTGTAACCTTTGGCAGAGAGGCATATTGGCAACATTATAGATACACAAGCATCGCCGGGGGGCATTTCCCTTGGGTGCTTGCAGCCAGCCAACTCTTTGTACCTTTTTCTTTTGCTTTCATGCGGTGCTGAACATGCTGCTTTCTTGGAAGTATTGGTGGCGCTTAAAGAACTCAACTGCGTTTTGTGCAATTTTTTCCTGCACATCAGACTTCCCCTGCACAAACTGAGTCATGCCTGGTCTTAAAAACCCGTTGCTTTCTTTGCAAACACGGGAGTTTGTTACACGCTGAACCTGTGCAGCTGAGCAGCCGAACTCTCTGGCTGAAGGCTCAATCACAATTTAGACTATGCACCTTTTCTTCCCTTGTCACGTTGCACGTGACAAATTGGATGGCGAAATCCTTTTTCACCTCGTCAATGGAAGGATCCAATGATGGGCCTCTTTCTTTGACCTTGCCAAAGAGCCCGATCCCCACATAAAAAGCTGGATACCTTGTAGGCTATTGCTTACAAGGTATTCATGACAGCACTTGCTGGATCCGGATGTGCAGCTACAAACACAATAGTGCAAGCTGAGGGATATTAATAAACTCAGCAAAGCACTCCACGGGAAGGGTCTGGGGCTTCACTTCTTGACTTCAATGTACTTTTTGGGGATCTTGTACTTGTCCATCAAAAACGGGGGCACCTTCTCTTTCACATCACCCTGCGCATGTAGATGTAGGAGAAGGTCAGAAATGGTTACAAAAACGACACCACAGAATCCGCATACAAGGGCAGGTGAGCAGGGAACTTTCATTCATGCACGCAGCAGGCCTGGTGAGTGCAGCTTTCTTTTCTTCTTTGTTTTTAAGTCACATTGTACAAGGGCAGCTGAACAGAAGAATATTTTTGGGGCGGAGCCCCCCTGGGGCGTAGTCCCCCTTATGTTCACTGTGGTCAACGGGTGTTGACCCTGAAAGAACAAAGCTTTGAGCCAACCAGGCCACCTCACGTCATAAGAACTGCATCGTCGGAAAGCTAATTTTGTGCTCATTCCAAAGCTGCCCTTGGATGCTTGGTCAAGTCACCCTGCCAAGCCGAGATTACTCTCTGCTGATGAAGCTTCCGTCCATGCGGACTTTAATTTCATTTTACAGATTTGTAAAATGTACAAAAATAATAATGTTGCCTGTTGTCTTGCGACAAGAGTGGGCTTGGAGCGGCGGAGACGTGAGCTTTGCAGGGATGGACTTTGTCGCAACAGGCACTCTCATGGAGACATGGTGTCGTGGGATTGTTAAAGCAGGGTGAAAGTAGAGCTATAACTCCCAGTTGACCCAACTCCTTTACTTTGACTGTGCACATCTCCTTCACTTGCACACAGTTCCTGCATGCACATCTCCTCCACAGTTGCCTACATATCCTGCATGGCCTTGCATGGTGGTGATATGCTTCAATGCTTTGAAGATGCGAGCAGGAGTTGAGAGGTGATAATGAAGTACAGAAGCGGGGGGTGCAGGCCCCCCTGCATACCTCATTTCAACAAATTCAGAGGTAAAGGTGTAAACCTTGTTCAGGTGCAGTGCAATGCAAGGGAAGCACAGGCTCTGCCCCCATTCTTTGTGATCCGAAGGACCACACCCTACTTGTTTTTATGCACACAGCCAAGCCTGGCGAGCGCAGTCTCTTCTTTTCCTTATCTTTCCAGAACACATTGTTCAAACATCTCCCTACAACAACAGCTGAGCAGGAGACTGCTGCAGCAGAGGGGTGACGGAGTTGGACCACAACAATAGGAAAGAGCACGACCAAGCACTGCCCTCCAAGTGTGGCCTCCTTTTAGAACCCACATAAAATGCGAAGCCCTTCATACATAGAAATACGGCGGTTGGGTGGTCATACGGTCTTTGAACCAATGCGGCCCCTTTTCCTTGATTGATGTAGGGAGTCTTCACTGCCTAAGATTATTTTCTCTTTTCTTTTTTCTTTCAACGGCCTGCACTCCCTGCGTCCTGGAGGTGCTACTCTCGTGGCCAAGAAAAATGACTTACACATCATTTACACCTTTCAAGCTCATGGGTCCTGGGGGCCTAGCTCATCTATGCACGCCTAACCTCCTGATCCAATTGCAGATACAAAATACTTTGGAAATGCAAATTTGGAAATGCAAATTGCACGCCTGCACTTCTGATCCAACTGCGGATACAAAATAATTTGGAAATGCAAATTCCAATGCTTCACACTGTTGGTATCATTGCTCACCTGAATGATAATCTCTTCCCCTGGAGATGTCTTGCCAGGGAGCTCATTGGTAGTACAGGCCGCAGCAAAACGGCGTGCGCAATCTGAAGCAAGCGCACTTGGGTCAATCTGAGAACAGGCAACCAAAACAGGATGCAAGTGTTGGACAGCTGAAAGATGGCGGGGAAAAAAACAAGGAATGTAGCTTGTACACACGTGGGGGACTGAGATGGGCATTTCGCACCATGCTTTTGACAAAAGAAAGGCGTGATTGGGCAAGGCTGGAATGATAAAAGAAAAGCTAATGGCGACTTAATGCCATCACAGGCAACGGAAGTGAAGCCAAGCAGGCAGCCTGGCGTTGCAAATAGGAAGGACCAACCAAGAAGAGGTTGATGTAAGATATCGTGGGCAAGAGGAAAGCAGGAACAGCTATTGCACACAGCAAGTAGGGATTACTACCATCAGAAAAACAAAAACAAGCTCGGGTTGGCCAGCATCCCTGCCGAAATGCATAAAAGCTTGGTGGAGAGTGCAGTTCGAGGTTTACTATGGCGCGGGTCTGCCTGATGTTTTACATCAGGTGTAGGCAAGCTACATCAGAGCTTGCATGGGTTGAGGTGCTCGAGGATATAGGTAGCTCCACGGAGCACCTGCCCTCTTACCATGACTTCCGGGGAACGCAGGCAGAGCCAAGAATCACGCACCAGGAAGGACTCCACGCCCACAATGCGGGTGACCTTCTTATTCCCTTGTCGCTTTTCTGTATTGATGCTCACAGTCGGCAAAGACCCCTTCTTGACCACTACATTGTCCCCACGGCTGATGCGGCACTGCAAGGGCATTGAGGGTGTATTCAAATAAAAGTAAGGCACCTTTATTTGTGAAAGGTTGTGTGCATGTGTGTGTGTGTGCATGCATGTGTGTGCGTGCTCACAAGCATACAAACAAAGACCATAGACAGCACTTGAAGCCTACCGATTGCAAGCTTGAAAGCTTGGTTTCTGAGCGATTGACCATGCATGTATTTATGGCGGGGGGCGCCATAAATTCCCCAAGCAACGGAAACATAGGAAGCATCAATCTCCAGCTTTGCTTGAAGGCCTGCTGAGCTTGCAGGAAACGCGGGCAAACTTTGAAAAATGGCTCTCATATAAATGCTCGTGCCATGGCGAGTTTGCCATAGCACAGTGGTTAAGAATGCCACAGTTGGTCTAGCATCCAATCCATGCAGGCAACTCACAAGCACGCTCGTGCTCACCCGCAGAGGCTGTGCACAGCAGCATTTTCAGAAAACTGCGCAAGCACACCGCATATCGATTTTCATATCCTGCAAGTGTCACTCTGCCTTCAGAGCACAGCCCTAGGGTGTGCCTCACCTCAGGATGGCAGCAGCTACCAGGCATGCCCGAGCTGTGACCATCCCGCATGCCAGTGCTGTCATCATGCATCAAGCCCAGCATGTACCTCATCATGCATGTACCAGCATGTGCCTCCATGCATGTACCTCATCATGCATGTACTTGCATTCGCCTCCATGCATGTACATGTATGTACCAGCATGTACCTCCATGCATGTACGTCATCATGCATGTACCAGCATGTGCCTCCATGCATGTACCTCATCATGCATGTACCAGCATGTGCCTCCATGCATGTACCTCATCATGCATGTACTTGCATTCGCCTCCATGCATGTACATGTATGTACCAGCATGTACCTCCACGTGGCTTGGGGGAGGTTACAAATGCTTCCACCTGCCAAACACTGCTGCACTTCTTTGACAGCAAAACAGTTGTCAAACTGCAGCTCTTGCATGCCACACCTGTGGATGGCAGCGCCTCAAAAATGCTGCACGCAGCTCTGCTTTAGGCAGGTGTGAAGGGAACAGCTCGCCCTTTTTAATAATCTGCAAGTATGAGCAGTTGGAGGGGAGAGGGTGAGAGAGAAAGGGTGGGCATGGAATGGAGAACCTTATCCTTTTTGATAATTTCCAAGTATGAGGAGTGGGAGAGAAAAGGGCAAGAAAGACAGGGTGGACGTGGAAGGACATCGCTCAACCTTCTTGATAATCTGCAAGTATAAGGAGTGGGAGGGAACAGGGTCAAAAAGAAAATGTGACAGTGGAGAGGAAAAGCTCACCCCTTTCGATGATCTGCAGAGTGCAAGGAGTGGAGCTTCAAGCCTCTGGATTTGCTGAAGTAGGCGGCATTCTTGTGAGTGCAGGCTGCATGAGCGCACAGAACAACAGGACCAGGGCTTTACCGTGCAAATCTGCTTTTCACAGTCTCGTCAAAAGGAAAGCGCTATAGAACGTGGAAATAGAAGGGATAAAAAAAAAGGGAGTATCAGAAGGCAGGAGGCCGAGGTCAATAGCCACTCTCATCCATTTAGACAGAGCAACACAAGCAGCCCCATATCAATTGGATCCCAGTGCATGCCCAACCCAGCCCAGCCCAGCCCAGCCCAGCACATGCCCAGCACAGCCCAGCACAGCCCAGCACATGCCCAGCCCAGCACAGCCCAGCACATGCCCAGCCCAGCACATGCCCAGCCCAGCACAGCCCAGCACATGCCCAGCCCAGCATGTTACGTGCGAAAAGGGACTCCGAATGATGTCAGAATTGACAATCATCTTGTATATGAATGGGACGTAACACTCCCCCCCACCTGGCCCAATCCGTCCTCGGATTGCCGGTGAGCCGCAGTGGCTGATGCGTTCGTGGTGTGAGATCACTTCAATATTCAAGCTTTGAGCATCACTGAAGTCCAGGGGTTGCCCTTTCCGCACTGACCAGGAATAGAACCCGGGACCTCGCGCATGGGAACGCGAGGCAATCCGTGACTCTACCACGGGGTTCCACCCAGCTTCGCTGCCAATGTTACGTGCGAAAAGGGACTTCGAATGATGTCAGAATTGACAATCATCTTGTATATGAATGGGACGTAACACAGCACAGCCCAGCACATGCCCAGCCCAGCACATGCCCAGCCGTCATATTTGTCTTGTGTTACGTGCGAAAAGGGACTTCGAATGATGTCAGAATTGACAATCATCTTGTATATGAATGGGACGTAACACTCCCCCCCACCTGGCCCAATCCGTCCTCGGATTGCCGGTGAGCCGCAGTGGCTGATGCGTTCGTGATGTGAGATCACTTCAATATTCAAGCTTTGAGCATCACTGAAGTCCAGGGGTTGCCCTTTCCGCACTGACCAGGAATAGAACCCGGGACCTCGCGCATGGGAACGCGAGGCAATCCGTGACTCTACCACGGGGTTCCACCTAGCTTCGCTGCCAATGTTACGTGCGAAAAGGGACTTCGAATGATGTCAGAATTGACAATCATCTTGTATATGAATGGGACGTAACATCTTGGGGGTTCTGATGCACAGCGTAGTGCACGTACACCTTATGTCTGAGATAGAAAGTTGCGCAAGCATGTGTGCGTACTATTTTTGCTCTTGTAGCCTGCACCTACCCCCTTGAAAAGCGCATCACAGAGCGTGACGTCCAGCTGTATGCTGCCTGGGTCAGAAGGGCAAGTGAGCTGCTCCTTTTGGACGTACGCAAATGCTGCATCACCAGCCTCCTGCACATTGTCCGACCAGAGGAAGGATGGAGATGAACGGTCTTTTGAACCATCTAGGCCTCCTATTTTAGAAGTGCAAGTGAGGCAATCCTTTTTGAGACGCGAACACAAATGCTGCATCACCAGCCTCCTGCGCAATGTTGAAGCAGAGAAGGATGGAAATGAATGATCTTTTAAATAACCACCTTAGCCTTTTATCAGGGGGCAAGTGAGGTGCTCCTTTTTGACTAAACACATATGCTGCATCACCATAGCCTCCCGCACGTTGGTGGAGCAGAGAAGGAAATTAAATGTCTGTTGAGCCAGCTGAGCCTTTTCCTACTCTTGACAGCTGCAGCGTGTGTTTATTGAGGTTCACGGAGGATCCCAACAATATATCCTTATCAAAGGCATAGGATGATTTGTACGCGCAAGGATTTTGCAAGGATCTATGATCCAGACATGTCCCATTTGCTCCAGCTCTATGCCTTTACTCCACTCACCACCGCAGTGAAGAGGTGGTCCAGAGGTATACTCAGAGCGTCCAGCACCCCCTTGAGCTCCCTGCGCCCACAGTTCAGCATCCATTCATTAGTTTCTGCTTTGTTTACGCCAGGTTTTTGGTAGCGTTGAGGGCAGCACTAGCTAGCAGGGTTGCGCCAGCTTTTTGGCACCTCAAGGGCAGCACTAGCTGGCACGGCTGCGCCAGCTAGTTGATAGCACTAGTTGACAGGGTTGTGCCAGCTGATTGGCAGCTTCAAAGGCAGAACCAGCTGGCAGGGTTTCCGTGCAAAAAGAGCAGGCAGAGTGGGCATACTGAGGACCGGCAGAGACAAATTTGCCACATCCAGGACAGAGTACGCCCTGAACCCATGTCTCCATGAACCAATGAGCGGCTTTGCAGCCAAGCAGACCACAGCACTGTCAATGCATTCCCACCTGCCAGGCACAAGTAACTCCTCAGCCACTAGGTCGTCTGAGCCTGCCCCGCCTACTTTGCCACACAATCCACTCAGCCCCATCTAAAAACCACACCACTACCAATGCATTCCGACCTGCCTGGTCGGAAAATCTCCTCAGCCACCAGCTCATCAGAGCCCGCCGTAACATGCAATTCAATCGGCTACCCCACAAAAAGCACAGCACTACCAACGCATTCCCACCTGCCGGGCCGAAATACCTCCTCAACCACCAGCTCATCAGAGCCTGCTGTGCCTGCTGTGCCCGCGGGGGAGGGGGATGCAGCAGCCTCTGCCCTGCTGGCCATGCTGGATGCCTTGTACGGTCTGCAAGTCAATTTGAATCTCTCAGTGTGTGTGTGTGTGTGTGTGTGTGTGTGTGTTTGAGAGAGTGTGTGTGTGTGTTTGAGAGTGTGTGTGTGTGTGTGTGTGTGTGTGTGTGTGTGTGTGTGTGCAGAGGGCTTGGGTGCAGAAACACTGACTTGCATGACAATACTTGGATGTATGCAATCTACACGCAAATAATCCATGCAGTCATGTTGCGACCCTCACTCCTCAGGTCCCATTTGTCTCATTATTCCTATTCTTGCACTGTCCTCGTCCAGCATGCCTGCAGGTCTGCCACAAGCACCTGAATTCCCGTAGTAGCTCGTGTCCTCTATTCACGCCAGTAATGACTTGATCTCCCGAGTACTTGTCCTCTTTCAGCTGCAGGAGTCCATCTTTGCCTCCATAAGCCTGCAAACAGCACGTAGCTCAATACATTGGCAATACATGCGCACTCACTGTTTGAGCCAGGATCTTGTGGATTGACAATTGCTGCTCAAGAGTGCTTCACAGATCATCAAATTAAAAAGCCAAAAAGCCTGTTGGTTGTGGAAGGTGAAGAGCAGAAGTGGGACATTACTGCTTAGCAGAGCGACCTTGCCACCTTGCAGAATCCTTCTTCTCTCAATCACTTGCTTGATGGGACAGCTTCATCGCACCCCTTGGGACGGCTTCATCACATCCCTTGGGACAGCTTCATCGCATCCCTTAGGGAAGCTTCATCACACCCCTTGGGACGGCTTCATCACATCCCTTGGGAAAGCTTTATCGCACCCCTTGGGAAAGCAGGCATGCAAGGGGCTTATTCATGGGAAATACAGCACTTGTGTGGTTGGTGGTTTGCAACAGGAGAGGACAGGCGGGAGAGGTACATTTGCCTGCTAGAGATCGTGCACGCTTTTGATCAGGTCAATCCCGTAGGTTCGAGTTCATGCCCTGCTGCAACAAGCATATTTTAAGGAGTAAGGACCTTTGTTGGACTCTCTTGAGCAAACCTACATATACTCAGGTCATGCCGGGGGTGACCAGGGTGTGGCGCCAGAAAGCAGGCGACGTGCCTGCCAAAGTGGGGTCTCCAGGAAGCTGTCTCCCAGAGCTTGCCTGACCAGCAGCGATGGCTGGGCACTTCATCAGGAGCATATCTTTTGGGGGATCCAGGGGGCTAAGGCGGGGGTACAGAAAAACGCTTCCTGGACCCCTGATTTTGGCAGGAAACATGGCGAGTTAGGATCAGAGCAGCCAAGAGAGGCGGGCAGTGACACCTGGGCTTTGGTTGACCCAAACATCAGGCTTTGGTCTGCCCGCCTGGGCTCCACCTTGGCAGAGCATACCTGTCAGCCCAGCCCAGCCATGCCGGAGATTGAGGAGTCCTTGCCCCAGGGGCAAATGAGTAAGCAGAGTAGCATACTACAAGTGATTAAATCGAAACTTCTGCATCAAAATACGTGAGGATGGGGCCCTTGGAGTGAGCCACGGGCACGCTTTGAGGCATTTTACACCAATTTCGACCACATCCAGGAAGATTTGTGCTAAAACGCCTGATCAACTTCAATTGTCCTGTATTTTGGATCTTGTGTAGATTTGGGGTTGAGCCTGATCTGTAGGAGTAAAAAATGTAGTGGTTGGGGGGGGGGGGGGGGGGAAATTGGCTCAAAAGCATTGAGAGTATGGTCAATTCAAGCGCGTCTGCTAGGTAAAAGTGGTGCAAACATGGAAACCAGGCAAGCGCTGTGTACAAACCTGAGTATGACGACTTCTTCAGCATGCTTCCCAGGACTGGCCTGCCAACTTTGGGGGCCCAGATGTGCAGGGAGTGGCTCCTAACAAGCTGTGACAGCTGGGCGTTTGACATTGGGCTCTGGCCAGAACACTGGGCCCTTACGGCTGAAGATGAATTTGGGCCAGTTTTACTGGAGCGCTCTAGAGAGGTGAATGGAGCTCAACTTTGAAGCTCAGTGCGCATTTTAAAGGACCCCATCTAACTGTTATATCTTATTGTACCCAGCAAAATTGTCGCAACACCAGACAGTGCAGTGGTTGCTCTGTGATTCTAAATAGTCATTGTCCCTGCCACATTTGGGTGATGTCCTGGACCCCCGCCCCAGCCCCCCAAAACGTGCCCCTGATGTAGTGCCCAGCCATTGCTGCTGATCAGGCAAGCCGGGGGGCAGCTTCTTGCAGACCCCATTTTGGCAGACATTTTGCCGCAGGCACTCTGCCTGCTTTCTGGCCCCCCGCCCCGGGGTGACCCCTGGCACGAGTTGAGAAAGCAGAGTTGCTCAGATAGATTCAGCTGAAGGTCCTGCATGCACAGAATTGGCTTGCTTTGGTGGGACAAGAGGTCAAACTTACATGGCGGGACAAGGACTCAGACCTACATGGCCGACCTGACCCGGGGAGCATGCTAAACACGTCCTGGCACCCAAATTGTGGGCAAACACAGTGCTTGTCTGGTTCCCCTGCTTGCACCACTTTGGTCTAGCAGGTGGTGCGTTCATGAGTGTCTGCAATGAGTATCTGCTTTAGGACCAAAATTTGCCCCACATTATCCACTCCAATGGATCAGGTTAGACTCTGAACCTAACTGAAAATTTTTGGGTCAGAGCAGGCGTGTTGGCACCCATCTTTTTGGAGATGGTCAAAATGGCCTATAATGCCTCAAAAGAGTGCCCCTGACTCACTCCTAGCGTCCAATTACCACCTCTTCCAATGCAGAAGAGCCAAGTAAGACACTTTCAACTACTCTGCGTACTCAGCTTGCTCATATTCTTCTGGGGCATTAACTCATTTATACACAGCTTGGCTGGATCAGTGAGGTTGGGCAAAGAGGTATGGGCAGCCCAAGCATAGGCATACAATGTGTTGGCCAGTTTCACTCACATATACGCCATATCTTCCGCATTTCCCCTGCTAAAATGCTGAAATACCGTGCAGAATTGTATTCATCCCGCACCCCCCCCAAAAACTTTGCAATAACGCATCGACAGCGCAGCCCAACATCAATTATTTTACACAACCGCGTAAGGGCATTCTTGACCACTCATGACCCTCTCGCTGGCGAAATGTCAATCATTGCAACCGCGCAACTTCAAAATAAATATGTATTTGTCGTGCACGCAGTCACCCCGCAGGGCAAAAAACGATATTTTTATGCAGTGATATAAATTGGCACGGTATACGGGACGTATACGCATATAGAATTGGCCAACCCTAGGCATAAGTAAAAAAGGCCATGTGTGTTTTGAGGGAGTTTTCAAGCTACAATTTCATTCCAGAACTTGGACGCTTTTTGGATGCATAACTGGCAGCCCAAAGCAAACTCATAGCACAGCGCAAATGAAAACTCGGAGCAAGCCAGGGTGAGCACCTCAAAGAGTACACTCACTGTTGCACCCACATGTGTGCCCGCTTTTGCGCCCACCTTGAAGAGTGCGCCCTGCTTTTTGTGCTTTTGTTTAGGTTTAAGGTTCAGAGCTTAGGGTTCTTAATTATAGGCATACCTTTTGATCAGTCAAACATCAATGTTGGTGATGTTGGAAACATGGACTTGCCCACTAATGCACCACCCACCTTGAAGAATGCGCCCAGCTTCTTGTGCTTTGACCGCTTGACATCCAATGTTGATCCAAAGGGGCGCGCAGACAGCATGAGGTTCCACATGGCGCTGCTGCCCAAAGGCAAGTCTTCATCTTTGATGAGCTTGTGCAGCGCCTGCATGTTCACAGTGTATGGAGTGCTGCAAGTTTGCAAAATATGGCAGCAGCGCCTCTGCGGCATTCAAACAACATGCTGCGGGCAATCTAGCAGTCCAATTGGTGACCATAGCTGTAGCCACAATGCCCCCCTGGTTTTGCTTAGTTGCACAACCCATATATTCCAGCAAGCGCCAGGTATATGGAGTATTGCAGCAGGTTTGAAGCAAGAGATGTTGACCTTTCTAAACACCAAAGGCAGCAATATCCACTCCCAGATGATTCCCCATGCCTAATCTGAGATGGGTCACCTTTTCTTTGTTGGCATGAAACACAAATACACCAAGAGGGCCGCAGCTGACATGAAGCAGGCAGTGCTTGGGATAGCCTTTGTTTCACGACAACTTCAGGGCTTGGTAGGGCATTGAGCTTGAGCAAGCACAGAAGTATAGCATTGCCACAAAGCGATTGATTCATGCACAAACCTGTAGCAGGGTCATCTCCAGCAGCTCTTCCATTTCAACTGGAGATTCCGTAGGTTGATAGCCCTCTGCAAAAACAGGGTCGAAATGCTTAACCACAGATATAACGTGGGTATCAAGGATATTGAGCACATTATGTGTGTTTGCGTGAGCCAGGGTAACAAGCATTGACCTGACTTTTGTGTCTTGGCCAAAATGAAGGGTGAAAAACAAAGGGATTTCCTGTCCAATGATTGAAAATTTTGCTCAATGACAATCATAATGCATTTTGTGATCCAAAAGCCTAGCCTTATTTGTCCCCGAAGTCCTTTATTGCACGCCCTTGTGCAGCATCGCAGTAGATAAATCGCAGATCTGTGTAGGTTTGAAAGAGAGACTTTCTGTCTTAGAAACAAGGCAACGGCCAACTGACCTTGTGCCCCTGCATGCTGGTCAGGTGCAGCTGTTGATTCCTGCTGCTGCTGTTGCTGCTGCTGCTGCTGCTGTGGTTGCCCTTCCTTTTGCTCAACAGATAAGGCCTCCAGGTTAGAGCTGACGCCCTGCAGACTGTCTTCCCCTAGTCCAGCTACACCTGGGCAGATGAGCATGCTCGCTTCTATTTAAACTGCTTGCATTTCCTAGTGTATGTGCGCACATGCCTGTCTATGGGTGTCTGTGGGTGTACATGATCCGTACATTGGGGATTGGGGCTGTATGAGGGGGTGCAATGAAACAAACTTGTATTTCTCAAGCAAAAACCGCTGCAGGCCACTGCATTACCACGCACTCCATCACATGAGGCCCCAGGCGCTTGTATGAGCGAAGTAGTGATATGCAGTGCTTGCGTGCTTTTACAGGCCACTGCAGGCTATTGCATTACAAAGACCCTCATCACAAGAGGCCCCAGGCGCTTGCATGAACGAAGTGCTTGCATGCAAGCGCACTTAAATCATGAGGACAACAGCTCCAATCATTTTTCAGGCAATCGTGGAAACACATGCGGTACATTATAGGATACAATTTATAGCAGTCAATCAGCTGCAAAACCCCTCTCACACCTCAATCCAATCTTTTAACCCAGCACCTTGAAAAAGGCAGGTTACCGCAGGCATCTTTTCCATTCCCGAATTTGAACAGAAGCTTCCGGCCCGTGACACTGCCAGCAAGCACTGCATGCGCACGTTGATACCCATCCCTTCCTTCATCTCTTCCCTCCCCATCCTCCTCTGCAGAGTCTGTGCGCCATCCCCCTCATCCCCCTTTACATATTCACAGCAAAGCCTCTGACCACACCCCCACCCACCAGGCTCTCCACCTTCTCCTCTGCATCTCCTGCTTGCGATGCCCTCCTTACCTGCTTGCAGTGCCCTCCTTGTCTTCTGCGTTGCCCTCTTTACCTGCTAGCAGTGCCCTCCTTGTCTTCTGCATTGCCCTCTTTACCTGCTAGCAGTGCCCTCCTTGTCTTCTGCATTGCCCTCTTTACCTGCTAGCATTGCCCCTCTGCTCCTCCGCCTCTCCTAACCTCCTCCTTTTCATCGCTAGGTGCTCTCATCAAGCTATCCCCATGACAACAGCCGTTTGCATCTTCTCCCTTCTCCTCTCCTTACTCCTCCTCTTCACATCTACAAGCGCCCACTGCCACCCGCAGTACACCTGTAGGCACTTGCATGCTCCTCTTTATCCTTATCCTCTCCCTCCTCCTCCGCCTCCTCCTCCTCCTCCTCCTGCAAGCTGGGTGCTCCCAAGGCTACCTCAATTCCAACTCACCACTTTGATCCCCCTCTTTATCCTTCTCCTCTCCCTCTTCTTCCTCTTCACAGCTGGATGTGCCCACTGCTGCCCCTTGGGCGTCGATGGGGACCACGCCGTCAGTAAAGTAGCCTCCATTAGGCACAGTACGCTTGCCATGAACATCCCACAGCGTATCGCCATACACCTGTGTAACATGTGGTGCAGTGCCTCAATCACAATGGTCTTCATCAGGTACTGCACAAGCCATGTTCCAATCCCACAGGCGTTGCCACCCTGTGTAACACACAAACAGCAGCGCAGTTTGCAGGTCCAAGGAATGTCATGATGCACCAGGTTGTCTGGCTAACTCAAGCTCTGCTTGGCTAGTGCATCTTCTCTGCTGCACACACACATGCACACGGACACACACACACACACGCACACGCACACACACATACACACACACGTACACACACACCTGCTTGACCTCCACCAGCTTGCCTGTCTGCTTGGCCAGCGCGTCCTCTCTGCCGCACACCGCCACGCCCACTGCCAGTGGGGCTGGGTTGCCAGGCACAGCCACACCCACAAAGGCATCCCTTTTGAACGCAGGCAGGGCCTCTGGTGACAGGATGACGCTGCGGGTGTATGCGTTTGTGTGTGTGTGTGCGCGAGTGTGAGTGTGTGTATGTGTGTGTGTGTTTGGAGGATGCATGCCAAAAATCTTGGCCAACCAAGAGCAAGACAGTCAGGTGGCTTGAGGCTACTGGTGAAGTGAAAGCACAGCTCGTCGCCTTGGTCACATGCTGCGTTTCGGTGGCGTGCTGCGTCTTGGTGTTGCCTTGGTGACATGCTGCCTCTTGGTGACACCATAGAAATCCCAGTGGTGTGCTGCATTCTTGGAGCCTAGCATGGTGCTGAAAGGGTGGCGCCATGATGGCAGATTGGAAGATGATGGCAGATCGGAAGAGAAAAGGGAAGCTTGATAGGCAGAGGAACCAACTCTTCTCCAAACATCAATGAAGGAAAACGAGGCACTTTGACTCAAAGAGCTGCGAGCCCCCTCCTCCACAAAGCTACAGAACAAAGAAGGCTCGTGGGGATCTGGAGGGTTTCTTGAAGCACCCGGCTCCAGAATTTGGCTGTGTGAAAAGCATTTGTATTTTTATGGCGCATCCAGTGGTAGCAAGTGCATGGGCACAGTGTATAGAATGGCAAAGTGGGAAAAAAACTCTCGCTGCTGTACGATGCATGCCAGGCGGGAGAAAAGTATTATTATTTTCATGGTAGCGAGCTTGCGGGCACAGTTTACAGGATGGCAATGTGGGAAAAAGGAACTCTTGCTGCTATATGATGCCTGCCAGGCGGGAGAAAAGAAAAGAAAAAACTATGCAGGCAGTGGAGACTCTCCTCACATCAATTCAGGGAAAGAGGATACCCAGGGCCGAGACACCGTGTGTCCCCTTCACCAAGAGAGAAACGAGAGGGGTCAATGTGGATCAGGTGGCCACTAGCAGCACCCCTTGCCTGATCTCGGTGATGAGAGTTGAGGGAAGTGTTATCAAGAGCGCGGAGAGGTATAGGCCAACACACTTAATACAAGAGTATTATTGTCACAGTGTGGTGCTTAGCATGCATCATGAGACCCACCACCTTCAACGCAGGTGCTCAAGGATTATCAGGCATTTCAAGAGGCCCAACCACGCGGTTGATGTCACAGCATGGTGCTGTGCACGATCGGCATTTGCACCCGTAAACCCACCATCTTAAACGCAGCTAATCAAAAATCATCGGGCATGTTAAGAGGGACAATCACAAGTTAGACACCACAGCATGTTGCTTGGGTGCATCATTGACATGCACTTTTGGACTGACCACCTCACCCGTAGCAAACCGAAGATCATCAGACATTTTGATGAGGCCAGTTTCTTACCCTGGAAGCATGAGGTCTGCGCCACCGACAAGGTAGGTTGTCACAGCAGGGTGCTTCACGTGCACGAGAGGGACCATTTGTGGTACCTGCAGTTACACGCCATTTTCATCGTAGCTGTTCTGACCATCCCATGCGCACTGTGCATAAGCTCAAGTGCATGCATGTATGTCACTGAGTTCAGTAAAGCTCTTATGGTCATCCCATGCCCAACGTGCGTAAGTGCACAAGCAGACCACCTGCGGCACCTGCAGTTCATGTCACCATTTTCGTTGATCAGCCCATGCTCAATGTGCATAAGCTACTCATGATAAGCACTTTTGCTTAAGTGGGACCACCAGTGGCACCTGCAGGTGGGACATTACATTCTACACATACTTTCTGGGACCTCTGTTGCACCTGCAGGTGAGTGGGACCACCAGTGGCACCTGCAGGTGAGGCATTACATTCTACACATACTTTCTGGGACCTCTGTTGCACCTGCAGGTACGACATGGTCCTTATCGCAGCTTCGCCTTTCACCCTGTTATTCTTAATGTGCAAACGCTTGAGTGCACGAGCTTAGCATGCATAACATGCTAAGTCATGCTTCGCCATAATGAGACACACAGTGATGAGTGACTTAGCATGCATAACATGCTAAGTCATGCTTCGCCATAATGAGACACACAGTGATGAGTGACTTAGCATGCATAACATGCTAAGTCATGCTTCGCCATAATGAGACACACAGTGATTTCTCTGGGCTGCCGCCACCTACTGCACAACACTTGGCAAGCATAAGTGGGAGCACACATGAGAAAAAAGAGGCGCCTGCAAAAGGAAAAAAGAGAAGTCTGTGCCAGCCAAGAGGCCGTAAGCATCAAGGGAGGAGATAAGGACAGGAGCATGAGTGGCACCTGCAGGTAAGGCAATCAAAGGTACATCACAGTCACTGGTCCGTCATGGTAACTGACGTGCATGAATGGGACCAAGCAAGGTGCCTAAAAGAACCCAGTCAGAGCCAATAGCACTTAACCTAACAAGAGAAGTGCGCCATCACAACCTCTTCTTGTGCCAACTTTGAGCAGTTGATGAGGACAGCAGATCGTCCTGGTCCAAGGATACTACAACACCAGCTGGATCCTTAAATTGGTTTTTCATTCAAACGAGTCCAGGAGCTGCAAACCAGTCGCAAGTCGCATGCTTGCCCTAACAAGCCCACTGCCCCCTCATTTTCCTGCAGATGGCATGACCACTGCAGCTGTCATGCCACTAGGCTATGTGCTGTTTGAAATAGCATGACCAATGCAGCCGCCATGCAGGCATGGAGAGACGTAGATCACTGCCGGTCGACATGAGCAAGCATTCATTTGGGGTTGACAAATCAGCACGCTTGTGGGACTGGCAAAATCGTACCCATCAATGGACGCCTTCCCCTGCCCCTCACTGCTTCCGCCTGCCTTCAGCCTTCACCTGCCCCTCAAATGCCCATTACTGCTTCCACCTGCCCTCATCTGCCCCACAACTGCCCATTGCTGCTTCCACCTGCCTTCACCTGCCCCTCACAGCGTCTTGAACACTGCCTAGGCGCTCTTAATAGCACTGTTCAAATAGGGCATGCAGTGCAGATTGCAAGCCACGCACCAACCCACCTTCCACAGCGTGAAAATGGTGGGCATTAGGTCCATTTTGCCACTGACATCCACAAGAATGGGAGTGCCATCCAGCTGCAAGGGAGATGAGGGATTTGCGCGCGCGCGTGTTTGTCATTTCTTATGCTTTGCGTGATTCCACAATGAACCAAACAGAAACTGTGTGATGGTGAGGAGAATAAGGTGCTCGTAAGGCAGGAGCTGCATAAAATGGAGGATGAAATGTAGAACAAATATGAAGAGGATAGAAATAGACAGGGCAAGCGCTGCACATTGCACCCATGAGGCAAACGCTATAAAGGACCAAGGACCAAGGACCAAGCTTTAAAGGGCAAGCGCTGCCCATTGCACACACGAGGCATACGCTATACAGGGCAAATTCATTCTCCAGGTGCTGGTGCACAGTGTATGGAATCTCGTAAAGATGGCTGCAGCAACAGCGCACACTGAGGACATTCACTCAGGCAACCATACAAACTGTGTGGAACCATTGCATTCATCTTACAAAATCAGCACAGACACTTAAGACAAGGAGCATTCGCCTTTGTGAGGCACTCTATAATTTTTCAGATGTTCGTACCTTGTAAATGTGCTCTCTGCGCGGAGCAGCAAGCTTCAGGCTCTCTAGCTCTCCAGCCTTATTTGGGAGCACAACCTGGAAAAAAAGGCAGGCAAATCATTGCTTTTCATGTCGTACAAGGATATGGCTACATCGCTCGCACGCACGCACGCACGCACGCACGCACACACGCGCACACACACACACACACAGACACACACACACACAGACACACACACACACACACACACACACGCGCACACACACACACACACACACACACACACACACACACACACACACACACACACAAACACACACACAAACACACACACAGACACACACAGACACACACACACACACACACACACACACACACACACGCACACGGGCGCGCGCTCACGCGCTTCATGAACGTGCATAAAAAAGATCATGGAAGCTGTGCACACACCTCCAAACTAGCTTCATCCAGGGAGGGGAACTGCTTCTCCAATGCTCTCCTCAGCTTCTTCCTGTCCGTGCCACCCACGATGTTGGACTGACCAGTAGAAAACGGCTTCTTAAACATGCTAATTAAAATAAATAATAGTGTTTGCCAAAAAACTAACGATCCAACATCAATGCAGATTCACTTGCAATTTGCGTACAACATGGTGCAAAACAACAATGGATTCATGCACATGATTATTTTCCTATTGAATTAATTTCCCCCTTTGACTTCTGGCGGCTCAGATCTCAATAGAATCGAAAGGGTACAAATCAAGATTATCCAGTCTAATCCATTGAATCCTCTCCTGTTTAATGGATATAATAACGCACAAAGGCCTTCTTCTCTGCTTTTTAATCTTTTAGGCGGCTTCACCTTTAATGCACATCCTCGCCAATCCATCCTTGTTTTATGAATCAAAATCATATAAATGTTTATAGAAAGAGGCTGCCGTGGCAGAATGGCTCTTGTTGGAAGAAAGGAAAAAGATAATCGTCGGCAGAGACAACTCTTTATACAAATCAAGGAACAGGTGAAACGTTGGCTTGAGGCGCCATGAGCCTTGTACACTAAGGGAATTTGTGTGCACTAATTGACACCATTGTTCAGGAAATGTCTCTGTTTCATGCGCAAACTTGTATATGCATGAAAAATGCCTCTCCAGAGACTGCCCCTACAGGAAAATGCTTGCTGAGAGGGATGAGAAAGGGGCTTGTTAAAATTAAGATAAAGGTGTGCCTCCCCCTTCAAGTCCATCAAGCCAATGTGTCACTTTTTCCTTGTTCAATGTAGGGAATGTTATGACTTTCTGGATAGTACTTTTCTCTCTTCCTTTCATTTGAAAGGTGCAGCAGGACAAGGGATGATCGCATTGAGGAACAGAAAGAGAATAATTTTCCCTTCAAGCCTTGTTTAAATTGCAGTACTGCTGTCCAACATACTGTGTTATTAGTTATTAGTTATGAGCTTGAAAATTAAAATCCCAGGCGTCTTGCTGAATGCATGGGGTTGCCTGGTTCTTGGAGAAGCAAGACTGAGGGCCTGTGCAGTTCTCCCTACTTGGTAGCCCTGCTTGTAGCAGGGGGTTTTCACAGATTTCACAAAACCAGGAGTGACGAGTGTAGTGTGTGGGCAGGAGGAGGGCGGTTCTACACTTGTCTGTCAGAGAAGCTTTAACAAGAATTGTAACGATTTAACAGAAACAGTTAAGGTGAAAACCTTGTTCGCATGCATGTTTAAGGGTTCGTATGTTTTGCTGCACTAACTCTTCATCCTGAGGCACTTAAGACATGCTGCAAGAAAGCTCAAGCCACGGCAATCACCTAGGCTGCATGCTGCCTTCATTGACTTTTCTCAAGCCTACAACACTGTGCCCCGTTTGCAACTTTGGGACCATCTACAACGCATTGCCATGCCTGCACTACTTCTCCGGGCAATTAAGGAAATGTACCAGGATGATGAATATATTCTGATGGATTGGGATAAAAGGGCGCGTCCAACAAATGGAGTCAAGCAAGGTTGTCCCCTGTCCCCTCTCTTGTTTTCTTTATACATCAATGATATGGGCAGAGATATTAGTGAAGGAATCAGAGGTGCTGTGACAGGGGATGAAGTGAATGGCGTTTCATACATGCTATATGCAGACGACTTGAGTTTAACTACCAATGACCCAGGTGAAATGCAAGTTATGCTGAATAGATGACGAGCTTATGCAATGAGAAAGGGGCTGACTGTCAAAACATCAAAGTCAGAGGTCATGCATTTTAATAGTAGGTCGTGTTCTTCTCTGCCTACTTTCATGTATGGAGACGTGGCTCTTCCAGAGAAAGAGCAGTTTAGAAACCTCGGTATGCTTGTGGACAAGCACATGGATCTGAATGTGTCTGAGGAGCATGCAGTGCGGCCTTACATGGCTGCCCAGCAAAGGATTAAGGAGTTTGTGCATGAACATGATCTAAAGAATAGGCCGCATGCTCTGATTTGGCTCTCTAAGGTGTATGGCATTCCGGATGGGATGTACGCGTGCCAAGTGTGGGGTAAAGAGTACTTACGAGAAGGCAGTGAATTCAAAAGCCATTTGCAAACAAGGCAATTATGCTCTTTAAGGCGTTTTCTAGGTGTGAAGAGTACTGCCACAAACTGGCCAGTATCGAGAGAGTGTGGTCAAGAGCCCTTACAAATTAATTGGTTTAGGGCTACTGTTAAACTTTTCAACAATGTGCTTATTTCTAACAGTAAAACACTACGCCAAGTGCTGAAGGCAGATTTACACCTTGCTGATATGGATGAGTCTTGTTGGTCTGCACATGTATCTAAGTCATTTAATGGCATGCGCAATGAGGAGGTGTTTACACAGAAATTACTGAGTGCTTCCAAGATACCCATGCAGGATTTTTTAGGGAATTTGAGGTACAGACAGCAGAAGGTTTGGAGAGAAGCAGACGCCCTAAGTCCCCAAGAGGTGAACAGAAAAGCAGTGACTTACCATCATTGGTGTGGGAAACCTTTGAATCAAACACCACGCACACCCTTCTGTATCCCATCATATTTATTTAAGGACCTGGATAAAGGAGTCATGAGGAATGTGATTAGGTTTAGGCTTTGTGCCCACTGCTTGAAGGTCGAGTCCTGTAAATGGTTGGGTGGTTCAACTATTTGTGATAAGTGTGGATGTGCTGAAGTCCAGGACGAGAAACATGTTCTTTTCTACTGCAATTGCTGTGAGTTGTGTGAGCTGCGCAGAAAATACAAGGACCTGTTCATTGATATTTTTAAACCGTTACACACTTTTGCCCAGCTTCCAAACACTGATTTTATTCCTTTCTTGGCGAGCTTTCACTTTTTGACTGATTTCGAGGTCAATGCTTTTCTAAATCAAGACTCGCACAGATTTTCAAAATTTTTGTCTGAACTAGTTTCATTTTTTGATGCTGGATGAGAATATTTCACCAGCAGCCAATCAGCCAGAATCTCGGGCTGTAGGCCAGCCCCCCTTGTAACCCTTTGCTGCACTAAGCATTCCGTGCTGCCCTAATGTATTGAGGCAATGCACGTGCCAAGCAATCAGTGCACACGTAGGGCCTCACCAGCAGCATAAAATATGCATGAACCTTGTGTATAAAGGAAAGGGGTGAGTGAAAGAAAAGAAAACAAATGCTATCACAAACGATTAAACCCTAAACCCTGTTTATCGCTTGCATTGCTTTCCCTTTTCCGAAAGGAGTGCTTTCCTTAACCCTGAAAAATTCCTGGAAATGAGGTGGATATCAGCTTTGGAACCTTCTAAAAGAAAGAAAACAAAATTAACCGCCAGCCAAGAGGCCGCGTGCATTAAAGAAGGTTCTGTAACTAGCAAGCTTGCAAGTGTCTCGCCAATGGGCCCTCTTACCTGAATTAGACACAGCTAGCCTAGGAGAAAGCCAGGAGTGATCTGGTTTGACAGCCATACTCCTGGACGCCCAAGCTCTACTTCTCCCGCTCTCTACCACCGCGCGCCAAGTACCCCCCCCCCCCCCACCCCATGAAGCCCCTTGAAAATAAAGAGCATGCCTGGTGTTCAAAACAATTGTTTTCCTTTGAATGGCATGGCAATGAACAGTAAGAACTAGAAGTATGTCTCGTGGACGGGCCCCTGCGCCGAAGCTGCCGTATATGTTGTAGAGAGGAACTTTCCTGAGGGTGTTCCTGTCCTTTCTGTGCATATGTGGCTTTGCCCCTGCCCAAGAGTATCAATGCGCATGTCTGGTGGGCTGTCTGTCTGCGTGTCCTGAACTCCATATTTAAGTAGAGAGCTTCCTGCCCTCATCGGGAGCCTAATGACCTGAAGGGTCAGACCTGAGGCTATATCTCTTAGGTGCTCTAGGACTTCATAGCTTGCCAAGGACGGCAGTCCCCTTGGGCCAACTAGAACTAGTGTTAGCACTTGCATCTTCCAGAGTGGGAAAGGGGTTGGCATCAGGGCAAAATTCAATATTTACAAGGTAAAAAAACTTCTCCACAAAAGGGCTCAGGCTGTTGCACTGGATGTGAAAAGAAGAAGAAAAGAGAGAAAGACGAACCCTCAACAGGAACCCTCACTAGCAGCACCACGACACACCGCCACGTTGCAAGCTACCCTGCAGGTCCACCACCTCCAAATTGGTGCCATCAAAGTACAGGTTGCAAGTTGGCAGAGCAACTGCGGCAAAAGCTGGAGCTCCACCCCCGGGCGCGAGCGCACTGCTGCTGCTGCTGCTGCTGCCATGCACAGCGACTGTGAATTGACTGATCAGGTCCTGGAGGGCTGTCTGGAGCATGCACTGAGCAAGCACCTGCACACACGCACATACACATACAGATACACATGTACGCATACAGTTGACATACACACACATGTGATTGGAAAGTCTGCAATTGCAAGGTCTGGTCTGAGGGACTGTCTGTCTGATGTCTGGACCGTGCACACTGCTTGTACGCCTGCACTCGTGTGCGTGTGCCGGCACCCGTGTGTATATGCCTGCCCTCGTGTACGTGTGCCTGCACCCGTGTGTATATGCCTGCCCTCATGTGCATGTGCTCGCACCGTGTGACTATGCCCGCACTCGTATGCATATGCCTGCACTCGTGCGCACGTGCCTGCACTCGTGTGCATGTACCTGCACCCGTGTGTGAGTATGCCTGCACTCGCCTGCATACACCTGCACTCGTGTGCGTGTGTGCCTGCACTTGTACGTGTATGCTTGCACTCGTGTGCATATTCCTGCGCTCCAGCAGGACAGGATTTGCTACATGCAAGAATTGGTAGATAAAATTGTAGAAATGCAGATTGATAGGCAAGGTGTGCACAGGGAAGGATTGTATGCATCGTGCAACGATCAGTGCTTTGTTCTGCTCGTAGCAAGCACTCACGCCAATACGCATGCGCTTAGGGATGGTCTTCTCTGGACAAAGCAAGCTATCAAGGAAAGAGCCACGACCCCCAGGAGAATGCATGGCTCTCAATTGAAGGGCACAGCTACACAAAACCTGTTCTGGACATCCATACCTCTGATGATGCCCACTCTCTTCCTCTCACACACACATACACACACACCTGCGCTTCCCTGCCCTCTTGCGACAGCGCACCCTGCTCCTGTGCACACTTGCACACCGCCTTGCACAGGCTGAGGCTGTACAGGGGCACGCCGAGCTGCACCGCCACAGGCACCCAACCGCCGCCCATCTGCAGCGCCCCCATTCAAAAATAGTACGTCAGGAAGCACGCCACGAGTCAACGAATAAGTAACTTTTGCAGCTCTGCGCCTTTCAACGCACGCTGTGCGAGCATCTCCATCCGTCGTGGCACTTGGGCAGGCGTTCATGTCCATGTTGCATAGCTTTGGCGCTCATCAATCATGTTGCGCAGCTTTGGCGCTCACTAATCATGTTGGCAGCTTGGCGCTCATCAACCATTTTGGCAGCTTTGGCGCTCATCAATCATGTTGGCAGCTTGGGCGCTCACCAATCATGTTGCGCAGCTTTGGCGCTCATCAATCATTTTGGCAGCTTTGGCGCTCATCAATCATGTTGGCAGCTTTGGCGCTCACCAATCATGTTGCGCAGCTTTGGCGCTCATCAATCACTTTGGCAGCTTTGGCGCTCATCAATCATTTTGGCAGCTTGGGCGCTCACCAATCATGTTGGCAGCTTTTGGCGCTCATCAATTGTTTTGGTGCATTTGGGCACACAAACGGCCTGCTCCTGGCTCACCTGACATGAGTAGATGATCCTTGCCCATGTAGCCAGATATATTTTAAAAAAGGGAGCACAACAGCAAGATGCACAACACTGTAGGCATGAATAGCTGACCCTTGCTCATGTGGCCAGATAACTTTTAAAAAAAGCAGCACAACAGCAAGGCGCACAACATTGTAGGCATGAGTAGCTGACCCGTGCCCACATGACTAGATATCCGTCCATTTGACAGGTGCACAGAACTATAGAAGAGGCCCTACAGTATCACACACTGGCTGTGCAGCTTCTGATCCCCTGCTGTATTGTGTCCCTCCCCATCCACACCTGCACGCGCGCGTACACACACACGCAAGGGCACACACCTGCAGCACATCCTCCTTCTCTGCCTCAACCCTGCCCGCCTGCATCTGCTGTCCTTGCTGCGTGGCACTCGACAACTCTGGACTCTGCCGTGCCGATAGATTCTGGGGTGGCCCCCTGCTGTCACCAGCATCTATAGGCACAGAGCCCTCTGCACTGGCCCACTGGCCTGGCTGATCATCTCCTCCTTGAGACCTGTGAATCCCTGGCATTTGAGCAGCAGATGGCTGCGCTGATGGCGGGGGAGTGCAGGGTGTGAGCTTGGGGGGTGGTGCTGGAGCGACGGCAGTCGCAGCAGCAGTGTGGGATACCATGCCTGGTACACGTGCAGTGCGTAGGTAGCCCACCTGGGGTAAGCAGGCAGGGCGTCAGGGTCGAAAATAAGGTTGGGCAAGGCAGGGCAGAGGGTGTGTGTGTTCAGTTTGCAAACGGTCTCAGGGGACGCAGGCATTGTAACCGGAAAATCACAGGGGTCTGGGTGAGGCCAATTAAGAGACATGCGCGTAAAGCGTGGTCTGTTGCCCTTTGAAGCGCATAGGCAGTGGGAGTGAAGCATTGCATGTTGCATTGCGCATGAGCAGTGGGAGTGAAGCATTGTGTTTGCATTGCGCATGGGCAGTGGGAGTAGAGCATTGCATGTTGTATTGCTGGGCATGGGCAGTGGAATTAGAGCACTGCGTGCTGGCATGACCAAGCACAAAAGGAGTTAAGTGAGGTATGCAGGAAGGTTGCAGTGCAGTTGCAGACAAATAGGCACGGTGTGCGTCTGTGCCACAGTGCAGTTGCAGACAAAAAGGCACGGTGTGCGTCTATGCCACAGAGCAGTTGCAGACAAAAAGGCACACAGTGCCTCTGTGCCACAGTGCAGAGCAGACATGCAGACACAAAAGCGCACAATGCATTCATGCTACAGTGCAGAGCAAACATGCAGGCACAGTGCAGAGCAAAATTGCAGACACAAAATAGCGCACAATGCCTTTCTGCCACAGTGCAGAGCAGGAACAGAGGTTCAGTGCAAGGTGCAGACACGGAGGCACAGTGCAAAACAGACATGCAGGCACAGTGCGTAGTGCAGACAAGGTGACACAGTGCACAGCAGGCAGGGAGACACAGTGTAAACTAAACGCAGAGGGACAGTGCGCTGCGTAGGCACGGAGGCACAGGCACAGCGCAAAACAGGAATGCAGGCACAGTGCATAAAAAAGGAGGCACAGTGCGCAGTGCAGGCACAGAAGTACAGTGCAAACCAGTGTTTTTTCCTTCGTTTTGGCGAAACCCAGATTTCATTACTTTAAGGGAAATCCCCTTGATTGAGAAGTGCCACTTTATTACTTTGACCCCAACCAAGCCCGCCGCGAGGCATGCGGCCTCGCGGCATAATTAGGTAACAACTGATTTCCCTTTCAATGCTGCACAGTGCTGTGCCTTCACACTTGGAGTACTTCAATGCAAGCACAACTTGAAGTTTGTCATCATGTCATACTCATTGCATGCGGACCTGTCCATCAAGCAAAAAAAATGCAAACATCTATGCACCTCCAAGTGTTCAAGTTCTGAAAATCCAAGCACCCAAGTCATATCATTTCCCAACTAGCATGTCAACCAAGCATATTGCACTTCACCACCATATGGTGGTATAATTGCATCCCCTTTTACCATGTATCGTCCACGCTTCTTTAAAGCTTCAAATTTGCAGCATTCAACCACCTGCCAATTGCATCTGGGTAAAGGAAGGAACTCAAATTGCACTCCATGCTCTAAAACCCTCGAGCACACACATTGATGTGCATCTCCTTCAACTTGTTGCGCTGAGGGCTTTTCAGGTTTTTCAAAGCAGAAACCATACGCTCGTCCTCCACAGAACCAGGCACAATGACAAGCACGAGGTCAGCCAGCTTCATCCACTCAGTGCACCTAAACAGCAACCCCCATTGCTCTCTAGCTGTGCCCAGAATTCAGCAACTCTGCTTGCCACTGTTGCAGGCTCTGAAGCTTGCTTCTTTCATGCTGGCTCCTGCTCGTCTGCATTGCTGCACCCGCTATTGCTACTGCTGCTTCTTGGTCTAGGAGCACGGGCACGGGCATTGCTACAGCACTGCAAGAAGTCCAGCATCTTGTGCATAAACACAGTCCCACACCACTTGCACCCTGCCTTGTACACACCATCAACATGCTTGCCATGATCCTGCAGCCAGCTAGCCTGGAACTTGTTGCTCACACCATGCTTCAAGAACACACCATGCTTTTTCTTTGTTTTCTGTTAACTTTTACTTCCTGCCCGAGTTCAGGCCCTTCATCGGCCTGAATGGGGGTCAAAATGGTCGATGCACCCTCCAGGGCGCATCGCCCATTTTATTACAAACCCCAGCCTCCAAAATTCCGGATTTTATTACGATCATAATGGTATTACGAAAAAAAGTAAACACTGGTGCAAACCAACAGACCCACCATCCCTGACAGGCCAGTCTTCTCAAGAGCCACAAGCACGTCCCTTGCCACCGCTATGTCGCACGGGAGACCTGGAGTAGGCAAAAATATTACAAGAAATGAACAGGGACGGCAACCGCATTATACCTGACTTTGGCACTGTGTCAATGGCTATGTAACAATGGACATGCGTGTATGTGTGTATGTGTATACGAGGGACGACAGGCACTGTATGGCTGGTCTTGGCACTGTGCCAATGTCTGCACTTCGCTTAAAAGAATGCTGCAGGAAGGTAATCATTGTATGAGATTGCGCAGACAAATTTATGATCTTCCGTGACAAATTCCATTTTCTATGACCTGCTTTCCCCTGGGAATTAAGTAAATATTGTTTGTACCTAACAGATTCACGAATCACTCTCAAAGGACAACGCTTCTTTTGGGACGACAGCTCCAAGCGGCCAGAGGCCTTGCTGAAAGTAGTGACTTGTGCGAGAACACAGGAGAATTAGGAGAGCGAGGAGCTGCCTGAACTTGTGCAGAGGAGCATATCCACATGCAGAGGGTCACTCACACCATGCTCTGCATGTGGTCGACTTTCTGCTGCTGCTGCTGCTGCTGCTGCTGCTGTTGCTGCCACCCGGGCACTATGGGAGAGCTGTACCCTTCGTGGGCACACTGTGAACAAGCTTGAGCAACAACCACTCTCTGCACCGTGCAGGCCTTCTAGACACATGGGACAACCTCCAGCGCGCGCAGCAAGTTCCCCCAGGCCTGTTTTGCCTCCCAAAAATGGCACTCCTGCTCGAAAACAGACCCCAGTCTCCTCACCACTTCCCGTGTGTCCAAGCTTTGCAGCAGCATGGCTTGGGCCAGCGCCTCTGTGCTAGTTTGCCCTTTGCAAAAGCAAACCACAAGTGTCTCATTACTTTGCCTGTCCCAGCCCTGAAGCAGCATGACTTGGGTTAACGTCTCTGAGACAGTTCGCGCCTTGCTGCTCAAAAAGACCCTCCACCTTGCTCACCACTTCACCTGTCCAAGCCCTGAAGCAGCACATCTTGAGGCTGTGCCCCTGCGCTAGATCAGCCCTTGCTGCTCATATAACAATTTTAAATTAACCCCCTCATGCTCACCACTTCGCCTGTCCAAGCCCCGAAGCAGCATTGCTTGGGGTAGCCTCTCTGTGCTTGATCGGCCTTTGCTGCTCACGCCGCTCCCTTTTCTTGCAGGGCTGGTCTTGCTCTCCTGGCCACCACCTGCCACAGAATTTTTGTGCACGGTTTATCTGAACAAGCATTCCAAAATGGTAGGTCAGATTTAATAGCTCAGCAGCTCAGCAGCCCAGCAGCCTGAAAACCTTGCCGTACCAAAACCGCTCAGGTCTCTCCACTGAAAAACCTAGGATAGATCCAGCACAGCAGTATTACATTTTCTAGCCCTCATGGGTGCAAGTTTTCAAGCTGCTTGTCGGGGACAAACACAGCTCCACAAATCTCCCTATTCTGGTTGGACCATGCGTCAATGAGACTGCTCACTGCAAATGTGCACACTGACATTTGCTTAAGCTCACAGCACAACTACAAATGGCATGAGTTTAGGATGTGCCTGTATGGTTGCATCAATGTGCAACAGCTACATGCTTAGGTCCTGGGGAGTGTGTGCAACAGCTGCACTGCAAATCTGCTCCTGGCGTTGTTTGTTAGGCTGGCTGGCACGGCATGAGGCACAGGCGGCGTCACTGTTGGGGGGCTCAGCAACGCTTGCGCTGCGGCTCATCACCTGGCGCTGTACTTTTGACTGACACTGCATGAGGCCCAGGTGGTGTCACAGCCGGAGTGGCACGCATTGCAACACTATGCAAACACTGCACTGCAACTGCTTCCCACCTGGCATGGAGTGGCTGGCCGGCATGGTATGAGGAATGGGCACCGTCACATCGTCGCCCAGCAGGTCCTTGACCCCCCCACTGTTTGATTGTGATGCCTGCTGCTGTGGTTGCTGCTGCGGTTGTTGCTGCAGTTGCTGCGCCTGAGGCGCATGCAAACCACCATTGTCCCAATACCGAGCCAAGGAGGGCACGGACGCGCGCACTGAGTCCCTCAGAGCACGTGGCAGCGGGAGGGGCACATCCACAACCCCCCCCTCAGGCCCAGCAGCAGAACCACCACCCTCCCTTTGACATTGGCCAGCAGAGCCAAAGTTGCTGTCATGCGCAGCTTCGCCTTGCAACAAAACCTCCTCCCATCCTTTGCTCCCGCACGGCTGCTGCCCCCCCCCTGCAGCTGCTCCCATCTTGCCCTCTCCCTTAACAGAGCCAAAGTGCCCATCTCCGAGGGCGAAACCCTCCCCTTGCTGCTGCGCTCCTCCTTTTCCCCCTCCTCCTCCTCCTCCTCCTCCTCCTCCTCCAAATCCACCCAGCCACCCACCATCCCCCCACCCTGTAAGCTCTGCTAAGCTAGCCACAAGGCCCCCCTCGCTTTTATCTACATCATCGAAACCCCCCCAAGCTGCAGCACCCTGGCCTTGCCCACTGTTCGCAGATACGGCAGCCGCTGCTGCTGCTGCGGCTGCCGGCAGGATTGACGGATCTGGGGCAGAAGCGTCGGGGGCTACGGTCGGGGGCGCAGGACTAGCCAAGGGTGCAGGCGGGAGCGGAGCTGCCACATTGATGGGCTGCACCATGAGTGCTGCAGAAATGGGCAGGGGTGAAGGTGTGGGTCAGGTGAGCGCATTAGGTGCGTCAAAGACGGACTACCTCTTGGGTCGGGGGCGGCACGTTGATGGGCTGCACCATGAGCGTTGCAGAAATGGGCAAGGGTGAAGGTGTGGGCAATATGTGCGTGTGTAAGTGTGCGTGCGTCACTGTGCAACCTTGTGGTGGAAGTGCATGCACGACGAAGGTGTGCCTCGTTCAAGTGTAACAGCATCAGAGCTCCAGGGGTGTTAGCACAGAGGTGCGCGTGTCTTTTTGCAGGGCCAAGGTTTAGCGTAGAGGTGTGCGTGCCGTGTTGCGGGGCCTTGCTCAAAGGCCGCAGCATCAGAGCTCCAGGTGTTACGCAGAGGTGTGCGTGCCGTGTTGCAGGGCTATGTGCAGAGTCGGAAACAGTGTGTGGACAGGTTGCAGTCAGAGTAGGTGTAATGGGGAGAGGATGGATAATGGCGTGCAAGCGACCAGGACGTATTGTAAGCAAGGTGCGCAAACAATGGGGATGGACAACAAGGCATGCAAGCAACCAGCAAGGATGGCAAGCAAGGTGTGCAAACAATGGGGATGGACAACAAGGCATGCAAGCAACCAGCAAGGATGGCAAGCAAGATGTGCAAAGATTGGGGGTGGACAACGTGGCATGGAAGTACCCAGCAAGGATGGCAAGCAAGATGTGCACAGAATGTAGATGGACATTTAGGCACGCATCTTTGCTGGAGGGTATAGAAGGGTCTGGGTGCTGAGAGAATGCACCTGAACTCAGTGTACAAAATGCGTGCGCTCGCCCACACACGCTACTGTGTATGTGCCAACATTTTGTTGATGGCTACCTTCAGCAGAGTGCCTCGATCCAAGCGATGCATGCTGAGTTATATTTGGTCATTTTCTGTGCATCTTCACTGCACCTTGTGTGTTTCCTGTACCGCGGCATCCATGTTCATGTTCTAGGGTACATATCACTGTGCGGAGTTGGCCAACCCTACAACAAAGCACATTTTCCATAAACACAAGGTGTGTTGTGTCCATTCCCTCCGTTGCACAAACGTGCCCACGCACCCACCTTAACAACCTCTGTTCAACATGATCGCTGTGTGAGCCAGCATCTTGCTGATGTCTGCCAGCGGCAGGGGCGGCTCCATCATATCCGTGCATGCTTGTGCACACTATAGTGTGCGCCAGCATCTTGTTCATGTCTGCCAGCGGCAGGGGCGCCCCCACCAAATCCATGCATGCTTGTGCACACACCTGTAAGTGCCGAGATCCCATTGATGGCTGCCAGCAGCAGCGGCGCCCCTACCAAACCCATGCCTACTTGTGCACACACCTGTGTGCGCCAGGATCTCGTTGATGGCTGCCAGCAGCAGAGGGGCCTCCACCAAAGCCACACTGCTGCTGACAGAGGCATCCCCAAACAGCCCGGACGCCTTAACCCTGTGATGCATGCACATATGTTCCGTGTGCATTACAATGACCTTGTTTCGTGTGCATTACAACAACCCTGTTTTGTGAACAGTGCAATGACCCTGTTTTGTGAACAGTGCAATGACCCTGTTCCGTGTGCATTGCAACAGGGCCATTGTAATGCACACGGAACGACCATGCTCCGTGTGCATTACACTGACCCACGTGAGTCACAGGCTGTGACAGTGGCCCTTTTTGGTGTGCAAAACAATGACCCATGTGAGTCACAGGCTGTGACAGTGGCCCCTTTTGGTGTGCAAAACAATGACCCACGTGAGTCACAGGCTGTGGCAGTGGCCCTTTCAGTGTGCATTACAATAACCCACGGGGCAGAGATCCATCACAATGACCCTGAGGTGACACACTCTCACAAGGTGTGTGCGTGTGTTACAATAAGCTCAATAAACTCAATAACCGCTGCCGGTGAGTGCCCCCTCACTTCCCCAAGTCTTTTTAGGACTCTCAGGTCCGCAATATGAGCCACCTAGAGTCCCAAATGCATCGTCACTGCAGAGTGTCGGCATGTTCAAATGCTTTCATGGACAGTTTCCCCAGCAATACAGCTTTTCCCCTCACAAATACATGCATGCACATGCACACACGCGCACGCGGACACATACACACGCACGCCCGCCCACCCGCATGCGCACACACACATAAACACACACAGAATGTTGCTGCTCCCTGGCGCATGTTATGGGTAGGTGCTGCAAAAAAGAGAACAGAAAAAACTAGGCAGAGAAAATTCTCCCTACATCAAAAAAGGAAGAGGAGACACATTGGCCCAAAAAAGGTCCCCTTCGTCACAAAATTGGAGCTGCATTGGAGTAAGAGGCCAGGTTTGAAGGCCTGATCCCCCTCTGCCAGACATTGCCTGAATGACAAATCGCTCAATCAGACATTGCCTGAATGTCAAATCACTCTGCCAGACATTGCCTGAATGACAAACCACTCTGCCAGACAGTGCCTGAATGTCCAATCGCTCTGCCAGACATCGCCTGAATGACAAACCGCTCTGTCAGACATTCCCTGAATGACAAACCGCTCAGTCAGACATTGCCTGAATGACAAATCGCTCAGCCAGACATTGCGTGGATGACAAATTGCTCTGCCAATCATTGCCTGAATGAAAAATCGCTCTGCCAGACATTGCCTGAATGAAAAAACCATCCCACTCCTCTCTTCACCTCTGCTTCGATGCACACTCATCTCTGGCTTTCTTTTCACAGGCCCCTTTCCTGCCTGGCCAAGCCTGGCCCCTCATCGCAGGGCCAGAGTAGGGCGGTGCATACGACACGCCGGCTGTGCAAAAAAGCAATCAATCTTTTGTTGAACTCATGATAGACCTCCCCTTCCCACCTGGCCAAGCCTGGCCCCTCACCGCAGGGCCAGAGCAGGGCGGTGCATACGACACCCTGACTGTGCGAAAAAGCAATTTATTTTTGGTTAACTCATGATAGACATCCCCTTCCCACCTGGCCAAGCCTGGTCCCTCATCCCAGGGCCAGATCAGGGCGTGAGTGGCACACTCTAATTGGGGTGGCAAACGAGTCACCTTCTGGCCTGCCGCCAGCACCAAGCTCATAGGCCCAGACCTGCACAGGGAGGCACAAGAGTGCGAGACCAATAACAAATTATAAACAAAATGTTTGATGTGTAATACAGCTCATAGGCCCAGACCTGCAAGACATAAGGGTGTGAGACCAAGCTTACAGGCCCACACCTACACGAGAAAGCACAAGGGAGCTAGCGCAGTCTGGCACAAGCAAGGTTGCAAAAAGTATGTGGTGAACTGGCACTTATGAATGCACCATCACTTAAACTATGTGCGAGACCAAGCTCATAGGCCCAGACCTGCACAGGGAGGCACAAGAGTGTGAGACCAATGATAACAACGTTTTTGATGAATAGCAGAGCTCACAGGCCCAGACCTGCACAAGAAGGCACAAGGGAGCTAGCACTTTCTGGCCTAAGCAAGGTTGCAAAGAGTTTCTTGTGAACTGGCTCTTACAAATGCACCATCACTTAACTATGTGCAACACCATGTGCATGTGCGGATACACACACACACACGCACACACACACATGCGCGCGCGCATGCATCAACATACAAACATGACCACAAACACACACACAAGCATGCAGCCAGGGAGTTTTTTGTTGCACCTTGCCAGAGTGTACAGTGTCAAGGCCAGCCACGGTGAGGAAGCTTGTGTGCTGGCTCCAAAGTATGCGATGGGTGGCAGCGGGTGAGTTGGCTGGCCTAGAGTTGATGTATTAGAGAGGCTGGAAAGTGTGTCTTGACCCAAGGACAAGGGGGGTGTCATGGTTACTGGTAGTGCAGGTGGGGGCAAGGGGCTGACAGGCAGGAGGACGCAGTAGGTAGTGGCCAGGACCTGTAGGTGGTACAGTGTGTGTGTGTGTGTGCGTGCGTGTGTGTGTGTGTGTGTGTGTGTGTGTGTGAACGTGTGTGTGTGTGTGTGTGAACGTGTGTGTGTGTGTGTGTGTGTGTGTGTGTGTGAACGTGTGTGCGCGCGTGAGTGTTGTGCAAGTGGGGGCAAGGGGTGACGGGCAGGAGCACACAACAGGTAGTGGCCAGGACCTGTGAGTTGTTTGGTGTGCGTGCGTGCATGTGCATGCATGTGTGTGTTCCTACTCAACTGCATTCCTGTTTCTTTTATTCCCTTCAAAAGAGGCATTGATTAAGGTACTATGTAGGCAATTGGTAGAGCATGCATGGGTCTACCTGCACTTCAGACCCAGCCATTGTATGTGCGCAGTTGCAGATGCCTGAGACAAGCAGCTGGGCACCAACACAACCTGATACAGCCATGGCCTCAGTGTGTGGCGCGCGTTCTTTGCCTTTGCTTGTGATGAAAAGTTCCTGGCCTTTGCTCGTGGCACAGTCCCTTGGTTTTAAGCCTTTGCTCATAACACAGTCCTTTAGCTGTTGGCCTTTGCTTGTGGCTCAGTTTCTTGGCTGTTGGCCTTTGCTTGTGGCACAGTCCCTTGACCTTTGGCACTAATAAGTTGCATGCATGCAGAGACCTGCTCAAGTGCCTCCAGATTTGGTTTTTGCTTTGGCTTTTACTCGCTGACAACCAGGCTCCGTACTCTTCACCCCAGATGCCTGTCACCTCTGCATACTTAGGGTTTGCCAAATCTGTATACATATGCAAATACATTAATTAATTAATTAATTCATTCATTTATTCATTCATTCATTCATTCATTTATACCAATTTCAAACTGTTACGTATAATAATATACATAATTAACGCAAACATGTTCAGTATATAGTGCCCCACACGTGCATTTCCTTGCACAGAAAAAATTAGAATACATGGCTATGGAATTGGCCGGCCCTACTCATACTGCTCCTTGGCACACATGTTGCGCATTTTAAACGTCGACCTGGATGGCAAGCCTTCTGCTCACCTTCCTCAGCACCCGATCCTGAATCTCACCTTGTTTCCTATGCCAACCACCTTCAAGGCTCGCAGGTGACACCAGAATCCACAGACTCTGCTGCGCAACTTGAATACTGAGCTTGCCGGCAAGCTCATCAGATTCTGCTGCACAAGCTCGTCAGACTCTGCTCCGCAACTTAGACACTAAGCTCGCCGGCAAGCTCATCGGACTCAGCTGCGACACCTGGATACTGAGCTTGCCTGCAAGCTCATCCCACGTCCCAGAACCTGATCTTGGCCACCTCTCCCCTGACCTTACTTTTTGCATCAAGGCTCAAATGATACCCATGTTGCTCACCTTGGATGCTGAGGTAGGTGGCAAGCCCTCCAGGCTCTCTTTGCGCAAGAGCTCAAGGCTGCGTCCTGGACCCAAGCTTCCCCTCACAGCCTCTATCGCTGTTGCCAAAGCGCCTGCAAACTGCACATGGAGTGTGTGTGTGTGTGTGTGTGTGCACATCATTTAATCTTTGTGCCAAATTAGCAAACAAGGAAATGCAATGGACTGCATATTGACACAACAATCAATCAGCATCAAGGAATGGGCACGTTCATCCAGAGGCAACATGCTTGCTTCAAACGATACGCCTTCTTTGACCACTCCAAAGCATAACACATGAGGAATCACAAGTGTGCACATGCAAACACATGGCCTGCTTCACAATGATCTGCTGCATATCAAACCTGGGTGAGTCGTAGCATGCCCCCTTCAAACATTTGGCCTGCTGCAAAGCTGGACCACAGCTCCTGCACCATCTCCGCCATCACACCCTCGGCAGCCACACGCCCCCCCTCAAAAAGCGTCACAGCATGGCGCTTCAGACCTGCATACATGCATACATAGGCACACATGCATTCTGATTCCATCATACCCTCTCCAGCCACACGCCCCACCTCAAAAAGCGTAACAGCATGCCGCTTCAGACCTGCGTTCATAGGCGCACATGCACTTTAGTTCCATGACAACCTCAACAGCCACACGCCACCCCTCAAAAAGCGTAACAGCATGGCTCTTTAGACCTGCATGTATAGGCGCACATGCACTAGCCTGTACTTGTCTTGAAGCTAAAGGCAGCCTAGAAATATTTAAAACAATCTGTTGGTCCTGGCCATCAAGGAATATATCTGAATATTTCTAAGCATGCATAGAACTACAGTTGTGGAAAGGGTTACCAGCACATGCAGGCAGGCCAGCTACACCGAAAGCATGCAAGGTTTCAAACGTTGTGGATATATCATGGCCTGAGGCGCCAGATCCTCGCAGCCCGCACAAAGAGTTTCAAATGTGATGCACTCACGATGGCGTCTCAACCCACACACAAAGCACGCGACCAATATCCAGATCCGTGCTCAACTCTGTGCAGCCCCATCCCAAGTCAACTTCATGTTCTAGCACGCCCATGGATGCAAGCACATTGGGTTGAGTCACAGCACACTGAGGAGCCTCGGGCGTGGAGACAGCACCCCCAAAAGGTGCCAGGAAAGGACGGCCCGAAATCCAGCCATCCAAGCCTCTGTAACCCCATAGGTGCAAGTTCATCGGGTTGGGTCCAAACACACTGAGGAGACTAGTGCTTGAAAGCAGCAAACTTCATTATCAGAAAAGAGGTGGCCCCGGAATCCAGCAACCCATGCCTTAGTAACCCATGGATGCAAGCTTATCAGATTGGGTCCAAATACACTGAGAAGTCTAACACGTGAAGACAGCTCACTCATGATGAGAAAAGATTTGACCCCATAATCCAGCAATCCATGCCTTTGTAATACCTTGGATGCAGGCACATTGGATTGGGTCCAAGCACACTGAGGAGCCTCGTACCTGGAGACAGCGCCCCCATCATAAGAAAGGAGGTAGCCTCAGAATCCAGCACCACGGCAGCCGACCTCTCATCCTCGCCACTGGAGAAGGGATCCATGGAGGGCGAGTCCCGAGCGGCCAGGTTGCCAAGGGTTTGAGATCCAAAGCGACCAACAGCGCCCAGCCCTTTGCAAGTCCCTGTGTGTGCGTGTGGGGGTGTGTAGGTGTGTGGGTGTGTGTCACCTCCATCCTGTGCTTGTTTGCAAGCAGCAAGTAGCCCCTGTGCACACACAAGTATGAATGAAAGCTAAGGAAATCCAGTTGCCGTGTCTAGTATCATGAAAGGCTTTCTCTGAAATCAAAGCTGCAAGCCTGCTCCAACATCTTTCATAAAAAACCGTTTAAGAGGTTATTTCAGTTTGGGGGCTCTTTCCTTGACCACTTTCACTTGTGAATTGCTGTAAATCAATGCACTTGCAGAATAGTGCAAGAACATGTGTGCACTCTCATAAGGGTGCAGCTCTAGATCAAAGCCAGACGCTTCACACCTCTCTTTATGATAGATATCCAAGAGGTGCCTGATCACTTGAGCAAGATGCACCACCAGTTGTGCTGAAGTGTATTTACATCCTTCTATGCAACATCAAATTGGAGGGAAAGGAATCGTGTATCTTGCCCCACCTGCTTCCTCTTCCTGCTCCTCCAAGTCAATGAGGGGGGCAAAGCTGCTCTGCACAGGCGATGAAGCCAAAGCTCCACCTGAGGTGCGGCCGAGGCCCCCTGCAGAGCAAACACCATCACTTTTCCACTTGAGATGGGGAAAAGAGGCCAAAAGATGGAAGGCCAGGACTCCACCAGAAGTACGGCTGAGACCCCCTCAGAGCCCATACCACCATTCTTCTATCTGATGCGGGGGAAGCAACCAAAAAGAAAGGCTAGGATTCTACCAGAAGTACAGCTGAGGCCCCCTGCGAAACAGGCACCACCACTTCTCCCTGAAAGGGGAGGAAAGCGCCTGAAGAAAAAGGTCAACCCCACCAGAGGTATGCTTTCTTATAAAGGCGTTCTTTATAGGGCAAGTACCATAGTGGCATGGAGATGCACTCAAGCAATGACTCTTGCCGTGTTGGGTTCAGAGCTTGGACCTTAAGCAGGCGGATGCATGGCATGGAGATGCACGAAAGCCACCAAGCAAACATGACCAAGCAGACACCAAGACAAGCCAGAGATCAATACACCACAGCCAAAGACAATGTTCAAACACTACCAAGACTGTAGAGCAAGTACCATAGTGGCATGGAGATGCACGAAAGCCACCAAGCAAACATGACCAAGCAGACACCAAGACAAGTCAGATCAATACACCACAGACAAAGACAATGTCCAAACACTACCAAGAATGTAGAGCATGCACCAAAGCCACCAAGCAAACATGACCAAGCAGACACCAAGACAAGTCAGAGATCAATATACCACAGACAAAGACAATGTCCAAACACTACCAAGAATGTTCTAAGAATCTAAAGAATTTGGGGTTGCAAAAGTAATTCAATGTCACCGTTTTTCAAGGCAATACTTTTCATCCACTGCAGAATAAGTTTATTAAGCCAAAGACATGCGAGGACTGATAAGTCATTGGATTCCTGGGCTTGGTTGCAACAAGATACAGGTAACAGTCAACCTGCGCTTCAAATACAGGTTGGTTGCTGGAGCATGTGACAGTTCCTTATCCTGCACAAATCCGAAGTCTCTTGCTAATTGCTTCAAGGGGATGCACTCGCAAGCACAGGCAAATTTGATGGCCTACTCTGGCTGTGAGCTGGCCTTGACAGATCTTCCAGATCTTAAGAGCACAAGCCTCTTCAGAGCTGCCAAAAGGCCATGATATTATTGGGGACGTGATGTGGGATGGGGTTCGCTGCTGGGCACTGTAAACCTCAAAGAACATAAAAAGTGGCATAATGCAAGTGGAGACATAATAAAAAATGAACCCATCCAACACCCTCCCACTCAACCTGAGTGCCACCATCCTCTTCTGGAACCCTCCCACCCACCGCGCGTGCCAGAGAGGGAAGGAGAGGATGCAAGGGTGTCAGGCGCAATGGAAGGGGTCACTCGCGTGGCAAATCCAAGGCGGCTTGCTACACCTAGCGCTGCCTGCACCGCCCTGGTGTCAACGTTCAGGATACCAGCGAGCTCTGATACCTGCGCAGTGGTGGGACAGCATGCACAAAACTAACACCCAACGCTGCCTGCACCACCGAGGTGTCAATGTTCAGGATACCAGCGACCTCTGATACCTGAGCATTGGTTGTATAGCATGCACGAGCTTGGGGTTGAGTTGCTGTGGTGAGTCATTGCAAAGGAAAATTACCATCTACTTTTTAGGAGCCCTCCGAGGATTGAGCAGCACGGCAGCTTCACCAATACATGCTAGAACAGAAGTGGATCCTTACTTGAAGGCCAAAGTGAAAAGAGACCAGTCTACCTTTGCCGTTAGGCCGCGTGTATTATTAAAAGACAAGGACCTAAGTCCCCACTGACAGGGCCTCAGCAAAATCCCCCCAGTGCCCCCAAGGCTGAAACCCGAGCCACGTCAGGCCCCTGACACAAGCGCCAAGGTACGTGCAATTCTGCTCCACTGACGACTGGGTTCAAATCTCTTTGAAAGCCTTGCTTGCTGTCGGGCAGCAACGAAGGATCCACCTGTCTTAAAACTGTGTGTGGAGGCACATCTGCATGCGCCCCTTTTGCTGTCTCGTGCGTTGCGGTGTACCATGCAGCACTGGCCTTCTTTTCCTTTTGTCCGTTACTGGGGCAAATCTGTATGCACCCCTTTTGCTGTCTCGCGCGTCATGGCGTACCATGCAGCACTGCCCCTCTTTTCCCTCAAGCCATTCCCGAGAGAGTGCAAGCCGCATGCAAGCGGCCCCCACACTGCTCCTTTACATTCACCCAAGGGCTGGCTTACTTTGCAAGGAGCTTGTTGCATTTCACCCAAGGGCTATTTACGTAAATACCCAAGGGCTCATTGCTATAAACCCAAGGACCCATTCACTGCACTCACTGAAAGGCGCTCCTTGCTAGCTAGCTAGCTCCTTGCTAGCCGCTATACTTCCGCAGTGTTTGTGCAAGTCTTGGTCAGCACGGTTGCGTGGCTTTCCCTAATTAGATCTCACAGCACAGCCATCTTGTTGGCAGCTTCTTCAGGTGCCTTCCTAGGATCAGGCAAGCGGTCAGTCATTTTGGCTGGAGGCCACTTGCTTGTGAACCACTAAACTCTTTCCCAGGAACAGATAAACCATTGATGTTCAGCACTCACTGTGAGGCGCTCGTTGTTAGCCAAAGTTAAAATAAAGAATAAGGATGCACATATCAGCATACGAGGAATTGCTTGATGCACAGCACTGACGGTGAGACAAGCCATTGATGTCCAGCACTCACTGTGAGGCGCTCGTTGTTAGCCAAAGTTGAAATAAAGAATGAGGATGCATACATCAGCGTATGAGAAAATGCTTGATGCACAGCACTCACTGTGAGGCGCTCGTTGTTAGCCACAAACACCGCATACAGCACCGACTCAAGCGGGTCCGCTCCTCCCTCCAGACCTGATCAAACCATAAGAGCAAAGCATGGCATGTTTGTGACATAGAAGCAAACATTCTGCACCATGGTCAAATTGACTATGATCTTATCCGCTTACCGTCAAAATGCTACACCTGCAAGTTGAGAGCAGCGGCTGCTTCTATAACCTGCCACCCACATTGTGCCACACCTAATGCGTGTCATGAATTGAGATCAGGAAATGCATGCCTGGTGCATGCCCTAAAATGAAATTGGGGGATGCATGCCTGAATACATGCCTTGAATTGAGACCAAAAACAGCCTGAATGCGCCTGAGTGCGTACCCAGAATTGAGGTCAGGCAAGGGCACAACATCCGAGAAAAACATTGAATCGTTCTGTAAAGACAGCCGGCTGGGCCAGATCCCTCTTGGTTACGATGCATCGGCATTCAAATGTTCAAAGGCAAGGCAGGTAAAACAAGCTTGGTCTGCTTGGCAGAGCCACAACTGACCCCTGATGCCCCTAAACCTCAAAAGAAGCAGAGCACTTGCCGCAATATTGGCACAACACTTTGTAGCAATCTGTATTACATCATAATTGTCGATGCAGGAACATATGAAATAAATTCAATCAACTTTGTATTAATTGTTGTCTGGAGCCTTGTGCAACAGCCCAAAATCAAACCAGGGTGGCTGCCTGTGGAGATTTTTACAAGCTACTCATGTGACAAAGTTCTGTGCCACCAAAACAGCTATGCCCAACTTCAATTAGGTAAAGAATGAGCCCGGTATTGGACTGTAACAAACATGTTAGGTGCAAGCATTCAATGTCTCTGCTGTGACAAAGCTTTTGGTCAAGCCATTTGCTAGGCAAACACTTTTGAGGTGGAAATTTGCAAGATCTATGGAGCAAGCAAACACTTGATAGAATGGCAACTTGCAGGACGGAGCACACAATACTTTTCTTTGCATGCAAGCAAACGTGCCTGAGCATTAGGGGCACCTCTCAAACATCAGAGGCTCACCGAGAGGCGCAGCATCTTTATTGGACACAAAGCCTTCTAAGGGAGGGATAGAGAATCGATCTTCAGGCAAGACTGGCACCTGTGTGTGTATGTGTGTGTGTGTGTGTGCACGCGCGCGTGCATGCGTGTGTGCATGCGTGTGTATGTGTATTCGTGTGTACGAGTGTGCGCACATGTGTGCGTTCGTGCGTACCTGTGTGTGTGTGCGTGTGTGCATGTGTGTTTCTAACCAAATTAAGTTGCTTCCTTATGCCTGCATCAACTGAACGTGTCAGTTGGTGTGAAAACCTTCATGCACATGAGCTCCGCGCGCAGCAGCTAGAGCTGGAGCCTGCACTCCAGATTATGTCTGAGGTTTCAGCCCTTAATACTAGCCTCTATTGTATCATGCAAACACGCATGTACAGCAGCATTCAGGCAAAGCTCACGTGTGTACAGCTGTGTGTACAGCTGACGTGACAGGCAAAGCGTGACAGGCTGACGTGACAGGCAAAGCAAACGTGACAGGCGCAGCTCACGTGTGTACAGCAGCATTCAGGCAAAGCTCACCCAGGCAAAGCTCACCTCAATGGACACAGCTGTGCACTTTGCTTGAACGCTGCTATGCGCGGCAGGTAGCAGCTGCACACGGTCAGTGCAGGCTGAGAGCATATGCAGTGTTCAGGCACAAGGCATTTCAACATGCACACAGTGTGCACTAAGTGCATACGCAGTGCTCAGGCACAGCAACCTCAAAATGCATACTATGTGCACTTAGTGCATGTGCAGTGTTCAGGCACAGCGCACCTCAATGCACACAGTGTGCTATTAGTGCATACGCAGTGCTCAGGCACAGCGCACCTCAATGTACAGGAGCCCCTTGCGCAGCAGCTCACGCAGCACAGCCTCCTCAAGGTCGCGCACTTGCACGCTGCCACTGGTCAAGCTTGCTGTCTTGACGTGCGCCATCTCCTCAGGGGTGAGCTCACGGTATTCTCCCTCCCCTGCAAGGAGTAACAGGGCAAATAGGGGTACCCCCATTCCTGCTTGCCCCTGCACTTGTGCATGTGTCACTCTTCAACTGGGCATCATTCAATGATTGGACACCTCTCCATACTCAGCACATCATCCAATGATTGAACACCTCTCCATACTCAGCAAGCCTTGCAAGGGCGTTGAGCTGCAATAAAAAATGGTTTTCAACTCGACTTCACGTTTCCTGCACGATACCAGAGGTCTAGTTGAAAGCCTTGTAACTTTTGCTGCCTCTTTGTAAGCAGGTCAACAACTTTGGCACTCGCAGGGGCCCTAACATCACATGTCGCATAGCAAGAAGGGCCACCCTCTGCCCTACCTCCCATTAACACGCACGCACATGTTTTCAAGCGCGCGCACACGCGCACACACACACACATTCTCGCCCCACACACACCAAGGGTGACACATGACACCCACTGTCACCACACCCCAACTCACTCTCTTGCCCCACACCTACCAAGGATGACACAAAACACTCCCTGTCACTCCCCCTCCCCCCCCCTACACACACACACACACACTTTCACCCTACACCTACCGAGGTTGACACATGACACCCCCCACCATGGCTCCAGCCGAGCCGGCTCTTTGGGCATTTGTGGCAGCAGCTCACGCGCAATGGGCACCCTGGATTCAACACCAATGAGAGAAAGAAAAGCATGACACCCTGAATCCAAAAGCATTGAGAAGAAAGGAAAGCATGGCACCTTGAATTCAAAAGCATTGAGGAGAAAGGAGAGCATGGAAAACAAGAAAGGGAGCTTGCCCTCTATACAACAGAGGGCAACCATGAATTGAAATTGGTAAGGAAGAGCAAGCTCATATGACTGGGTTCTCCCCTTGCTCTTTTGAGCAATCCTTGGCCTTGAACCCAATCCTCTCCTACATACTTAAAAGGATCCACACCACGGCTTTTAAGAGTGGGGAACGTCTGGTGAGCGGGGAGTAAAAGCGGCACTGTGGACGGACTGGGTATCTTATTTAATTTTAACCTCAAGACGATGGGTCTACCAAGCTGAGAGATAATATCTTATTCCTTTCCGAGTGCACGCGCTCTGTCTTCCTTTGTACACCGGAATGGTAGGATGTACTTGCTTCAAACTCTCGAGTCCACAAGCTGTGCAGTTTAGTAATGGCACCATCAATCAACTTTATGACTTGTTCATCAGAGCAAGAGCCTTGGGGAGCAGACAAACACAAGACGCCCAGAGCTGCAAGAATGAGCCTTGTAGCCAGTTTAGTGTTTGGAGCCTCGGCACCATATGCTCTGCTTACAATCCAAAGTTCCACAGCATATGTTACCAGCTTCAGGGAAAGGGGGAGCAGTACTGCCTCACCTATTTACACGCCACATTACCCTGCGGTTTTTGCACGCGTTTAGGATAGCGATGTACTCATTCCGCCCCACACCAACCAGGCGCAACGCATCTGCAGCCTGCAAGCATATGATTGCCAATGAAACATAGGGTCGTTCTTAGTTCTTAGTTTTGGGCAGGCAATGACAGGTGGGTCAATTCTTAACGTTTAAAAAAGAGTGGCGTCATCTCCAACAGAAGGTTGGTTATCTAAAAACAGGGTGCTTTTTGACACCAGCAAATCAAAGACTCGATAACTCCTACAAGCCATTCTTGCTATCCTTTGGAGGCGCAGCATTTATCTGGTGCATCCCGCAACATCACTCTTTAAATGTACTACAGAGAGTCCGTACAAAGTGAACCTATCTCTTGCCACTTAGCAACATGTTACCTTGCTTGTCCACTGCAACAAGACAGACGAGGTCAGCCACGCGTCCTCTTCTTGTGAGATGGACATAAAAAGATCAGCTCTTATGATAATCATTGCCTCTGTCTCTCTGTAAATCAAGCATTCCCTGCTTTCATCACACTTTTACCACAAAATATACATGTCTATACATCATCATCGTCGTCGTCATCATCATCATCATCATAATCACCATTATCACCATCGGTATTTCCTTACTGCATCCAGTTAAATTTTGAGTCTTTAGGATCCCAAGATTAAGCCTGGCCTATTTGCGGAATTAAGTGACGCAAACCATTATCGAGCGCTTGGATCTTCTGACAACTTGGCCAGAAGAGCTACTTGGTGTATCCCTTTCCTTCTACATAGACACACCCGCATGAAGAAGTGAAACATAACACAGCCTGTCTTCAGCCTTGCAATTGGAAATATGGAGACAACCCTCTTGTTATGGACAGCGCAATACTTATCTGGCAAAGACACCAGGCAGGCGGTTGTTTGTTTATCTTCTACTCACCTTCAGCTAATCTTCAGCTTATCTGAATATTTTCAGCTTATCTGGCAACCACATCAAGCAGGCTAATGTCCAGCACTTCACCCGGCAAATAAGACTTGGCTCACTGCTAAATTCGGCAGCAGGTGGTATGCATCCTCCACCATTAGCATCTATGAGCAGACTCACTGTCAAGCTTAGCAGCTGGTGGTACACCTTCTCTGCCACCAGCACCTATGGTCACTCACTACGAAGTTTGGCAGCTGGTGGTATGCCTTCTCCGCCACCAGCACTATGAGCAGACTCACTGTGAAGTTCGGCAGCTGGTGGTACGCCTTCTCCGCCACCAGCATTGCCACCAGCATGTCGATGTAGTAGCGGAAAGGGGAGATGCGCATGACGCGGTTGACATAAGACGCCAGGTGGTACGGGTACATCTGAGGAAAGGGGAGATGCGCGTGATGCGGCTGACATGTGAAGGGTACATCTAAAAGGGGAGATGTGCATGGCGCGGTTTATATGAGACGTCAGGTGGTACGGTACATGTGAGGAAAGGGGAGATGTACATAATGCAATTGACATCAAACCGGTGCACCTAAAAGAAGAGGTGCACAAGATGCTGTTGACATGAGAATGGGTAGATCTTATGGAGAAGCTTGCACCCCGTGCTTGTGAGGAAGTGGTACCAGTAGTTTCATTCCTGGTCTATCCAACGCCCTTTCTATGAGAGCGTGCCTTCATGCGACATGACATCCTTCATGATTAGGGTGAATAGCATGGTATGATATAAACGAATGGAGGCTGTCAACTTCAAATCATGCATTCCATGAACATGGGGGTGGGTCATAGGGCCCATTTTGGGGGGGTCGCGTTCCAAAACTTTCCCGAGCCCTTCTGGCCCCATCCTTCCCTAAACTTTTTCACGCAGCGTTTTTCTAGATGTAAAAAAGTATGCTTGCAAAAGCACCACTCTGCATTATAAAGTTTGGGGGAAATTGGCTTGGTGTGTGCGCTAGGGTTTTTAAAAGAGGAAAGAGGGGGCATTATGTGAAAATGGGAAATTTTCAACCAGCACCATCTCGTCGACTTTACACCAAGGTGCGTAGCAGCGGTAATAATAAAAATAATTAAACAACAGTATTGAAAGAAGCATGGGGCCAAGTGGTCGTCGCCAGGCTGGGCCAGGATGAGTGAGCCCCAAGCTAGGTTTTCACTCAGGGAGCACTTGTGAGAGACATTTTTTCATAACAAATATGCAACTTATATTTGATTGTAGAAAGCCAAAAAATGAATTTGGCTCAAATTTCTTTGACTTGTTCTCAGAGACCCTGCCAAACTTTGATCCGGCATAGATCACCTGGGCAATCAAAATCCAAGATGAAAAATAGTAGGAATGAAATTAGAGAGTATCAGATTGCTGGTTGTGTGTTTATTGTCTTGGATTTTGAACATCAAGACTGTCAAATTTGAGGTTGAAAATCCACCCACACACCTGTGACGCCACTACGTACAATAAAGAAGCACCCATATTTTGTGGGCTGCGACAAGAACAAACGCTTCGTGCTCCAAAGCACATACATATAGCTTAGAGTATACTTAACCCATTTGGAGGCATACTGCATCATCCAATCACGAAACTCTGGAGAGCCTCTCAAGGATTGTTACGTGTATGGATTGGCATTTGCTTGAAGCGCTATATAGAGAAAAGCGAAAAACGCTATTTGACGCTATACAGCACTACAGAAGAACTCACATAGCCAGCAGGCCAACCTATTGGATGTAGCATGGGAAAATAGCATTACGTTTATATAGCGCAATATTACACTATAGCGCTTGAATCTCTGACAAATAGCGCTATGTTCCGATCCTTTGTTATGTTTGGCAAGCCAGGAGCACAATTTCTAGCAACACAAGCAGACCAAGCATACAGCAGCTACACAAAAAGGCATTTGCAAAGTTTTGTGCGCCTACCCACGGATCAAACATGCACCCTTGGAAGTTGTCCATGATCAAAACTGTGTTTTTTGACGGTGCACACAATTATCTTGGTACATATGAACATATAGGCACATCCTTTAAAATGCATAGGCTATAGAGCAACACTATCATTTCAGCTAGACCAGCCCTCCAGTGCCTCACCCGCATCCAACCCTTGTAACATTTCAGCAGCTCCCCGTAGTATTCACCCTCGCTGCACACAGTCCTGGCCAGAGAGCTGCCCCAATCAATGCCACGCTGGATGCACTGCTCCTTCACATGGTTGCGCCAATCACTGGGGGAGAAAACGGTGCGGATGCGCTCAGGCAACTCATGGTACTGCAAGCAAGCAAGTGCCTTCATGTTTTGACTACATACATTCTTTTAGAAATAATGCGTGTTCTTGCGCTCTGTGTACGCGTGCGTGCGTGCGTGCGAGCGTGTGCATGTGCACACACAGGTGTGTATGTGTGTGTGTGTGTGTGTGTGTGTGTGTGTGTGTGTGCGCGTGTGTGTGTGCGTGCGTGTGTGTGTGTGTGTGTGCATGCGTGCGTGCGAGCGTGTGCATGTGTGTGTATGTGTGTGTGTGTGCGCGTGCGTGCGTGTGTGTGTTGTGTTGTGTGAGTGTGTGTGTGTGTGTGTGTGTGTGTGTGCGTGTGTGCGTGTGTGTGTATGTGTGTGTTGCGCGGTTGCGCGTGTGCTGGAAGCTAGATACTTCGCTTCATCAAGTAGGAAACTCATACGAGGATGAAGCATGCTTCCTGAATTGTGCATCAAACACAGGATGTGGCGAGGCAACAAAAATTCACCTCTCTTCCCGAAGCAATGGCCTTCCTTACATACTCCTCGTAAACCATACTTCTCCATCAAATTAATCATCCATTTTTTATTTCTTGCATTGACGTAGTGGAAATTGCAAACACAGATATTTGAAACCTGAGCTGTTCACATTTGTGCCAGCCAACAGGCCCTCTATGCCCAAGCAATCCCTAGATGTTGATTTCGTGTTGACAAGGAGGGACCTCTGCAGGCAAGGCTTGCTAGCTGCTGCTCCATGTGTGCCTTCCATCCGGTTACTGATAGTGTCCTTTCACCTGCCCATGCAGTCCAAGCAAAGGAGGAGGGTCTACTGAAATCCTGTTGTTTGCCCTATTGTTTTTATCATGCATCTTGGGCTTCGTTTTTGAGGCGAGTGGGTCAGAGCTTAAAGAGCACACGAGAAGCTATCTTACTCTGATGCTCTAGTTCTCATTCTGTTGCTGTATGATCCCCCAACGCCTGCAGGATGCAATGGTTGCAATATCCACCTTTGTTTGCGGTGCGGTAAGAATTTGGCATCAAACAATGCAATCGTGCGCGGGGTGTTCTGATGCCTGCGTAAAATCGGGTTGCTGGGAACTTGCCTTCTTTCTTGAGTCTTTAATGCCCTTACTTGTCAGTGGCAAAGCTGCACTCTCACCTCATAACTACATCTCTCAGGTGCTATGGGTTGCATTCAAGATGCCTTTGATGAGGTCTCAGCCCGCCAGCGCAAGGTGCGCATTTGAGCATGAGTGGGATCAAGCAGAGAACAGTGCTCTCCTTGGGACTCTGGTGCACACTGTTGCTTTGTTTGTGCAGGAGCCTGCGCAGCCTGAGGGCCTCAACAACCTAAACTTAGCAGCCCATACTAGGCAGCCCCAGTTCCACTCCCCCTTATGTGCTCCTCTTCCTTTCTGCAGGGCTCCCCCAGCCTCAATTGCCCTAACCGAGGTGCCCAGTCGCCAAGAGCCTCTCCCCTCTGCTGAATCAACCATGGCCCTAATCAAGGCCCGTCGCTCCATATTTCCCAAGGATTACAACGGACAGAAGCTGAGCAAACCACAGGTGATGCTCAGTCTCCAGCCTGTGGGAGCAAACGCGTTTGGTTCCAGTTGTGCCATTCGTCAGAAGGCCCCCTTGTGTGTGCGTGTGTGTGTGTGTGCATATTTCATCCTCAAGCAGGCAAAGGAGGCATTAACTATGGCATCAACTTCGGCAATGGCGGCATTAGCTAACCAGCACAGCTTGCTCGACTAAGGAGTCATTGACTAAGGAGGCAGTAGCTTAGATAATCAGCGCAGCATGCATGTCTAAGGAAGCATTGACTAAGACGTCAATTCGACAAGGAGGCATTAGCTTAAATCGTTAGCAGAGCATGCATGGACCTACCTGCACTTCTGGCCAAGCCATTTTTCATATGCGTGTGTGCAGTTGGAGATGCTACTTGAGGCAAGCAACTGGGCACCAACACACAACCTGACGCAGCCATGGCGGTTTGTGGTACTGGGAGGCAGCTCCAAAAACGAGTTTGAGCAGCTGACGATCGAGCTTGTGGAAAAGTACACAGAGGTGTGGGGGGGGGTCTCGTGTGTGTGTGAGTTAAAGTTAACAGAGGTGTGGGAATGCAGGGTGTGAGACTGCAGCATGAAGTCGTGTGTTTAGGTGTGGAATTGCACAAAGGTGTAGGAATGCAGGGTGTGAGAAACGCAGAATGAAAGCATTGGTGTGAATAGGTGCACAGGGTGGTGGGAATGCATAGGTTGAAGTTTGCTTCGTCCCTGATGCAACCTTCAGGCGCAATGTGCCCAACAGTGACCATCCTGCACATCCTGGCCATCACAACCCTGAAGAGTCCACAAGCCTGCTTGATTCCATCAATGCCGTGCATCGAGTGTTCCAGCTGTGTTGATTTGTTTTGGCCTGGAGCATGCTGTTCACTTTGAACTATGCACAATTTTGTACAAATTAAAAGAGGAGCCTCTTAAAAAGGGATGGGCAGGCAGCAATGACTCATGGGCCCATTTGAAACGTGCTTTTCCTTGCCATCTCAATTTTGTTTGATCTTGGCGTGCGGGCAAGACATTTGCAAAGTTCAGGCTGGACCAAAACCTTTGAGTTTTGTTCGTGTGCCCTGTTTTTTGTAAGGACCGTCAAAAGCCCTATACCTCTACCTGTTCGTGTAGCCCCTGCTTCCTCTCTGCCATCCTTGGGGGAATGCTTTTTACAAACAGGGCTGTGCACTGACAGTGCTACGGTGCATATGCTGACACTGATGTCCACACACTACAGTTTTGTCCATCTCATAAAATGATACAAACAATACATTTTAGCGTTTTCTGCGTCCGATAGTGTAGCCATTCTGCAAATAGTCAATATTCATGAGGAGCCACCAAGGACGTTTTGGTGTGAATATGACCTGTTTGGGACCGAAATCGGCTCCCCCTCACCCATACCTGACAGAGCCCTCACAGCTTGTTTCCTTGGAGGCATGTTTTGTGTCATTGCATGTTTGGAAGCACATAAGATAAGTACACGCATGTGCCTATAAGTCCACTGTGCCCTGTGGCTCCTTGAGGGTGAGGTTCTCTCACCAATACTTCCGGAAACATTGACAATTGAACAGCATCACGACAGCTAGCCGTGCAAGGCGCATTGTTAGGGTTTTATGCTTACTAGCCAAACGACTGTTTTTCCCCTTGACATGATGAAAGTGCCTCACATCATGCGTAAATGCAGGCATGATGCTATTGATAGGTTTGCCTCGCGTTGCGTCTTCAAATGATTTTGCTGCCTTGCGTCATGCCATTCACTCTTACCTGCATAAACCTGTGTTAATGCTAATTTCAGCCGAGAGAGAAGGCAGCAGAGGCTGTAGAGCGCATGAGAGGGAAGGCTGCCAAGGCATGGCCTCTGGTAAGTGTGGCTTGCTTGTTGTGAGTTTGCGATGCAAATGGGCACCATGGACACCCAGTCTTGGCATGTAGCTTCTCAAATTTTTTTTACAACTTGATCGTGGCCTCAGTGCTTTAGAGCTGAAGTGTGGTTGCCTTTCAAGTTGTCGGGTTTTAGCTACTCCAATGTTTTCATAAGTGCTTGAGATGCAGAGCGGGAAGCCCCGCCACCATTATTTGCTGTAGCTTGAGCCAATTAAGGCTTGCCTCAAACCTTCGTTCCTGGTGCTGGTGTAGGTTTCTCACTACTTGGCAATCATCCTCTCGCCCTGCCCTTCCAAAAATGGGAGAATTAATCCAGGTACATAAGCACCCCTCCGGATAAGCAGCTGTTTAACTTTATGTAGGTGGCTTTGCTGATTAGATCTCTGATTTTACGCAAGGTCGACAGCTAAAATTTCAACCTTGGATTGAAGAAAATTATCTGTGCAGTTGTTTTGGGTATATCAATGCACACTTTTAAAGCGAAAGGAAGAAGCATGGTCTGTGCATGCTCTTTCTGTTGTCGTTGTATGCTTGCTATTGCCTTGCAACCTACTTGTGCGGATACCGCTTGCGCAGAGTGGGAAGATCTGGCATCAGTGGCTTGTGCCGTTCAGAACATCGGCTTACAGGCCACCGCAATGGGAATAGCTGGTGCGTGTTTTGCTTGTGCATGCATGCATGTGTGTTTTGTGTATGTGGTGTGTATGTGGTGTGTATGCGCGCGCACACACACCAGTAGCCAGTAGCACTGTAGCATGTAGCACGCACCCAATAAAAAATCTCACAGCATGTGGCCACTGAATAATTGCCAGGTGTTCCTTTAGAATCACAATCCAAGTACCCCCTCTTGAACTTTTTCAGGGTATTGGACGAGCTGGCAGGCTGTGGCCAGGGATGCGCAGGAGATGCGGGAATTTTTAGGGCTCACAGGGCCAAAGGTGGGTTACTGCAAGGGGAAGCACTTCCAAACACCCACTTTTTTTCTAGGGCCCTCAAATGTGCGGGTTCCTTGGATCGAGGGTGTGCTTCACTTCAGCCCCGCGTGCGCTTGAGGGTGGCGTGTCCTCTCATCCTGCAGGTGTTTTTCAGTTCTGTAAATAGCCATTTGATTTCCACTAGATTTGATTTCCACTGCATTGCATTGAATACACGCAGGATCGGTGCTTGGGGCTGTACTGCCTTGGCTTCAGTGATAGGAGCGCGGGGTACCGTGGCTCGAGAGGGTCTATTCATGAGAAGGTTCAGTGGCGGATGTAGCGCATGCATTTTTAGAAGGTCCAGATAGTGTTTGGGTGGGAATATTTAGGCATGGGGAAGTGCATTGTCATTTTGAAGCAACCGTTGAAATATTCTCAGTTGTTTAACAGTGCCAGAACTGTTAAGCAGTGTTAGAAGCAATTAAAGTACAGCCATTGGCAGTGAACAGAGCAGGCACAGCTGGGTCTCTCTCCACTGTCTCTGCCTGACTTTCTGTACATTACCACTTTCTACAATTGTTTTGAAAATGCCTGAGATGGATGAAAAGTCCGCAAGCAGTGAAGCACTTTTTCTGCATCAATGATGAGATGGGCATAAAGGAAACATGGTAACTTGGGGTGCCATGAGTCCACTATATGAAAAAGTGAAGGGGATAGTATCAAGGGATCTGGAGGGCTGGTGGCAGCACCTGGCTCTTGAACTCGGTTTTGGGACTGCTTTTCATGGCACGTTTGTTAGAAGTATGGTTGCTCACTGAAGGCCCTGCTCTGAGTGGGTATGGAGTTTGCATGCAAATATATGAGCTCGTTGACAGTCAATTCCAAGCTGACTGATTAGGTGTAGAGAGCGCGTATCATAAATTGTTTCAAATGTCAAGAAACTTGGAGGAATCCGGGTGGTTGGTGAGTTCCCTGACGGGTTCTTCCCTTAATGCACGCTCAAGGGCGTTGACCTTTCTTTACCTTTCAAATGTCTTCCTTTTTCCTCTTCAACTGGGGAAGAGCAAAGGTTTCTTGATCTTGATCTTTCAGCCTTCTTCAGTTGGATTGTTCATTGCTCTGTTCAAAGCCCCTTGCTGGCTTTCCAGGCCTTGTACCTTTGCAGTGTGTACCTTCCACCACTGTAAACCTTGTAATCTTCAATGCAAAGGCGTCTTCTCCTGCCTGCTGCAAGCAGCCCTGGGAGGTTTGAGGGATGTGCAGGGCCAGGCGTCAACAGATTTACGTTGTGGCAGCTGGGAGGGGCACTGGCTCTTAAATGCTTGCACTTATGGACACAACTTGGGGGCATACAGGTTACAGGTTACAGGAAAAAGAAGGCCTCCAGTCAAAACGGTTGACTGCTAGACTGCTCATAAAAAAGCAATAATTCATGTAGAAAAGGAAAAAGCTTGTTATTGTTATGATTTAAGAAAGAAGAGATATGATAAGACTGTACATGGTGAATGCCAGGCACGTAGGGAGCCACGCTATTCAATTCAATATTCCAAGTTGGAAGAGTGAGATAAAGGGAGGAGAGGACCAGGAAATAAGGAAGCATATTTCAGCCGAAGAGATCAAACACGGGGATGAGTGCATTTGAAAAGAACGTGTTGCGCGGGCAGACTTGGCAAGCGTAGTCTTTCTTTCTTTCTTTCTTTCTAACGTGTTGCTCATCCTGCACATCATCTTGAGCATCACATAGATCACAGGCAGGGGAAATAGCATCATCCCATGTGGCCTGCTCGACTTTCAAGGTATGGACACGAAACCAAAATCGAGCCACACTGCGGACAATGTGTTTGGGTAAATCCAAGTAGAAAAGAAAAAGAAAAGAGAAAGCTACGTAGGCAGAGAAAACTCTCCCTACATCAATCAAGGAAAGAGAGACACATTGGCTCAAAGAGCCGTGAGTCTCCCTCACCAGAAGATGAGAGGGGAGTTAATGTGGATCAGGTGGGTTTCTGGCAGCACGCTGCTCCAGGGCACCAGTGTTGTGATGGGTGTTTTTATTTTCAATGGCACGTCTGGTAGAGGTAAGTTTGTGCGCAAATTGTGCAGAATGGGCATGGAGTTTTCTTGCAAGTGTTTCAGATCTTTGTGAGTCAATCCCTAATTTTTTAAATTGATCAAGGGTATGGGCAGTGTAGATAGTCCCCCACACACCCAGGAGGATTGGGTGGATAGTAATCTCTGCACCTTGGAGTTGTTTGCACAGTACGCTGTGTTGTTGCTGTAAGGCTTCTAGCTGGGCACCAAGCCTCGTAGAAGTATAAATATTTGGGCAGAATGTAAGGAGAATACCTTACGTGTGCAAGCTTGGTTGGGAGAGCACACCAGTGATGGTAAGTAATCTTTTTGCTGTTTGTGTCTCGTGGGTCGTAAACAGAAAATTGTCTCCAATATGCTAGATGGCGAGACCTGAGATCCACAACAAGCTCACTCAAGTCCAAAGGATCAGCAGAGCGTATCTTTTGCTGAAAATGATGAGCATGATGTAAGCCATTCATGGCAGACAATAGATGGGATGTCCAGCAGGAGGAATTCCTGGGGCTGAGGGAGACGTCCGCATGAAAAAATTGTGAAGTAGAGCGCTGTTGCAATAGGTGAGAGAATCATAAAAGCGTGCACGTGCTCTGAACCAGTTGAATTGAATAGGTTTTATTCCACAATCACGGAGGACGCTCCAGGAAGGAGTTGATGTTCTTATACCCAGCATGGATCTCAAGAATCTCAGGCACCATTTCTGGATGCAATGATCCATCTGTCCCCTGTTGAAGATATGCAGTGGCCCAGATCTGACTTGCATACATTCCTGCTGGTATAACATACGTCTTGACGAGCGTCTTGATAAGTAGGCAACCTCCAAATCCCTGCACATGCATCAAACACAATTATACCCCCTTACCTTTTTCCTAAAAAATTTCCTAAGAGATCTAGACTCACACCCAGTATATATATATATGATGCTATACTGGTTACTCCCTAGAAAGCCAAACCCACTTCTTCTCCTTCTACCTCCTGCTCACACCATAATGCGTTACGCAGCAGACACAACCCCACACTGAGGGCCACAACAGCCAACCACGTGAGACAGCCCCACCAACATCATGTAAACCAGCGGCATGAGCGCTTGATTGAAATTAAGTACTGTGAAGACACGAGGCCTGGACAACAGTTAGAGGCGGCACAGCGGCAGCATACAGGCCTCAGCAACCTCATTAGTGCTAAAGTTGTGACTCTCCACACCATCCTTTCGGGTGTTGGTGGGACCTGCTATACTGAGCACACCCTTAACCAGTTTAAACAACTGGGACTCGACCACCAACGCGCCAATAAACTTGTTTGCAAACTTCAAGCCCATTCTGTCATGTATGCCAACAAGCTTGTTACCACTAGATGTGCTATGGAAAAAAGCAATGCTTCTCGCAGCCAGGATATGGAGCTGGGTGCTTCCAATAACCCCCCGGATCCCCATTAGGGTCTTTTTTTTTAGCTTTGTGGTGGAGGGGAGTCATGGCTCTTCTGAGCCAATGTGTCTCCTTTTCCTTAATGGATGTAGGGAGAGTTTCCTCTGCCTACATAGCTTTTTTTTAGGCATGTAAGTGGGGTGTAACCTGGTGTTGATGAGCAAAAGTACGCACGCGAGCCATGCCTGCCAGGCAGGGTTTGAGAGCTTCCTCAGCAGCATTGTGCAGATTAATGTGTTTGTCAAACTGAGGGCATACCCCCAAAAAGCTTGCATTACCTGCTTTGTGATTAGCACAGAGCTGAGTGCCGCGCGCTCTCAAACAGCGGCTTTTTCTGGGAAATCTGGTGTAACGAGCAGTGGAACCAGAGCTCTTTAAATTTGATTGTTGCAATTGCAAGTTTTGGCTGCTTGCAAAAAGGATCTCTACCAGGGACAACAATTGGGGTAGTTGATTGGAAAGAAAAGGAAAGGACAGGGTAAAAATACGTTACCTTTATATGGAAACTATAGACTCCAGACTTTCATAATCTGGTGCGTGCATGCACTTTCCCCGCCTTGCTCATTTACTTAAACTCAATAGTTTAAAATTATGCAGCCAAGTATCTTCAAATGTAATCTTGTAAGATCAAGGCTCGTGTCTGACTCAGAAAGGAAATCGAAGGAAGGAAGTCCTACCTCCCTTTGACAAGGTTGTCGAGCAGGATTCAATATCAGTGTTAAAAACAATTTTTGAAATTAACAAAATTATTTACTAACCTTTCTCATGTCCCCTAATTTGAATTTCGTATTTTTGTTCTTGCGAGGCGAAATCCCCTTTGAATTGCATTAAAACCACTTAATAATATATAGCAACTTAAATTCAGGCATAATGCACAACGCAGGCCACACAGCCTGCCCGGACTGCAAGGGCACACGCTTCGTGGAGGACAGGAGTGCTGGAGATATTGTGTGCTCTGTAAGATCCAACCACATGTCCTGCTGCTGCTCAGCTTGCAGAACCTGGGTGCTTGAGTCATGCCATTATAAAGCTCCACCCATGCATGAACCGCCCTCTCCTTGCCCCTCATGTGCGTGCCTGCCCAGAACTGTGGCCTTGTGGTGGAAGCCCACATCATAGACGAGCGCTCTGAGTGGCGAACATTCAGTGACAAGGTTTGTACAGGCTTCGCTTGGAGGGGTGCTCAGCGGCGAGGTTTCTGGTACACAATCTTATTTCCTGGCACCCCCCATGCGTGCATAAGCATGTCCCCTTTGAAAATCCTGTTCTCCAAAATACAATGTGTTGTCTGGGCATGAAACAGTGGTGGCATTCATAATGATAGAAACTGGCTGTTCCTTACCAAGAACAAGAAGCATACTGCGATCCAAACAAGCCAACAGCAGCAGAAGGCTTCGCGTGCAAGTTTAAATAACAGAAGGACCTGGCTTGGTCTTTCAAAATCTGAATTATAAAGGCATACCTCCTTTGAAGCAGGACTTCTTGCACTCACTCAGTATCATGGACCCCAGGATAAATCCATGACGTGCTGGTTTCATGAGAATAGTTCATATTGCCTCCATATCTTGCCCCATGTCCTAAAATATACCCTTTTGTCATTCATGTGCGCTCATGCTTCTAGCCTATTTGAGGCAGAGCTTGAAGTTTGTAAATCCCTTGCAAGGAAAGACGCTCAATTCCAGGCTGCATGGCAGATTGCGCCTTCACCTTTCCACCAGGACCTCTTTCAAAGCACGTAAAATCCTAGGCCAAATCTAGCCTAAGCAAAAACATCGTGCTGCAGAAATGAGTTGATATCGTGGAGCTTGTGCCTGTTGCTTGAGCTATGCATGCAGGGTTTAGAAAAATTCTTGAGCTGCAGTCAAAGGATGATCCTATACATTTCCGCTGTGTACCTCGTTCTGTCTGTTGATGCATCGCAATCCTGAAAAGTGTTGTCCTAAAGGAACCCTGGGCAAGAAAGAGAGAGAGAGAGAGAGAGAGAGAGAGAGAGAGAGAGAGAGAGAGAGAGAGAGAAAGAGAGAGAGAGAGAGAGGCATGCTCCTTTGGAGCTTTGTTGCCATGGTCATATTAGGCAAACTGTCTTTCTATGATAACAAGCTCAGCTTGTCTCAAACCCGTTGACATGAGGCCCTTTGGAATGAAGGACTTCTGAGAGACCTTATTGCGTGTCCTGCAGACTTGCAGCAACGAATCTCATCTCGGTTCGCAGCACCATCACAGCATGCTGTCTGATTACCTGATAATCCATGCACCATCGCATCGTCGATGAGGCCCCCACCCGTTTCTCACATTGCAAGTCCTCCCTCCTCTTAAAGCACAGTGGCCCATGATTTGGGCTGCTTTCTGCATGTCAGGCCCCTCATCATACTTTGGGCTGCCTTCTGCATGTCAGGCCCCTCATCATACTTTGGGCAGCCTCCTGCATGCCAGGCCCCTCATCAGCCAGGCATCATCCATCGATATCATTTCTTTGCAGTTGGATAGTTTACAAATGATGCAAATTACAGAAGCAAAAGGCCTTAGATCAGGCCTCTGCACTTAGGTCCACCTTGCTCTTGACCAGGTCCACCTTGCTGATGACTTCTTGCTCTGTTGTGCATGAGCTGGATGCCCACTGACCGCTCCTGCTTCCATCCACCCTGCTGCAGCTTACAAATTACAGGATTAAAAGGTCTTCTGTCAAGACACCTGACTGCTAGCCTACAACCATCGCTCTCGCAGGACAAAGAGGGTGCAGACCCCAACCGCGTGGGTGGCCCGACCAATCCGTTGCTTGAAGGAGGGGGCCTGTCCACGATCATTGGGAAAGGCAGAGATGGGGACAACAGCTACATGCTGAACCGACTGCACACTCGCAGGTGGGTCGCCATGTTCACAAAGAAATCTGTCAGAATGCATGACTGCACACTTGCAAGTGGCTTTGGGTGAGGGCATTGGCATGGGTGAGCAGGCATGTATGTAAGGCTGTGTTATATTTTGTGTGTTGCTGCACATGCGCATGTGTTATCACACACACACACACACATACACGCACGCACGCACGCACACGCGCGCGTACGCAGCCAAGTTGGCAAAGCCAGCTTGGATGAAAGCAAATCAATTCAAGCGTTTTTGAGGGAAGCACAGCTGTGTTTCCTGTCCACTTTATTGATTGTGACAGGTCGCAAAGGCTTGGGGTGCAGCTCTTGGGTTCATACATTTTTGGGTACCTTAAAGCAATAGGGAACCTCGATGTGGACAGCATGACAGCATGCAATTTATGGAAGGATGAGGAGCAGCTACATCCATGCCCTGCTCCGTATTGAGACTGCGCTGCCACCAATCTCTGCTTTAGCACTGTCTTCTGCTTTCATGCATGTATGACAAAATCCATTAGGCGTGCTGTCGCCTGCATCAGCGGGCCTCTAAAACATTTTGCTTCCAGCACATTTATACAATGCTTGAGCATCGCCCCTTTTTGAGGACTCACTTTGGCTTCTACTGTTCTTGTGTGCCCACAGCAACAACCCGGATCGCGGCCTCATTTCAGCCTTTAAGAAAATGGGCGAGATCTGTGAGATGATGCAATTGGTGAGCCGGGTTGCCTGCCTCCATGCTTAGTACAGATTGGCCCATTCAAGTTACAAGCCAGTAGCATGAGCACAAACTTAGTAAAGGAGAGGGGTACACATTTGGACCTGCCCACAGGTGCAGCTTAGCCACGGTGATGCTCGTGGCTGAGCTAGAAAGTGCCCTGCCTGTGATGTCCTATGCCTGGTTAAGCCCCTTGATCCTGGTTGTTCCGTTGTTGAGAAGTTTGCTTCCTCTTAATCCTGGTTTCCTTTATTGATCCTGGTCTCCTTTGTTGAGAAGCTAACTTCCTCTTGATCCTGGCTTGGTCTCGTTTATTGATCCTGGATTAGTCTCCTTTGTTGAGGAGGCTTACCTGCTCTTAGTCCTGTCTCCTCTGCTGAGACGTTCGCAGTGCAAAGTTTGCACAATATCCGGCAACCAAGCTCTGAATGCGAGGATTTCACCTGTGTGATGCTCAATCTGGCATGCATGCATGCATGCATGGCCACCCGTTTGCTCAACCCCCAATTCCCCCAAACCCCTGGCAGTCTTGTCCTGCTGTTGAGGACCATACCTGCTGTTGTTATTAAGTGTGCTTACATCCATGCATTTCATAATGTAAAATATGTAATGACATAGTAATTGGTGTCGGCTGCACATGCATCCATACGTCCTCGCAGTCCAGCTCTGTTGTCAAGGACTCTGCCTGCGAGATGTACAAGCTGGCAGCTGAGAGTGGGAAGCTCAAAGGGCGAGGCGTCATGGTGAGAGAGAGAGTCAATAGGGGCCTGATTGGTGACAGGGCCCATATTTTCCTAACAGGGGCAGATTGGCTTGAAAACATGCATCTGCATCTGCATGTGCTGTGGGTCTTAGGCAAGCCTTAGCTCCAGCATTTTGCCAGCAGGAGCCCCTTGCTTCCCTGCACCGCCTTACCTGCACCGCGTTGCCTGCACCGTCTTACCTGCACTGCCTTGCCTGCATCATCTTACCTGCACCGCGTTGCCTGCATCATCTTACCTGCACTGCGTTGCCTGCACCGTCTTACCTGCACTGCGTTGCCTGCATTATCTTACCTGCACCGCATTGCCTGCACCGTCTTACCTGCACCGTGTTGCCTGCATCATCTTACCTGCACCATGTTGCTTGCATCATCTTACCAGCACCGTGTTGCTTGCATCATCCTACCTGCACCATGTTGCCTGCATAATCTTACCTGCACAAGCACTGCAAAAGCATGCAAGCAGTCTGCATCCCTGAAAACCATGTAGAGGACCCGCACAGCCACTGCCAAAGCATGCAAGCAGCTCACCTCCTTTGACCGTGGGGCAACACGCCATGTTCACTTTCCCTACATCTGCCTTCTCAACCTGCTTGTCCTGCGCCCTGTTTTCATCCTTTTGATCCTGACACCTCCATACGATATTTCCTTCCCAAACCAGCAACGTCCATGCTCAGTTCTCCATCTTTGATGCCGCACCCTCCATGCGATATTTCCTTCCCAAACCAGCAACGTCCATGCTCAGCTCTCCATCTTTGATGCCGCACCCTCCATGCGATATTTCCTTCCCAAACCAGCAACGTCCATGCTCAGTTCTCCATCTTTGATGCCGCACCCTCCATGCGATATTTCCTTCCCAAACCAGCAACGTCCATGCTCAGTTCCCCATCTTTGATGCCGCACTCTCCATGCGATATTTCCTTCCCAAACCAGCAACGTCCATGCTCAGCTCCCCATCTTTGATGCCGCACCCTCCATGGGATATCTCCTTCCCAAACTAGCAACGTCCATGCTAAGTTCTCCATCTTTGATGCCGCACTCTCCATGGGATATTTCCTTCCCAAACCAGCAACGTCCATGCTCAGTTCTCCATCTTTGATGCCGCACCCTCCGTGCCATATTTCCTCCCCAAACCAGCAAAATCCATGCTCAGTTCTCCATCTTTGATGCCGCACCCTCCGTGCCATATTTCCTCCCCAAACCAGCAAAATCCATGCTCAGCCCTCCATCTTTGATGCCGCAACCTCCGTGCCATATTTCCTCCCCAAACCAGTAACTTCCATGCTCAGTTCTCCATGTTTGATGCTGCAACCTCCACACCGTGTTTTGAATCAGCCTCTGTCATCCCTTCTTGGTCTCCTTGGCCTTCTGCACAGGCCATCTGCGCTGCGTGCTCGTATATGCTTATACATGCCAATACATAATTTGTGCACAGGCCATCAGCACAGCGTGCTTGCCCATGCCTGTGCATGCCTCTGTACATGCTTTCTGCACAGTCCACCTGCGCTGCAGAGGTGTGTATGTCAGTTCACAATTCTTGCACAGGACATCAGCGCTGCGAGTTTGAATCTGTTCGTGCTTTTACGTGCTTTCTGCACGGTCCGCCTCCGCTGCATGTTTGTTTGTACACACCAGTATATGGTTTCTGTGTAGACCATTAGCGCTGCGAGCTTGAACCCCTTCATATTCGTGTATGCCTTCTGCACAGGCCATCTGCGCTGCATGCTTGTACATGGCATGCCGCCATACCTCCGTGCCATATTTCCTCCCCAAACCAGTAACTTCCATGCTCAGTTCTCCATGTTTGATGCTGCAACCTCCACACCGTGTTTTGAATCAGCCTCTGTCATCCCTTCTTGGTCTCCTTGGCCTTCTGCACAGGCCATCTGCGCTGCGTGCTCGTATATGCTTATACATGCCAGTACATAATTTGTGCACAGGCCATCAGCACAGCGTGCTTGCCCATGCCTGTGCATGCCTCTGTACATGCTTTCTGCACAGTCCACCTGCGCTGCAGAGGTGTGTATGTCAGTTCACAATTCTTGCACAGGACATCAGCGCTGCGAGTTTGAATCTGTTCGTGCTTTTACGTGCTTTCTGCACGGTCCGCCTCCGCTGCATGTTTGTTTGTACACACCAGTATATGGTTTCTGTGTAGACCATTAGCGCTGCGAGCTTGAACCCCTTCATATTCGTGTATGCCTTCTGCACAGGCCATCTGCGCTGCATGCTTGTACATGGCATGCCGCCAGAACAACGTGCCCAGATCCTTTAAGGAGATCACAGCAGTCATGCCTGCAGAGGTGAGTGTTGCTGCATTATTTGTATCTATGGTGCAATGCATCAAAGGTGGTGCCCAAGTCCCATCGTGTACAGAGCTGGCGTAGCAGATGCATGGTTGATATCTTGCAGCTACATAGGAGAAGGAAGGGTGTGATTTACACAGACACACACACACACACACACACACACACACGTAGACACAGAGACGCCCACATCCACAACATGAAATTTAAAACACCGGAATATGGTACTGTGCTGTTTGAAAAATATTTAAATGATTAAACTAGAAGGAAAACAAACTTCTTTCGTACTGTATGGTAATATTTCCATAAATTGCGCTGCTCCCTGCTGCTGCAGGTCTCTAAGAAGGACATTGGGCGTTGCTTCCAAGAATTGATGCGCTTTCTCAAGGAGTCCGCGAGCACTAAGTGAGTGGTGTGTTGTGTGCGTGTGCGTATGTGTGTGTGTGTGTGTTTGTGGTCAGGAGTCGCTCTCATCCAGAAACTCAGTATTTCCATGTAAGCTTTTGAGCCGAACAATGCTGTGGTGGTTGTGGCTTATGCTTCCAAGGTGGAGGCAGTGATGATATGGGACTTTAATGTCCAAGCCATTAGCTTGACTGGAGAAAAGCTTCTGGAAAATAATCAAATTGTGGAGATAATGGCCTTAGGAGGAAGGAAGGGGAAGCATGGCATTCCAAAACAGGCCAACGCCCTTGCCAGAGCTGAGAGGAGTTGTTTCTGATGCCTGCGCACATCTTCCTCAACTCCTATTTCCAACCAAGCTCCCAGCTGTCAAAGGAAAGGGAAGGAAAGGAAGGGGAGGGTAGGGTTGCAAGGCGGCACCTGCCACACAGATCGGGAAATGCACTAAGGCCTGGTGTCGGCAACACGCTAGCTCACGCAGCGAAGATCAATCCCATTGTGCAACCCAACCCCATCACACAAAGATGTGGTGCACACACAAGCCTCATGCCGAGCATGCACATCGCTGTGCCACACGGGTGACATGGAGTGCCAGCATGCGGGCTGAGTTGCACATGAATGCACACTTGTGCGTTGTCCCACTCTAACCTGGTGTACATACACTATCCTTGCACGCACAGGCCTGATGCTGGCAACATTCTGGCCCAAAAGGCACCGGTCATGCGCCATCCAGCGGATTTCATGAAACGCTTCACTGCAGGCGCGCAGCTCCTTTGTGTTGCGTGTGTGTATGTGTGTGTGCGTGCACCCATATGTGCGCAGGTGTGTGCGTGTGCACACGCGCGTGTTTGTGCGTGCTTGTACGCTGTATGCTGCATATAACTCAGCCATGCTGGCGTTGACTTTGTGCGTAATGTACCCAAATGGTTTTTCATATCTTGCAGCACTTGCACCTGCTAGTTGTAGTCGTTTTGCATTCAAATTCATGAACACCGAGCCAGGATGACACATGCACCTCTGCAACTGCAAAGCATCATCCCCCCTTTTCATGCATCTTGCTGTTTAATGCTGCGCTTGCATTGCAGACCTGAGGTTGTACTTCCAGTCCACATGCATCTCTGCAACTGCAAAGCGTCAATCCCCTTTTTCAAGTATCCTGCTATTAAATGCTACGCTCGCTCTGCAGAGCTGAGGCTGGACTTTCAGACCCAGAAGACGTGCCAAGCCATGGCCCTGGCTGCCAAGCCCAAGGTGAGGCCGACATAGGTTGAAATTGGAACGATGACAAATAAGAAAATTGGAAAGATGCCAGAAGATGTGCCAAGCCATGGCCCTGGCTGCCAAGCCCAAGGTGAGGCCGACGTGGGTTAAAATTGGAACAGTGACAAACAAGAAAAAAAATTGGAACAATTCCAGAAGATGTGCCAATAAGTGATCCTGGCTGCCAAGCCCAAGGTGAGGACGACATGGGTTAGAATTGGAACGATAACAAATAAGGAAGTCTGAACGATGCCAGAAGGCGTGCCAAGCCATGGCCCTGGCTGCCAAGCCCAAGGTGAGGCCGATGTGGGTTAAAATTGGAACGATGACAAATAAGAAAGTCTGAACGAGGCCAGAAGACGTGCCAAGCCATGGCTCTGACTGCCAAGCCCAAGGTGAGGACGGCATGGGTTAAAATTGGAACAATGAGAAATAAGAAAGTTTGAACAATGCCAGAAGACGTGCCGATAAACGATCCTGGCTGCCAAGGTGAGGGCGACATATGTTAGATTGAAACAATGACATGTATTTAGAAAGGGAACGGTACCAGAAGATGTGCCGAGCCATGGCACTAGCTGCCAAGTCCAGGATAAGGATGACATAGGTTGAAATTGGAATGATGACATGTACAAGAATTGGAACCATGCCGAGCCTAAGGTAGGGACGACATGTGTTAGAATTGGAACCATGGCGTGCATTGAAATTGGAACGATGCTATGCCCAAGGTAGGGATGACGTTGTGATGACGTGAACATTTGGACGGTACAGAGGAGATCAGCATGACCCATGCGCAAGGATGGCATGTGACAATAAAGGTTGGTCGATGCAAGGTGAGGATAGGGGACTGCAAGGGTTGGACGGGGATCAAAGTCGATGTAAGGTTCTGGTGGGAATGCCTCGGTCAAAAGATGTCTGGTGGTCAGCCAAGGCCTGAGGTGAGCAGGGACTGCTGTTAGAGAGGCGAGATAAGCTTTGATTAAGGTTCTGGTGGGAATGCCTTCTGTCAAGGCGTTTGATGGCCAGCCAAAGCCTGAGGGGAGCAGGAACAGATTAAATGAATTAGATGAGCTTTGACGATAGTCCTGTTGGGAATGCTTTCTGTCGAGGCGTTTGGTGGTCAGCTACAACCTTAGGTGAGCAGGAACAGCTGGGATGCCTTGTGCAGCGGTGCTCTTGTGACCACTTTTCTCATTTTTTGGAGTATTTTGAAGACCACAGCTCCCTGAAAATTATTGGCTTTATTAGGCCGTATGTGTGTTGTTGCTGTGTTGTTTGGACTGTATCAGGTGAATTGGTTGAGAGCAACAGGGCATCTGGCAAAGACAGCACCAGTGTTTGGTGTATGATGGATCAGGGTGCCTGGGAAACGCTGGTGATGGTCATCATCCCTGCGCTCAAAAGCATACCCCTCGAGGTACAAATGCGGACAACACAACTTGTATTTGTGTGGTGTGTCTGTGAGGGCTCTCAGCTCCATCTCTGCTTTCCTCAGGCCCATTGTTGCACACTCACACCACCAGCGTTTGATGCTTCCTCCGATGCACGTGTGGTGCAGTGCCTATTCTCATTTCGAGCTCTACATTTTCTGCATAATTTTCTTTCCTCAGTCACGGAGTGGGTGCACGCGCTCTTGGGAGAATGGTGCCATGGTTGCATGTGAAACAGCCTCCATTTCCTCCACCATTTCCCCTGGACGTGACTGCAACACCACCTCTTCTCCCCGTCCTTTTCAATGCCTCCTGCCTTAGCTTTAATCCTTGCCTCCATTACCGTCTGCATGACGAGATCCAGGCTTCAAAGCTGCTACCGTGGGACAGCTGTAGGTCTGTGTCTGTGGCCGCAGCTGTTTTGAAAACTCCCAACATCAATCATCATGTGCAGGATGAGAGCCAAGCCTCAAAGCTGCTGCCATGGGACAGCCGCAGCCCCCTGTCCGTGGCGGCAGCCATTTTGTATGCAGCCACGTGTATCAAGGCTAAGGTGGGTCAGTATGCAGGCACTTGCCTGGGTGTGCCAAAACAGTGAGAGTTGAGTCTTTTTGACAATCATCTTGTGTGCAGCCACGTGTATCAAGGCCAAGGTGGGTCATGAGTCAGCATGCAGGCACTTGCCTGGGTGTGCCAAAATATTGAGAGTTGAGCATCGCCTTTTGGCAGCTACTTTGTATGCAGCCACATACATCAAGGCCAAGGTGGGTCATAAGTCGTGGGCATACAAACAGGGCAAGCAGGGGTGGTGCAAGGACATAAGGAGCCCGAGAAAATTTGCAATTGGATCGGCATTATACATTGCTTGTTGAGCACCTGCAAGCCCTGAAGGTCGTGTGTGTGTGTATGTGTGTATGTGTGTGTGTCCACTTATCTGCCACTTGTATTGTGTGTATCCTTGACGCTGTGCCTGTGCCTCTATCTGCTCATTGGCCCCATGTGCTGCACTTGCAATTGGACCAGGGTGTGCGTGACGCAGGAGCGCATGTCAGTGCAGGACATCATGTATGTGTGCCTCGATCAATGTGTTTGCCCCGTACAACGTGTGTGCATGACGCAGGAGCGTCACGCCAGTGTAGGACACCGTGAACGTCACCAACGTGGCTCAAGTCACCATCTGCACACTTGCCTGCCTGTTGTGACATATTTGCATGATGCAGGAGCGTGTGTTGATGCAGGACATCATGTACGTGTGCCCTATTTGATGTGTTTGCCCCGATTACAATGGGTTTGCATGACGCAGGAGCGCGTGTCGATGCAGGACATTGTGATGGTCACCAACGTGGCACAAGTCACCATCAAGGCTGTGTACAAGTGAGTGGTTGCCCTGTTGTTGTGAAGGTCTCAAATGTGACCTTGTTCACCATCAAGGCCGTGTACAAGTGAGTGGTTGCCGTGCTTGATTGGGTGCTGGGGAAAGGGTGTTGGGAGGCTGGTGGGCACCCAAGCGGTGATCCAGGGAGCCAAGTGCACAGCATGCATACACAGTACAGCCTGCAAGCTAGCACTCTACATGGCTTGCTTGATTCGCACAAAAGCACATGCAACATTTTTCCATCTATAAGCGGGTGTGGGTGTGGGTGGGGGTGGGGGTGTTTGTCGCGTGTGTGTGTGTGTATCGTGTCGTTCACGTGCACATGCTGTGCATAGACAACAGGTTTTCCCGGAGGCGCTCTTGCTCTATCATTGCCACATCAAGTGCAATTAGTCGTAAATGCGAGTGCAGCCATGAAGCGTTAATCCTGTCATTGCTACAGGATGTGCTGCATATCATATGCAACCTCAAATGGAGGTGCAGCATGGGAGATGTCGCTGCCTGCAGGCGTGGCTTGTGCAGGTGCCATGGCCAAGCTGCCAGTTTGCATTGCGTTCCTTATCTGTTTGCTTCAATGACCTCTACAAAACTGCAGGGAGCTGTACTCGCACATGGAGATGTTGCTGCCCCCGGGTGTGGCCTATGCGGAAGCCATGGCAAAGCTGCCGGTTCCGGAGGGCTTCCCCAAACTCCCCCTGGTCCACCGCCAGCAAATGCAGCAACAGCAGCAACAGGCAGCGCATCAGCAGCAGCATCAGCAGCAGCAGCAGCAACAACAGGTGCAGCAGCAGCAGCAGCAGCAGCAGCAGCAGCAGCAGCAGCAGCAGCAGCAGCAGCAGCAGCAACAGGTGCAGCAGCAGCAGATACAGCAGGCACGACTGCTGCAGCAGCGGCAGTTATTAAAGGCACAGCAGCCAATGCCACAAATTGTGCCAATGCAACGGCCTGTGTTGCAGCAGGGCTTGCCGCCTCAGCAGCAGCAGCAGCAGCAGATGCTGAAGCAGGCACAGCAGCCAATGCCACAGAATATGCCCATGCAACGGCCAGTGTCACAGCAGGCGTCGCCGCAGCAGCAGCAGCAGATGCTGAAGCAGGCACAGCAGATGATGCCACAGAATGTGCCCATGCAGCGGCCAGTGTTGCAGCAGCCAGTGCCACAGAACGTGCACATGCAGCGGCCGTTGTCGCAGCAGGCGCTGCCGCAGCAGCAGCACCACCAGCAGCAGCAGGCGTTGCCACAGCAGCGGTTAGCAATGCATCCACCCCTGGTACAGCAACAGCAGCAAAAGCAATTGAGCCTGGCCCAGATGCAAGCAGCAGCAGCAGGGCAGCAGCAGCAGCAGCAGCAGCAGCCGAAAACAGCGCAGCAATTGCAGCAGCAACAGGCGCGATTGATGCAGCAGGCTATGATGCTGCGGCAGCAGCAGCAGCAGCAACAACAGCAGCAGCAACAACAGGCTCGTCTAGCGCAGCAGCAGTGAGACGCCAGGCTTGCTTTTGGTTGATCAGCTACTCCTGTGGGTTATTGTAGAAATGTTGTGATGAGTGGAAGCGCGAATTGCAATTCTTTTTAGCCTCGTTAGGTCGACGAGCAGGATTGGTGTAGATTAGTGTGAGATAGCTTTTATCAAAGACGTTAGCATCCTCGGGCCTTTCCTTAATTGATGTAGGGAGTGTCCTCACTGCTCAAATGTTTTGTCCTTTTCTTCTTCTTTTCCTTCATCCTCAGATTTGCCTGTGATGGTGAGCAGAAGACTGCCAGGTGCTGATTCTGGCTGAAAGCTAAATTTCATTGTATACCTTGTAAACCTTGAAGACTGCCAGGCGCTGATACGGCGTTCTCCTCACTTCTTCTCACTTGTGAGAGATGCTCAACTGCATGGCAGCTCTTTGGGCACGTAATTATTTTTGTCACCAACAATGCGAAGTGCAACATGATGAAGCCTTGTTTCTGCAAGTATGGGTTTTGTTGGCTTTGTTTGCTTCATGGGATTCCTTCCACCTCGTGGCTGTCATGAGTGTGATACAAAAGCATGCAGGCCTTGTCTCTAGGAGAAAGCACGCAAGCATGGATTCCAACCCTCAATGAGCATTTTGCTTCTTTCAAGGGAGCTTGCATGTGTCCAGGAATGCAACCAGCCTGATACTTCAAGCTGATTGGCGCTTGTAGGGCAGACTCAACCGGCAATTCCAGTCAGGTTAACCTAACCTGATACAGAAAGTGTGGCTGCTCGACTGCTGGATTTTGCCAACTAAGGCTTGTTTCTGGTTGGCACTTTATTTTAGGATATTTTGGTTTTCTTGCAGGCCCCATTTTCTGTTTAAGCTGCCCTCGTGGGCAGCTATGCAGCCATATCCTTGTGCCAAGTTTTGAAACGTTGGATTGGTTCATGAAAGGGTCACATACTAGGCTATATGATTTAAGCATGCTTAAACATAAAGTTTTTTAGGATAGCAAAGGAGCAGTGCAACAGAAGAAATGCAGTAATCCTGATGTCTGCCAGGGGTTAAAGAATTTGGAGTGAACAGAAAAGAAAGGAAAAGAAAGGAAAGGGTTACATAACTCTGCCTGCCTGCAGGGGGCAGCTTAGCTGAAGCAGAAATGTGCATGTCACCAAACCACTGGCAGTTTAAGGGGTTACAAGGGGGTTGGCCTACAGCCTGAGACTCTGGCTGATCGGCTGCTGGTGAAATAAGGGAAGGGAAGGGTTGCATAGCTGTACCTGCCTGCGGGGGCAGCTTAGCTGAAGCAAAACGTGCCTGCAACCAAACCAGTCCAATCTAAAACAATATTAGCTAGAAGTTCAGCCACAGCATTTCAGGCATGCAGACACAAACTTAGCTAACTCGAAGACATCAGCCTGGTTCATGAAATCTGTAAGACGTGTTGCTCTACTTGGGGGTGCAGAGCTAAGCAGATGCTGGAATTGCGCACGCAAATTTGTCAGATCCTGAGATGGATAGGTTAGGATAGGATAGAGTTACATAGCTGTACCTGCCTACAAGGGCAGCTTAGCTGAAGCAAAAGTTTCCTGTAGTTAAACCAAACTAAACTTGTGTAAATTTTAACTGAAAGCAGCTGAGTTCAGAAGTGTCAACTGTAAAAGTCACACTGTCACTCTTAATGAAACAAGCATGCAAAGCCATGCACAAAAACTCCATAAGGCTGTAGTGTCGGGAAAATACACTTTGGTGTTTTCACAAGAAGCACAGAAAGTTTGAGAATAGCATCGCTCTGAAAACAGATCCAAGAGGCCATGATAAATCTGTTCATGTCCTGCTTTGCACTTCAATTCTCAGCATCCACTGTTATAGATGCATTGCAATGCTTCAAGAAGGTTAACCGCCGATACGGCCTGGTGAGTGCACATGTCAAAAAAGGTATCAATTGCATTGCCTTGCTTGAATCTCTTCAGCAGAAAAGTATCCCCTGTAATCTCTCCAAGACATGGCACGGGGTTTGGACGGCCCTTGAGGACCCCCATACACTCCCCCATACCTCCTATTAGGGACCCATGTTGCTTTCATTGCCTGCGCAGTCTTGTGTGCTCGGACTCGGGTCTCTTGGTCTGCAGTTTGTCCATGCCTCTTGGCTCCTCCAAAGCCACCTGCGCGCATTTCTTGTACAGGTGCTGCTGGTCCTGCTGCTGGGTGAGGGCAGTGTTGGTGCTGGACAGGGTTAGGCTCTTGGCTGGTGCGCTTCCGCTTGGTGGGAGTGACTGGGGCTCCTCTTGCTGCAGCTGCTGTCGCTCCTGCTGCTGTCGTTCCTGCTGTTCGTTCCTGAGATGGGCAACCTGGGATAATGTGCTCTTTGTCTTGTACAGTGTGCCAATCACATTTGTTGCAAGTTCTAAGCTCATATGGGCACCTATTTCCATGGTGCCGTTGGGTGTCCGCGCGAGGGTTGTGGCCGGAAAGGCGTAAGCATGAAATACTGCGAGCAGTTTATGAGGATGATCTTATCTTAGGTAGAGAGGTAGCAAAGGCTTTTTGCGTTTCCTTTCATCCCACCAGCCTGATACAGAGCCCAATGGAATACCAGAGTGTGTGTGGTATGTCCTCATGGTTTTACTGTAAGCATGACACATGAGGGCCGCATGTGGAGTCAGACTGTCCAGACTCCACCAATCATGGACAGTTTGCTCACGTAGAGCACCCTCCATGTCGTTCATGTTCACATTTTACTTGTTGTAGCAGGTACTATCTATAATGACTACACCATCACTCCTCTGGTTGAGCTGGGTCTTACCAGACATAACGCAGGAAAAGAAAAAGAAAAACTACGTAGGCAGAGAAAACTCTCCCTACATCAATTAAGGAAAAGGAGACACATTGGCTCCGAAGAGCCTTGAGTCCCCTCCACCACAAAGATTTAAAACAAATAGAGTTAATGGGGGTCTGGAGGGTTACCGGAGGCACCTGGCTCCAGAACCTGGCTGTGAGAAGTGTTTTTGTTCTCAATAGCACGCCTAGTGGTAACAAGTTTGTGAGCATATTGAACAGAATGTGCATGCAGATTACGAGCAAGTTTCAAGGCACGCTGTTGGTCAAGTCCTAGTTGTTTTAACTGGTTTAAAGTATGCTCCCTAAAGCAGGTCCCACCGACACCCAGAAGGATGGTATGCAGGGTAACAGCTTTAGCAGAAATAAGTCTGCAGAGGTCTGCGTGCTGCTGCTGTGCCGCCACCAACTGTTGTCCAGGCCTCGTGTCTTCACAATACTTGATTTCAATCAAGTGTACATGGCGCTCGTTGACATTCAATTGGTGGGGTTGTCGCACACGGTTAGAGCCACTGGTCCTCTGTGTTGGTTGTCTGCTGCGTAAAAAATAGTGTGAACAGGAGGAAGAAGGAGAAGAAGAAGTGGGTTTGTCTTGATAAGGAGTAATCAGTATAGCATCTGGACGGCTAGATTTGAGTCTAGATCTCTTGGGAAAATTACGTGGAAAGAGGTAAGGGGGAATAATTCTATTAGATGCATGAGCAGGGATTTGGAGGTTGTGCTGCGCCAACCTATCATCATTTCCTATGTCCGTGTTAACCAAACCTGCTCCCCAAGGGCTTTTGCTAAGAGCTTTGGTGATCATTCTTCCTGCAATATTGTGGCGTTCAGTTTTCATGCAGGAGATGATATGATTTTGGCAGCCAGAGAGCATGTGGAGTGCACTGTCTAATTGATGACAGCCTGGGAGAGGGCAACTTGGGTCAGTGGATCTTTTAAAGCGAACTGCATGCTTTTGATTATAAAGGGTGCCTGTGCGATATTGGAGGATGGTGCGCTTCATAGGTGAGGATATACAAGGCATGTTTCTAAAGGCATTGCTTATCTTGTTTTCCACGTGTGGTAACAAGTCTTGATAGTAGGAGTAGTAGCCTGTTTTGGAGTTGGCATATCCAAGCCTGTGTTTTGTATGCATGTGTGACTTGAGAGCATTTTGAAGATTGGAAAGGTAGGTGATTTTAGGGTTGGGAGCGGGAGATGTTGATGTGCCCGCAGCATGTTCTCTTTTTTCCTCCTTGGCTAACCAAAATAAATGAGAAAACGGGTTCCCGCCAGGACCTGCACAGGGGATCCCAGTATCAGCCATGCTGTTATTGGCTTGTTTTGCCTGATAGTTAGCAACAGCATCAGCACGTTCGTTACCAGCAACACCAGAATGAGATTTCACTTTGTATACACAAATGTTGGTTTGTGAGTTGCTAATGAGGGTAGATATGGTTTTTAGGACATCCCCTTGAATGTGTTGTTTGTGTTTCTCCGGATAAATAAGTTGCTTACGTATTTGATGAAGAGAGGTGAGACTGTCTGTAGCAATGTGTGAGTAGGAGTGTGTGATGGCAGCAGCGATTGCTGCCAGTTCAGCTCGGCAAATGGTGTTGGTAATTCCAGCACCGTTGGGCTCAACAAATTTGATGTTGTTAGTGAGAGGGCAGTAAACACCTGCTCCAATTTCTTGTTTGCCATTTCTGGTATGACAGCTGCCATCAGTGTACGCCCATGTCCTCCAGTCTGGGACTTTGAGAGCAAGGGAGGGATTGGATTGGCTGGGCACAGAGACTATCTCATAATTGTATATGAGTGGGCTCTTTAAAATTTTGGAAACTTGCAGTTTGTCAGAAGGGAGGCGCTTACATTTCTCGAATCCAGGCATGACAGCATGCATGGAGTTGAGAGTGGCATGGCTGCTGACACAGCGCAGTTTCCACTTGGCTTTTGTATACCTATTTATATCACTCGCCAGGCTCTGTAGCCAAGCTGAGTTATGGTTGTTTAGATGGATCCTTGCAGCAGTGTTCCAAACCGCAATAATTTGTACGTCCCAGGTGTGCTGAGGAAGAGGTATTTCTTGGTTGGGGCATGATTGGGGGGCATCATAAGCAAGGTTGGTACGCGGGATAGTACCAAGTTCGTAGCAGAGGTGGGGGAATGCAGAAATGAGTTTGGAGTAGGGGTTAGTTATCATTTGTTTTCCCCAGACAGGGAGGAACATGAAAGTAGCAGTGGCCTCTGTGTTGAGAATGGCTGAGTAGATAGCATGACGCAAGGCCTTAGTCATAGCATCCTCGGCGTAAATGGGATGGCAGACAGAGAAGCCTGAAAATGTGGAGGAGAAGGCGTTATGATGGGCACCAAAGAGAGTGTCTCGGGGGTCATTGCTCCAGTAGTGCTGGTATTGTGGGTCGTGATCCAGCGGGGAGGCCATTTTTTCTTGAGTTACCAGGGCCCAACGCTGGAGGGCGGTATGGATGTGGGTTGGCAGGGCCCGCGAGAAGGAGTCTTTAATCTTTGTGCTAGTGTACTTGTTTTCTAGTACAGTTTTGCGAGCAAGGAGCCCCTGCATCTCAGATGCAAAGCTAGTAGGAGCAGGTGTTATGGCTTCGTGCAAGCCCGCAAGCTTGGTCCTATAGAAAGCCTTATAAAGAATTTGGAAGCGGCTAGGGGTTATCATCCCAACACATTTACCTTGTGTGTTATAAATGCAGGTCATGTGTGATTTGTAAATTTCCGGGAGGATGAGGGGAGGAGGAGCACTAGGGTGGGGGCTCTGTGATTCAGTGTCTATTGATGTTTCATTAGGTTTTTGTTGAACTGTGTACTTGACAAGGTCAATTTCATGCAGCCAGAATTCACTGCAACCAGTGGGTTTTATGTCTACTTGTGGGTTGGTGGGGTGTATGTCAAAGGTTACTTTATTGCGCAGTATTGTGTCAAGCTTCTGTTTCCAAGTGTTATTCGCATCAAGTTTATCAAAGCCTTGCCTCTCAAGGTTGGAAAGAGTAGAGTCTTCTGTGGGTCGGGAGAGGTCAGGTTCGCTCTGTTTGGTTTCAAATTCAAGCAGACGCTGCCGGAATTCAGGCCAGACCTCTTTAAATTCCTCAGGCTCCCAGGAGGGCATCCAAGTGACCCTTATGAGTTCTACTTTAGACTGACGTTCTCTGTCAATTTTCTGCGCATTGTTTAGGTCTGCGCAGGCAGGACATGCCCATGTGTCAGCTGCATCAATCTCTTGTCTTTGCCCATCAGTGAAGCATCCAAGATCTTTCATGCATTTCCAGTGGTACGTACGATGGCATACATCACAGATATACATATCAGGGTACGGTGGTTCTGAGTTGATAGGTTCATAACCACCATGGTAATTGCATATTTGGCAGCAAGCGCACTCAACATCAGTGCGAGCAGCAGGTAGGGTAGTCGCATGCTGAAAGCCAGCTTTTTGGAATAAAGGCAGGGCCCACTCCTCAATAATCATTGGGGCAAAATGGGTGTGGTATTGCACTTGGTTATGGACGAGGGTCCTCCTTCCGTCTTTTTTATTAACGGTGCAGTTTCTCCAACCATCTATATGGCTTATGTCAATATCATGGTTATATATGATATTGATGGCATGGCTGGCTGATTTTGCTTTTATAAGCTTTTGTACCGAGGTTTTCTTGTAATCCCAGACCTCAGAGGCTTGGCATGGCGAGCTGAGGGGGTTGATGGCAGGAGGGGTGAGCTCTGTCTCTATATGAAGCATTTTTTTCTTCTTGTTTTTGTGTTTATTGATTTGTGTATCCAGGCTGTTTGGAGTGTTTGAATAGGTAGGAGGGCTGCAGGTGTTGCCTGTCTGTCCAGTATCTGTCGTGCATGGGGAGTTGGGCTGTGTTGGGATAAAGTTAGCAGTGCTTTGGCTGGCATTCGCTCTACAATAATTCTGGCTAAGGGGTTGAGACATCGGCGTGGAGGTGTGTTTCTTTGTTGAGCGTGTGCGCTTGCTGGGTGGCCCTTCTGTAGGTTGATCCTGTTGAGTGGGCATCATAAAGTTTGCAGTATTTTGCGTTGAGGTATGAATTACTTGTGTAGGAGTGATGCTTGGCCTAGAATTGGAGCGAGTTCTTTTATTGGGTGGCTCTTCTGTGGGTTGTGGTTCTTTGTCAGTTATTACTTCCTGAGTAACAGGACAAATTTCTTGTGTAGGAGCGTTCTGTGTAGGGGCTGACAAGGTGGTTTGGTCACGTATGAGGCGACGTCCCGTATGTTCATGTCTGTAGTGGGATGTGGAGCGAGGTTGTGGTGATGGCACTACTTGTGTGGAAGGGGTTCTGTTAGGTTGGGAGCCTGTAAGAGGGTAGGTATGAATCGGGGTAATTGGCTCCACATTGAGGCCACTCACATGTGTGTTTTTGATAAGGCGGTAATTAGCGAGAGTGTTAGCTTCGGTGTTTTTGTAGGCAATGATATTTTGGATGGAGGATGTACTTAACTCCTCTTCCTGGGGAAGGTTTGCCAGAGCTGCAAGTCTGTTGAGTGCTATTTTACATTTAACGTTGACCTTGGAGTATTTGGCTTGTAGCTGAGCTACTGTTATGATGTGAGTCTTACATGGAGATGTGAGTTCATGGACTCCATTAATTCCAAGGCCCATTAGGGGCTGCATTATGCAGGTCATGAGGGAGGAGAGGTTGTGGGGAGGTGGTTTATGCAGGGAGAGGGCTTTATGGATGAGGTCTAAGTCCTCACCGAACAAAATTTTCTCGTGTTTCATGAGGTGGAGCTTACTAGAGTGGATACTGATCAATTGGCGGGCTCGCATGCAGAAGTTGAGTTGGCGTCTTATGTGCAGGTTGGTTCCTTCTCGTTTGGTAAGATAGGCTGAAGATGAGAGCTTAAGGTCCGCTATTTGCTTAGTGAGGAGGTTGAGGCTTATGGTGCGATGTCTAATTGAGGGGTCCTCTAGGCTAGACGTTAGAGCAAAAGCTAGGCGTCTGTGGTATTCAACACAAATTGAGGTGCGTCCTAGACCAAAGTTGTCAGAATCTTCGCGGATCATTGCCGCTGCTGTGCTGTTCCAGAGTTTGAATTCATGTTTGATAACCCTGTCTATCGTAATGTCCCAAATGATGAGGTCTGCTGGTGTGCAGGGAGTAACTGCAAAAGCATAGGCAAGGCTAGGGATAATAGCTGTACGGACAATGTTAAGTGTTTGGCGTGGGGAAGCATAGGAAGAGTTGAGGTTATCAAGCTTATTTTTGAGGTTACAGGTCATGCGTTGGATGTGATGCTTCCAATTTAAGTCCATGGAGATTTGAACTCCAAGATAAAGGAAGGGTTCATTTGATGCAAGAAACTGAGCCTTCTGTCTTTGGATTTCTATTTTTCCTTTGAGTTGTTGACAGAGAGCTTGAGAGGGTGTCACTCCATTTTTATCTTTTCCAGGATGGCTGTGTAGAATTCCCGTTGCTTTTGTTTTGCTGCCAGAAATAATGAGTGCAGCCCAGTCAGAATAGAGAGTGAGTTTTCTGGCTTGCACCTTGAGGTCCTGGATTGTGCTAGTGGGGCAGAGAAGGTCATCTGCAAAAGCAGCGCTGCTTAGTACATTAGCAAGGTGAGTATCAGTGGCGTTTTGGCCTGGGATGCAGCCATGTTTATAACCGCGTCCTCCTACATGTAGCCATCTTAAGAGGGGCTCCATGTAAAGGAGGAAGAGGAAGGGAGAAAGTGTGTCTCCTTGGATTGTACCTCTTTCAACAGGAATTTTTTCAGTGCTACGTCCTGAGGGCAATTTAACTTGGGTGGTGGCGCTTTCATAGAGATTTTTGACAGTGTCAATAGCATCAGTGGGGAAACCCAAGTCATACATAATCCAGAGCATTCTGTCATGGTCAGTAGTGTTGAATGCGGAGGTGAAATCAACAATGAGGGCATAAATATCTTTTCCAAAAAATTTTGCGTCTTCAAGTCCCATGATGACATTCTGGAGCTGGTGGATGGTGTCTTTTTGGTTACGGAAACCAGCTTGAGTGGAACTCAGTAGAGAGTGTGCTTCTGCATATTCATAAAGTGTATTAGTGACCATACGCGTCCACAGCTTGTAAAGCGTGTTGGCAAGCCCAATGGGTCGGTAGGATGAGATTTCGGTCTCTTCTCCTTTATTTTTGTCAATGAGGATAGTCTCACTAGTCTTCCAAGATACTGGGGTGAGGCGGTTGGCCCACATAATGATGAAGAGTTTGTGTATGCTCTCCTGGATTTCTGGGGAAAGCATCCTGAGAATCTCATTTACTACGCCATCTGGTCCTGGTGATTTGTTGTTACTGAGAGTTTTTATGCATTCATTGAAGGCGCTTTTATCCATGATTTTGGAGTGGAGCCATTCCCTTTTACTGTTACCTTCAAGTTCTCCTATTGTAATTTGTGATTGTAAAGTGAAAGGATCAGGCACTGGTTCAATTCTGCCAGCCTGTTCCCAGGGATAATTACGTGGTGCTTCTTCTGGGAGGTATTTGCCATGCTTGATGTTAACTGCCTTCATAGCGTCAGTGTAGTAATTTTCTACGATTTGGGCCTGCTTGGTAGGCTCAGTTTCAATATTGCCAGTCTCTGGATCACGCAGCGCTTGGAGCCCTGCTCTTGGCTGTGTATTTTTATCTCTAAAAATCTCCTTGTGTGCTTGTTTGGGATTAGTATTAATTTTTTGTTGCAGTCTTTTGCGAGCCATGTTACTGTTATCTCTGTTGCGAGTTTCATCTATGTAGGTAATAGCTTGTTTGGCGCTTGCATATAACTCCTCCAACTGTTGGAGGGGTGGGAGGTCATGTTTAAGGCTGTTGAGTTTAGAGATGGTTGTATGGAGAATTGGGTTTTCCATGTTTTGTTGCAAGATGGTGGAGGTGCTATCTGTTAGGTTGACGGCAAGGGATGTGAGCGAAGACTGGATAGACCTGATAAGGTTAAGCTTCTTTTTCAATTGACGCCGCTTGTTGCTAACGGTCCTTGGATTGTAGTGGTTGTTGTCTGAAGATATGATTTTTGTGTTGCAGACTTTGAGTGCTACTTGGTAGGAGGAGTAAATGAGGCCAGAAATGCCTTCTGCCAAGGTTTCAACTGCCTCTGTGGCAGGTTTGTTACAGAGTGTCTCCAATTTTTTAGTGTGTTTTGCAGACGTGTTATTCAGGTTGTTCAGGAAGGAGATGGCTTCTGTATGTGCTGGGTCAAGGTTTTGGAGGAGTCCTTCAAGTTTTTGGATGATCCCATGTGCAGGGTCTTGTAGGGATTGTGTAAAAGCTGTACGGTCAGATTCACTTAGTGGGCGAATCAGGACTTTATGGGGGCTTTTAATAGCGGGGTGTGTGATAGCAAGGACAGGAATATGAATGTTGAGAGCTTTAAGGGGTATGTTGGCTACAAGAGGGACATGGTCGCTGAGAGAGCCCAGTTCATGGGTGGTGCATGGAGGGCACTTATGCGCAATATCAGAGGGAAGTATGATGTCGTCAATACGGCTAAAGGTGTAACGAGTGTGATTACTACTGTCTTTGCCAATAGCTTGGTGGTGGGTCCAGGGTCTGTTTGCTTCCTCCTTACAGGGAGAGAAATTGTTAGAGAGGAGGAATTCACGGTACATTCTATCAGCCTGGTAGGTAGTGTTGCTGGTGCGGTCGCTTGCACGAACTGTAGCATTCATGTCCCCAATTATGATGGGAGTGCAGTTGCTGTGAGTGTTAATAAGAGTCTTGATGTGTTCTTGCATTTCAATTCTGCTAGTGAGGGCTTCCTGAGAGCTGCCTGAGGGCCAATAGGTGCCCAGTATTAAGAGTTTGGTGTTGGTTCCCTGGAGTATGACAGAGGCAATTCTACCTTTAGAGTTAAGGCAAGCTGGGGAGCAATGTGTGGCTAGGGCTATAGTGTCACGGACACAGATGGTGGTGCCACCGGTCCAGTCAAAAGCTGACCAATATTTGTAATTTTTTAGGAGGGAATCCATCCAAGGACGGGAATTGTTATTTCTGCGGAGTTTAGTTTCAGTGAGGACTAAGATGTCTGGATTGTGTTTGGTTAAGGTATTGCAGAGGTCCCATTGGCTTTTACAGAGACCTCTAACATTCATGGTCATGATTTTTAGCGTACTGAGTACCGGATTAGGAGTTCCCTTGTGACTTTCAGGAGTATCTTTCATATTAATATCTAAGTGGTTGAGGTTGGGATGCAGGATAGGCTGAGTGAGGGCCTCAATATTATAGCTATTATGAGGTTGAAAGGTGTAAGTAGCTGGAGAGTGTTGGACTTCTGAGGGCTCTGGGGTATTATCTATGTGAATAATAGCATTTCTGTAAACGAATGAATTTGGGTCAAATGGGACAGAGCTGTCCGCAAGATGTAGGTCGGAAGTAGGGTCTAGGCCATCCCAGACACTTCCTTTCTGAATAGTGAGTATGCTTCCTTGGAGATTATTCCAATCGTTGTCAGTTTGGAGGTGCAAAGGATGGTCCCTGAGGGAATCCAATAGGTACCACGTGTAGCCGTCTTCAGAGGAGAGGTCAAGGCATGGGTTCCTTTTGAGTGTCACAGCATGCCCTCTTCCATTATCGTCAGCAATGGTAAGTATAACAGCATCTTTGTAAGCAGCAGTGAGCAGGGTGCTCTCAATCAGGCTTTTGGTAATTTGTCCCCTGGTGCAGTGAGGGTGGGCATATTGAAGCAAGTAATTCTTATCTTGGTTCCAAGAGAAATTGTTAAGGTAATGGTTAAAGATCATAATGTTGAAATTACCTAATGTATTATAATAACGATTCAGATTAACCTGCCTCTGCAGGTTGCGTGTGCGCAGGGTATCTTCCATGTGGCGAATGTGAGAGAGAACACTATGGCTAGAGATTATACGCTCACCTAGGGCCATATTAAAGGAGTGGACTAAACAGAAATCCTTTTCTTGTTTTTCAATATAAGGTAAATTTGGGGGGATGGGATTGTTATCTCTCATGCTATCGCTTATACAAGAGATCTTGAAGATTGTGAAGGGGGGTAAGTCCCTTGTAGAACATAAGTTGGTAGGGTCTTCCTTGAGGGAGTCTAGCAGTTTCCAGACTCCCTGGAATTTTTTGATGGCAAAAGCATGGTGACGGCTGCGGCACAGGAAAGCACTACAGCCGTGCTGACGAGCATGGTGATTAAGAGTACTTCTAATGTCGTTGCTGGTATTGAATTCAATGGTTGCTAATTCTATTTGTTGGAGGTTGTTAGAGAGCATCCATTGAATAGGGGCGTTGTCAGAGAAGCCTGTGCCAGGTTCATAGGCATAAATCCATCCCATGCTAGGATCATTTCTGTGCTGCATATAAATAAAGTTTTCTAGAGATTCAGGCGTGACAATGCACGCTCCAAAAACATTATTTATAGCATGGACTTGGCAGTGGTAGCTAGTGTGACCTTGTTGTTCAAAGTATAAACCAGGGGGTGAGCCCCACTTTTTAAAAGAGAGGTTAATCATATTATTTTTATGAGAGTTAGAATAGTTGATATTCTTAATATGGTCATTATGACCCACTTTTGGGTGAGGGGGGCTAGTTGTGGCCCCAGAAGAAGGCAGCAAGATAATTTTCATCGTAATATTTAAGCAGGCAATGTACCTGTAATGAGCGGTGTACAGCAGTTTGTGGTTACACGTCTTCACCGTCTTCACGTCCACGCTTTTGTCCTGATGAGGGCCCAGCCTCCATGGGGGGACGAGCATCTGCAGGTTCCTACGTAAAGTGGAGCAGAGGTAGTAAAGGGTGTGAGTGTATTTGTGAATAGAGGTGAGTTGCTTGCAGATAGGATTAATAAGACGTGAGACAAGATCAGCATGCCAGAGTTGATCAAGTAGCTTTTGTCTCCATGTGTTGGCATGCTGAGTTATGTTTACCTCGTCTTCCTCACTGTCAAGGATGCTCCAGTCAAAGTGCTCTGGCTTCACCGGGGCAAGGGCACTGTTTGCTATGTCGTCAACAGCTCTTTGACGACATAGCAAACAGTGCCCTTGAGGAGTAGGGAGCAGAGATGGAGGCTTTCATGATGGTGCAGAGTGCGGCACGCGCTGCTCTTCTTTTGGCCGGTCTTCCCTTGATGTGCTTTGCTGCACGCATCAGGAGCAACATAGAGGAGTTAATTTTGGCCTTGCGGGTAGGAGCTTGGACATGGAGGTAGATGTGCGCGGCTGTCAGAAGGAAGGCAGTGCGCTTTTTCGCATGCATGTTTTTGTTGCAAGACGAGTGCTTGGGCTTGGCAGTGGGAGAAGATTCATCACTGTGTGAGTGGCATGAATTGCCCATGCATGCTTGGGGCTGAGAGTGGGGCAGAAGAGGGTGGACAACCATTGCATGCAAGCAAGCAGCCAGCATGTAAACGCAGACGAGGAATATGCTGGCCTCAAGAGACCTAAATGGCAGGCAGACACAAGGATGGAGCTTAGGCCTTAAATCCTTGAGCTGTGGTAAGAGTGGACCTGTGGAAGGCTGAGAGGGAGAAGTTAGATGGTGGGCCCCGACAGGGTTTCCCAAGAGCGGACAGTGTATCACGTCATATGCGTTTGTATGGTTGTGTAAAACAGGTGTTTGGCTTGTAGAGCGCAGACGGTAGGCTTCGTCGCAACACCCTGCGGAAGAACGCAAGCGTTCTCCCGGCACTTGCCCAAGGGATGGAACGAATACCAGAGGGGGCAATCGGCTTGCCCTCCGGTAGCTTGTCGGACCCTCGAGGATGTAGGTAACTTTGGAGGTGAGGGTCCTATCCATCTTGCAAGTGGCAGGGGCCGTCTGGCTCGTGCCGGTGTGTATGCAAGCAGCATGCAAGCAATACAGCACCAGCATCAAAGACAAGACTTGCCTTGTCACACTCGCATTCTTCCTTGGGACATGGGTGGGCGCGTAGTGTCTGCTAGCACTCACTTGAGGCTGCCCTGGGGGCTGGGCAGCCTCCATGTGTGCACTAACCCTGATTCAGGCGCAAGCCTTCACACAGGGTGCTCATTGCCAAAAGAGGTGGCTAATCACCTTCTTGCTGTTGCAGCAAAAAAGCAATTATTTTTTTTTGCTGTAAATGCTTTTTTTGGAGAACGCGAAAAGGAAAATTAGCCTCAAAATTAAGTTGCCATGCACTCCAATCATTAACAAAAATAATAAACACCAGGCACTCATTATACTTGCAGGGTTCTTCTGGCAGGGGCGTCACTTGGGGCGCGGCAGTTCAGAGCATCAGGAGGAGAGTCTACGCCCGCAGGCGCATCATGATGGCTGACACAGCTACCCGCCTAATCCTCATTAGTTATTCCACCAGGAGCAGTTATGTTTCACCAGCAGCCAATCAGCCAGATTCTCGGGCTGTAGGCCAACCCCTTGTAACCCTTGTAACCCTTGTAACCCTTATTCCCCATCGGTTCATAGCTTGGTTTAGGCTGGGCCTGTGAACCTCCTCGGCGAGGCCCTAGCTAGCTTGCTAGTTAGGGGACCTTTCCTTAATGCACGCAGCTGGATCTGGCTTGCGTAGTCTTTTCTTTTCTTTTATGTAAACACAGCTAAGTCTGAGGTGGTGCACTTCAACAGTACGTCTGTCTCTCCTCTGCAGAATCCTTTTACGTATGATGGAGTGGTCCTTCCAGAGAAGGACAGGTTCAAATATTTGGGAGTGCTGTTGGATAAAAAGATGGATTTTAAGGTAGCTGAGGAGCATGCGGTGCGGCCTTATATGGCTGCACAGAGAAGGATTTCGGAGTTTGCCAAGGGTCATGACCTGAAAAACAGGCCTCATGCTATGCTCTGGTTGTCTAAGGTGTATGGCATTCCTGCTGGGATGTATGCGTGCCAGGTGTGGGGAACTCATTACTTGAGAGAAGGTAGTGAGTTTGATAGTCAATTGCAGAAAAGACATCTGTGTTCCTTGAGGCGCATTCTTGGAGTAAAGAACAGTACTACGAATTGGCCGGTGTTGAGAGAGTGTGGCCAGGAGCCTCTGCAGTTCTTCTGGTTCCGTGCCTCCATCAAGTTTTTTAATAGCATGCTTGACTCCAATAGTGAAGTCTTGCGTCGTGTGCTGAGGGCTGATTTAAGTCTGGCTTCTTTTGATTCCTCTTGCTGGGCTGCTGAAGTTTCTAATGCTTTTGGTGGGATGCGGAATGGTGATTCGTTCAAACAGAACATGCTGAGAGCTGAGAAAATCCCCATGCAAGAGTTCATTGGTGATTTGCGATACAGACAGCAGAAAGTGTGGAGAGGGGCCGATGTTTTTTGTCCTCGTGCAGTTAACAAGAAGGTAGTGACGTACCATAAGTGGTGTGGGAATTCTGAGAGTGGTCCCAGAGGTGCTCCTTTTTGTATCCCCTCGTATCTGTTCAAGGATTTGGACAAGCATGTTTTGAGAAACATTAGCAGATTTAGATTGCGTGCTCATCACTTGAGAGTGGAGTCTGGTAAATGGCTTGGGGGTTCAAGTATCTGTGATAAGTGTGAGTGTGGGGAAGTCCAGGATGAAAAACATGTGCTTTTCTTTTGCAAATGTACTGAGGTGCGTGAGCTACGCACGAGATACAAGGACCTTTTTGAGGAGATGTTTAAGACTTTGCGTGTGTTTGCTCCGCCTTCAAACGCTGACTTTATTCCATTCTTGGCTTGCCATCATACTATCACTGATTCTGAGATCAATGCTTTCCTAAACCAAGACTCATACAGACTTCTTAGATTTGTGTCAGACTTGGTCTCAATTTTTGATACTGGTTGAGCTTGTTTCACCAGCTGCCATCAGCCAGAGTCTCGGGCTGTAGGCCACCATTGTAAACCCTTGTAAACCCTTTCTTTTCTTTTTCACCTTGGTTCTGGTATGTACAGCAGCAGCAAACTGTTGAGCATGAGGCACGTCATTCAAGGCTGTCAGAACCTGGTGAGTCCAACTGCCCTTTCTATCAGCAAGTCGTAGATTGGTTTGCACAACTTGGCTCAGGAGGTCGTTGTTTGTGCTCAGTAAAGAATTCCAGAATCACATGATGCACCGGAACCAGTAGAAATTAAGGGGCATCTGTCCTGTCTCTCGAAGTAAGCAACGTGTTTATGTTGCTCTCTTAACACCCAAAAGAGACTTGAAAAGCCTGCATGGTAAACATGTGCTTTAGTTTTCGCTGATGATTCCAGTCTCTCAGGTGTTAAGTGAGTGAGTGACACATTGCTTCTGTTGCTCTCTTAACACCCAAAATAGACTAAGAAAGCCTGCATGATAAACATGTGCTTTAGCTTTTGCTGATTATTCAAAGGATTTGGCCTCCCTATAAACCAGCTTTGAGGGCAATGACTTGAAAAAGTTAAAGCATAGCGTGTTTCTTGTTCAAGATACCAAGCTTAGCACCAGCTTTGTGTACTCTGGCGATGCCTCCCATGAAGTTTTGTGCCATTTGGCTTGTAGCAGCATTCACTTTGCCACGGCTCAGGAGGTATTTGGATTCTGTCACAACCTCAAGGGCTGAACAGAAAAGAAAGGACCGTGCCAAATTATTACGGCAGTGCATCAAGCAAAGGTCCACTAATTATGGCAGTGCATCAAGGGAAGGTTCACTACAAGCAAGCTGGCCCGGGTACCAAACTAAAGTCTGTTACAGGCTGATCAGCCGAACAGTCATGCTGAAGGTCTCCCTTTCTGATCGAATCTATCTTAATTGAGGCCTCTGATGAGGCCCTTGCTAGCTTGCTAGTTAAGGGACCTTTCCTTAACGCACACGGCCTGTGGCCTGCGTAGACTTTTCTTTTTCTTTCTTAATCAAAACTTAAATGTAAGACAAAGCAAGACAATAGGGCTCATAAAAAAAAGTTATCATGCAACGCGCATGATGCTAGACATTAGCACGAAAACAAAGTTGGAAAAGTAAGAAAAATCTCATGTGTACCTTGGGTATCAGACTTGGTATCAAAGACCCTAAGAATGCAACATCTCGTTTGGAAAAGAGTAGAATCCAGCTGGGCCTCTAGCCTAGAGCAAGAGAACAAGGGAAAGGGGAAAAAAGAAATGCCTTGAGCAGAGGTCTTAGTGGGGTCAAAAGGAATGGGTTATTGCCCTGTGATAAATGAATGAAAACAGCATTAGGGCAGCTTTGCGTCGGACAACGAGTTGGGCAAAAGAGCCAGCACCAACGGGAAGATTTTAAGAGCATCATTCACAACATGAGCCACGACCTGAGCAGCGTGCGAAAAAAAAAATTATTTTGTGACACACAAGGGGCAGGAGGTAGGGCATGTTTGCATGCATATTGTAATATGGTGGTACACCTCAAGGCCCCTTGAACTTAACATGAAAAAGCAGCAGCAGCAGCAGCAGCAGCAGCAGCCGATCAGCCAGAGCCTCGGGCTGTAGGCCAACCCCTTGTAGCCCTTGCAACCCTTAACATAAAGAAAGCAATGAACTCTAAAGAGTGTCGCCCCAAGGATTCCATACGATAGTATGCTGCAGACTACAACGGTGGAAGCTCAATTAAGTCTTAATTGGGCTCAGTAGGCCATCCTGAACACTTAACCAAATCCGATGAATTTGGGCTGGTGGTTGGAGCAGATCGAATCAACCAAACATTGCACTTGCCATTTACCATGCTTGCACTTACTAGAGGAGTCTGTTGTAAGGAACAGACGTCCATGTAGGATTTCAGAACATGAAATCTGCAAAGTAGGAGGCATACTTATATGGAAGCTCCAGAGGTTCGACTTGTCCTCCTGCACATAAAATTGGAGGGTCACGGAGCGTTGCAATATTGTTGGAATCTGAGAATCACAAATATGAAAGATGAATGGCGAATTTGTTTTTGTAGGCTATCTATCATGGCTTGTTCACGAGTAAGGGAAACGCAAGAAAGCAGGAAAATCAGTTCCTAGAAGGTGTGAAAAGGAGGACACCAAGGATGGTAGCACCGTGAATTCCCTCCTCCAAAACCTTATTCACCCCTTGGGCAGTATGTTGTCCAACATTAACATGCATCTTCGAATGGAAAAGATGCAAGAGATGTACAAACAACTACTTTGGTTGCTTACTTACCCTTGTACACCCATGTACCGTACAGAATTTCAAACATTCCGCACCCCTGAGAAAAATATCTATTTTATGAATCCCGCCTTAATCCTGCACCCCCCTCAGTATTTATTTTTGGGTGTCTCGCATGTTCCCACAGAGGCAATCAGCACCCATTTGCCCTGATAAGAGCTGTGAAATGTGCATTGCATCCACAGGCTGCACAATGCTCCAGCATGTGAAGACCTGCAGGTACACAATCCCTTACACTTTTATGAGAGCTGCTGTTCGAAATCCACTCTGCTGCTGCTGCTGCCGCCGCTGCTCCTCCTGTACATGAGAGGGGGTCTCTGGAAGCTTTCCATACCCAGCTGTCTGACCGCTCTGGCGCTTTAGGGCCATTGTTCTAATCCATACCTAAAAATCTTAACCATTTTTCACTATCACGCACTGTCCTGCATTACTCCTTTGGAGCACCGTAAATAATTATATCATCCCGCAAAAATAATGTTTTTGAGGGGTGCGGGATGACTGCGGGCACCAGAAAAAATTAATTATATTGGGAAATGCGGGAAAGTGCATGATAATGAAAAAATAATTATTTCAATGTTCCAGAATCTCCTGGTGTAAGCGGAAATGAAGGCCCCAGAGGTCAAGCTAGGAATCTTCCCGGCAGGGGGCAGTCAGTCCAAGCTGCTGATTGAGCAACAGCGCGCAGATGCGGGGCACAAATGCAGCCAATGCAGCTGGACCTTAAGCATGTTACAAACAAAATGCTTTCTTCGAAGTGCATTGCTGTGCAGAAGCTGTAGCTGGATTTCTTGCGCTTTTCAACAGTGGCTACATGATTACGTGTCTTGCACACCTTCACAAGCATGAGCAGTGCAGCGACCTTCCTGCTACACTGCTGCAGCTGCATTGCTGCAAGCATCTTGCACATGCAATCGTTCTTGACAGATCATGAATTTCAGGGCAAATAGAGGATGATTGCCCCTGCGGGATTACACTGGAACCAAAAAAGTTTGAGGGGGGTGCAGGATTAAGGCGGGAGTCGCAAAAGAATTGTTTTTGTAAGGGGTGCGGAATGACTACATTTATGTACGGTAATTACTTTTCCAGGCGCTTGCAATCATCCCACGGTCCCGAGACTGACCCAATTGCCGGACCCAAAATGTTTGAATGTGGTTCGCTCGCGGCACACTGAACCATTCAGGGAGCTGAAAGCACCGCTGGTAAGCTCACATTCTCTGCTTTTCAAATCTGTTTTTTGGATGTATGATGCGCTCAAACGGGGCTGCTAGGGCTGTTGAAGGCTGAAAGAGCGTGGTGAAGACAGCGGCCAGGGCCACCCTTGCGTGCTCCCGCACGTCTGAAGCTCTGGAATTAATGCTTATGGATAGAATAGATTCAATTCTGTTAGCGGGGCGCAATACACTGGCAGGCCTAACCAGTTCAAACTACCAGCCCGAAATTCACCTCAAGGGGCTTCGCAATTCCCAATAAGAAGCACATCAACGGACTCCTGAGAGTACCAGCTTTCAGGCGAACTGCTGTTTGTGAGTGTAAGCTCAAAGATGGGGCCGCACTGCCTGGCAATGCGTAAAGCATGCATGGGAACTCTTTGAACTGCCAGCCCCAATTTCATCTCAAGGGACTAAGATTTTCCAGACAAAAAGGGCATGACAGGAATCTTAAGAAATCTAACCTTTCCAACAAATTCTGTTTTGTGAGTGTATGCTCAAAATTGGGCCCGCTACATGCTCTCAAAGTTAAGTACCAATTTTGTGTTTTTTGCTGATGTCCCCTCTACTGCATCCCAGGTATCGATTGCACAACAATGAGCAGTGCATACCATTGCTCATCTTTAGAGCTGCCCATCAAGCCAGAGAACTCCGTGAACGGGTCAGAAATAAGGCCGGAACCCTCCATTTTCCTCACAGCCCTTCCTAAGCGATAAACTTGTACTTTATAATGCGGCAATTCAAGCAAAAAAATTAATGAAGTGATTTGGTGCAGAATTGGGGCAGTCATCACTTTCAAACGGTCCTGGGTACCTATTTTGGCTGGGACCTGAGGTAGTATCGGGACTGTGCAAACATCCCACGCCCCTCTAAAGCATTTTTTTCGCGGGATGATATGAATTCGGTGTCTCGTGGTGTGCAAAGCAAAACACGGCACTTCACCCTTTTCGCCACATGCTTCACATAGCGCAGCTCTGATGCACTCCTTGAAGGCAATAAATGCTGAATACCTATTACATACGCATAGCATTGCCCGGAGCGATGCCTGTCCTACACTAGCAATCCTCACCTTCTGCCACGTGCTTCACAAAGCGCAGCTCTGATGCGCTACGCAAGGGTATTGACTGCAGCCAAGAGTGGAAGAGGATCATGCGTCAGTATATCACTGCCGAGGATGAGTCGCCTGCCTTTCACTTTTGCATCGACCACTGCGTCGCGTTGACCACTGCGTTGCAGGATGAAGTGTCAGTGCAACACTGTGTTGCATTGACTGCTGCATTGCAGGATCAAATGTCGGCGCAACACTGCGTGTCACATGTCAGGATCATACGTCAGCGTATCACTGCAGAGCAGCGACAGACTGCGGGGATGCGCTTTGTTTGAACACAGTGGGGATGGTATGCAGCAATGGCGTGATGGAGCATTTGGCCAAGAGTGCCATGGCAGAGTCGCAAATCTACATGCGCCTGAACCCTGGGAGGCTCCTGTATAAACTGCTCATAATAGGAAGGCAAGCGCAACTGGCAGCCCCTGCAAAAGGATCGAACCTGCCCACTTGTGGTTAAGATCCTTTTCTATGCAATGCATGCTGAAGCTGTTCTGGCATAAGTAGTTGAGTGCAACACATTTGTCTGACCCACCCAGCAACGGAGGGTGCAATCATACCTCAAGCTGCGCTGCGTCTACATAGCATGCTCCAGCAGACTCAAAGTCAGGTACCGTCTTGGGCCATCCTAGGCTGGACATCTCCACTGCACAGGCCAAAAACAAATCAAATCAAAGCCGGTAAATCTTCAAGGCCATCCAAGGCTGGACATCTCCACTGCACACAATGAAGCTAAATTGGGAACCGTCTTGGACCATCCCATGCTGGGCACTCCAGGCCCCCTTTAAAAAATTAGGAACAGTCTTGGGCCATCCCAGGCTGAACATCTGAAATGCACAGCCTGGAACCTTCACTGCTCAGGCAAGCTCCCTTAATTTAGTGCAGTACCAAGGACCCCTTTTATAATATGCTGCACAAGGAGCAACACAGCAAAAGCCATATTGCAAGTATTTACCCTCTTGCTTTGCGCCAGCACTTAAGTTGCTTTGAGAGGCAGGCCTTACTTTCCACCTTGCTTTGTGATGACACTAAGGGTGCTCTGAGAGGCACGCTTTGTTAATCACCTTGCTTTGTGCTGGCACTCGAGGTGCTTTGTGAGGCAGGCTTTACTTCCCACCTTGCTATATGTTGGCACTTGGGGTGCTTTGGGAGGGAGGCTGTATTTATCGCCTTGCTTTGTGATGGTACTAAGGGTGCTTTGCGAGGCAGGCTTTACTTCCCACCTTGCTATATGTTGGCACTTGGGGTGCTTTGGGAGGGAGGCTGTATTTATCGCCTTGCTTTGTGATGGTACTAAGGGTGCTTTGCAAGGCAGGCTTTACCTCCTACCTTGCTTTATGTTGGCACTTGGGGTGCTTTGGGGTGGCCTAAGCAGCTGCTCTTGTGGATCGACTGCTGGCTCTGCAAAGGAATCGGAGGAAATGGAACTTGTCGTTGTTGCTCTGAAACAGATGCAGGATTCTGCAATGCTGTGCTCCTGGGACCTAGCATAACAGCAGCCGGAGTAGCCAAGTAGAAGCAGCATCAAATACTGACAACCTTCATGCCGCATCAAACGCGGCGTTATCATCAAGTGCACCAACTGGTGCAGTATGGTCAAGGGAAGTTGATGCATTAGGTGCCCTAACAGCCTCAACTAAGCCCTCCCTTCCAGTGCCAAAATGCTCTGGCACGTAGCTCTCCTGGTTTATAGGGCGTGGTGTCTGTTGGTCTTGCTATGTGCGCGTGTGCGTGTATGTGTGTGTGTGTGCGCGTGCGTGCGTGTGTGTGCGTATGTGTGTGCATGCGTGGTGTGTGTGCGTATGTGTGTGCATGCGTGGTGTGTGTGCGTGCGCGTGTTCGTGTGCGCTTGCGTGTGTGCGTGCGTGTGTTTGCGTACGTGTGTGTGTACGTGCGTGTGTGCGTGCATGTGTGCGTGCGTGCGTGCATGTGTGCTTGTGTATGTCGCCTCTGCCATGTGTCCTATAAGTTGAGAGGGCTCAAACCTGCTGCTCTAGGAAAAAATCATATTGGCTGCTTATGCATTGCTGGTAAGATGACAATCCAAATGACACATAAACCGCCCTGTGGTTTTACTCGATGCACCATTTTTATCCTCTGGAAAAACCTGCTTTGCCACGTTTTAATGCAGGGAATGCTGGAAGGTCCTGAAAATATATAGCTCTCCTTCTCTTCCTATTTTGTTAAAGCCCAATAAGCTTGTCGCTCCCTCAGCTTGTTCTGTTTTGACGGCTGCTGCTTACAACAGACAGGTGGACATTCTGAAGACAATGAATTGCCAAGAAACTGCACGTGTGCCACCAACCAACCACTTTCTTTCACTCTGACGCCTAGCAGTCATGCACTGTGAGTGACAGCTTCTCCCGAAAAACTTAAAATTGTTTGCATGAGCAGAAGGGGATAGAAAAAAGAATATCACGTTATCACAACGTTGAGTCAGGAAAGGAGCCTTAAGCCAAGGCGCATGATACCCACCTGCATAGAAGATGACGCGTCGCCATGACCCAAAGACTTCCACATTCAACACGCCCTTCAGCTTGACTAAGACCCCCGCCTCCTCTAGCGCTTCGCGGATGGCACCTGTGTGTGTTTGTTTGTGTGTATGTATGTATGTTGTGTGTATATGCGTGTGTGTTGCATGTTTGTATGCCTGTGTGCTCGCATTTGTGAGAGAGGGGGTTGATGTTCACATTGCAGAGTACTGGGAAACATTAACTCCCATGACACGAGTTGGTGAAAATTTTTTACCGCCTTTTTTTATAATGCCAGATAGAACTGTAACACTCAGTATAAAGACTCCAGCTCTATGCTGCACATGAGTTTGGGTCTTAGCAGTCACACCAGGTGAAATAAAGGACCATGTTTGCAGCACATTCACACCAGGTGAAATAAAGGACCATGTTTGCAGCACATTCACACCACACACCATCTTGTAAGGACTCTCCTTTGTCAACTCCTCCTCCCGGGAGCCAGTAGCCCTGCATAAGAGCAGCACCATCTAGCGAGCAAATTGAGATAAGTCTGGCAGGGACATAGCATCTTTGCAGGTGAAGCTGTTCTTTCATGTCAAACTCTATCATCCCAAAACTATCCAAGTGATCAAAGGCAAGGAAACCAAGGATAGAAGGAAGGAAGCGCATGTGCAGGCAACATGAAGGCGGACCTGCGCTCAGGGAGTAGTTATGCCTTCATGTGAGACCCTATCAACCCAATTTATCCGATTGATCAAAAGGAAGCAAGGGAAGAAATGTGCAGGCAACATGAAGGCAGACTTGCACTTAGAACGGGGCAACAAATCATCGCTCAACGGGCTCTAGAAACATCCTTTCATGCTCTCGGGCTTCAGCTCTTCTTGACCACAGGAAAATATGCACTCCCATCAGGAGTTGCCCAAGGGTACCCTAGGGGGTATCACAAGGGACCTCTTTGGCTGAGGGCACACATCCATTTAATGTCAGGAGCATCGAATATATCAAGTTCACTCAGGCGGAAACACTCAGGCAAAACACAGGAGATATAATTGTGCTCATGCGTGATCACCTGGCCAGCAAACTCTTGCACAAGCAAGAACCGTCCATCTGAGGGCCTTCGTACGACAACTAACGCAAAAACACCTGCAGAGTGTGTGTGTGTGCGCGCGCATGGTTGTGTTTGTGTGTGTGTCCTGTTTGCACCTTAGCTTCGTGCATGTATGCACAAGGGTGTAGGTTAAGTTGAGAGATGATGTTTGAGGCATATGCCTCTTTTGCTCTTTGCCGCTGAATCACTTTTTTATTCATCCATGAATGTGACCCATCAATGTGATGCAAACAGAGGAGTTGGCCAATTACCAGCGACAGAAGACCCTCAATGACCTGGCCTTCAACCAAGATCCAACAAAACCAGTGAAAGTTATGAAACCAATGAAACCAACGTACCTGGTCCAATTATCAGCCAATTAGCCAAGTACCAGACAAAATACCCTCAATGACTTGGGCTTCAACTAAGATTCAGTCCCAAATTGCACAGGGCAGATTATTATCACTTGGAACCGGCAGGCACAACCAGACACCAGACTTGCATATGCCTTCCACCACGGTGCTGTCTTTCTCAGGGGCACACGGTTGCAAGGTCAGGAGCTGCAAAGGAAAGTCAGCACTTGCCAACAGGGAGCAGATAAGGTGCAAATGCACCCTATCAACAATTACTGAGGTCATTAACCTGTCCTTTCCTCGGGTTTTTGGCCTGGAGGCAGGTGTCTATGGTGCAAATGACGGGCAAGGTTGCTCGTGCTTGCTCGGCAGGCCTGCAGGGAGCGTCCATCCAAACATCCTTATAAATAAACGTGAGAAGGTCAAGGAGGGTGTAGCTGGGACAGGAATTCTGGGATTCGTTCATATTGTGGTAGAGCTTAGAAATTGAGAGAGAGAGAGAGTCCTACTTGAAATGATTGTAAGAGCCACACTAATGGATCCAGGTAGTTTGCGGTGGATGCTTGACAGATTGACAGGGAATGCTCATGCCAATGAGAGGCAATGTTGGGGGGGAAGGAAGGCCTTGCCATTGGCATGCAGCGTTGCTCATGCCTGCCCCCGCGTTTGATGATCATGCCTGCAGGAAACGTAATCTTATCAGTCTGGAAAATAATTTGGAAAAGAATGGACAGCAGCAAAGAGCCAGAGACGTTAACATAGCGGTCACTGCTTTGGGCTTGGATTGAAAGGCAAGCCCCTCTTCATACTTATTTCAGCATTGTTCAATCTATACTCAGTTTCCACGATATGGGTTTCACATACATCCACACAGCAGCCGATGGTATCCTAGTTCCCACACACCAATTTGCATCAGCACATCTGTAATTTATCATGAAAAATTCCACACCCAGTGCAGTGAGGGTACTGCCTAGATCAAGCACAACTACATATCTATATCCCGCAAGAGATCATTTTCAAGGCGTGAGGGATAACTGCAGACACCTGGAAATTTCTAATTTTTGGGCTGGAAAGTGTATGGTACTGGGAAACAGTTTTTCGGAGATCATTTGGGGTATGCAAGAATTCTAAGGCCCTTAAGACGCTAGAGGACATCAACAGCTGAGTATGAGGAGCTTCCTGAAACCCCCTCGTTTATCAGGAAACAGAAAAGGGTTTTTAAGTTGCAGGTCTTCCCTGGAGCTTCCGAGATTACCTCTTTTGAGCAAAGCCTGAAAGATAAGAGACAGTGTTTGTACTTGGACTTGGTGTGTTTTTGCAGGGCAGCTTTTTCCTGTATTGCCCATCTCAGGATTTAACAAACTTGCAAACTTGCACATTCATTTCGAGCATCTGTTTTGCTCTGCACCCCCAAGCAGTGCATCACGCTTTAGAGATTTCATGAACCAGGCTGATGTCCTAGGATTAGCCAAATTCGTGCCTGCATGCCTGAAATGCTGTGACTGAGCTTCTAGTATTGCTTTTAGATTGGACTGGTTTGGTTACAAGCACGTTTTGCTTCAGCTAAGCTGCCCCCACAGGCAGGTACAGCTATGTAACCCTTCCCTTCCCTTATTCCTAGAAGTGTAATGGATCGTGTACACTGAGCAGGTCTTCATGGTGAGAGCAGTGTGTGCAGCTGAACTTCATACGCTTCTGACAGCAGCTTCTCTTAGAGTGTAACAGAATGTTAACCTTGTAGGTTTTCACATGTAGGAGCAGTGTGCAGCCTGAACACACAGTGCTTATATTGCAGCTCTAGACTACCAGGGCAACTAGGGGCTGATTGCCCCATTGGGACAATGCGGGCGGGAGAATGCGGGACACCCCTAAGCGATTATTGACGAGGGTGCGGAACTAAGGTGGGATTCATGACAAAAATGTTTTATCAAGGGGCACACAACAACGAAAGAAATGTGTGCGTGAGTTACATTGCACTCAGGGCTACTTTACCTGCAATACCATTCATATTTCTTCAACACTTTCTTTGGCACAAAATTCATCCGCATGGTGTTACCTTGATGGGGCAGTAGCCGTCTATATTGGCATGGTAGATATGGTACAAGGGCTGGTGGAGGTAAAAGCTTTCAGGCGTGAGCCCCTGGAGGCCACACCTGGAGGCAAATGTGCACGGGTAAACAGTTTGTAGGGGATGGTGAGTGACATGCGCTTTGACTGCTGGCTTCTGCATCAAAACCTGTAGGTAATGGTGACTGAAGCAAGCACTTGAGCAGGGTGCTTGCAGATCAAAGTGCAGTGCACACGCCCTCGATCATGCTCATTTGCTTTCGCACGTCAGCTCTTGGGGGCTGCACCTGAAGGTGGAAGGTAGAGCAAAAGAGGGCATGAACCTATGCACTCTACAGGTGCCTGCTTGCAGATCACCACCTGCTACGCTCTCGGCAAAAAAGTTCAAAGTAACGCAAAAAGCCTAACAAGATAGCAGGAGGTTAATATAGTAGGAGGTATAAAAAAGGTGTTGCACAAGACGAGGTATAATGATGTACTTGTGCAAATAGGAACCACAAGAACCTGCCATTGCAGGCACCTGCGCTGCGTGCGACTTGGGTTCTTAAGCTCACACGACCTCGCAGAGAGGCACAGCTGTGTGAGTCTTCCTTTTTAACTCACCAGGGGCGTGTAATACTCCCTGCAGCTGCTGAGTTCACACATATGCTCTGGCACAGCCTTTGACTCTGGAGAATGCACCTAGTGATTGAACTCACCAGGGGCGAGTAATACCCCCTGCAAGCAGCTGCTGAGCAAAGATTAGACTCTGGAGGCCACTCTTAATAGTTGGACTCACCAGGGGCAAGTGATGCTCCCCTGCAGCTGCTGAGCTGCCACACGGTTGAGTGCCTCTTGTACGTGCAAAATGTAACACGTCACCTACTTTTGGGCAAGCAAGGGTTTTGCAAATATTAAGAGTCAATGCGCACGCTTCAAACCAAAACTATGGCTTAATTGCTTCTGGCAATGCGACCATGGATCCTGCCGTGACATATTGCAGCTCAGTCCTGAGCACATCCTGCCTTTGTGGATTGTGGTCATCATGCCGCACAAGCTAATGGACAAACAGGACTTTTATGGAGTGCAGACCTTCAAATGTTTCTTTTTTGCTTCCTTTGCATTGTTCCGCCACCAGATTGATGTTGAAGGGCAATCTGGACTTAGATTTCAAAGATGATTTGCCTTTCAAGCTGGTGACAGCCCTGATCATAGAAGGGCCATGCTGACTCTTCACTGAGTCTGTGACAAGACATGAATGAAAAGAAAAGAGAAAACACGTTGGCAGTGAAAACAATCCCTACATCAATTGAGGAAAGGAGACACCTTGGCTCAAAGAGCCATGAGTCTCCCTCACCAGAGGGTAAAATAAAAGCGTAGTGTGGGTCAGGTGGGTTTCGGGAAGCATGCGGTCTCAGGGTACCAGAGTTATGTTGAGTGTTTTTGATTTCAATGGCACGTCTAGTTAAGGTTAGTTGTGCGCATATTGCACAGAGTGGGCATGGAGCTTTCGTGCAAGCTTGGTAGACCTTTGCGGGTCAATCCCTAGTTTTTTTAATTGATCCAGGGTATGGGCAGTACAGATAGTCCCACCCACACCCAGGAGGATTGTGTGGAGAGTGATCTCTGCACCTTGCAATTGTTTGCAGTGCAAACTTTGCACAGCTCACTGTGTTGTTGCCGCGAGGCTTCTAGCTGGGCACCAGGCCTCGTATCTTCGCAGTATATGATTTCTATTAAGTGGATATGGCGGTTTTGGGTGTTCACTTCATGGAGTTGCCTGGCTGGAGTTGTGCTGCTCTTACTTCTTCATTACGTCTCATACTGCGAAGTACCCGATGTGAGGGGAAGTAGGTGGACACGCCTGCATGCATTGATTTATTAACAAAGGTGCCACTGAACAATGTCAGGAGCTGCCAGGCATTTCTTGCACACTGACCATGTTTGCTCCACATTTAAAGGCTTCCTCCCGCAGCATTGCGTCTTCAGTGGCATCCTGAAAATATGGCAAGTTCGAGGATTCTTAAGTTTGGGGAAGCAGAGCGCTTTGGAAGGGAAAGCAGTTGCCCACTTGCAAGCCAGCGGCAAATGTGCCCATGGCTGATAGGACGGGCAAACACCTTCACCCAAGATGATCACCGCACCTGATGGTAGAAGATGATGAATGAGGTTGGTGCAAACATTCGCAGTTCCCTGGTCTTTTGAAACAAGTCATCACGAGCATTGCCAGCCAGCAAGCAAGCAGATTTTGATGCTGGCACATTAAAAGTTGGGAGGCTGGTGCAGTGCCTCACTGCAAAGCTGGGATGAGAGAAGGATGAGAGCGCCTCACCATCGTGATGGCATACCAGGAGGACACCCTGTTCCATTTTAAAATTTTAATTCCTTTTGGGGCAATTGCTATTTCTGACGCAAAGATCGCGGCTGTCATAATCTTGGTTGTCGGCTGATTCCTTAATATTTATCAACTAAATTTTTATTTATAATTCTGGGTGCGTCAGCGTCTCAAACGAAAGAAGAGATGAGCACCCTCGCCAGCATGAGTGAGTACTGCTGCCACCGCCTGTCTGATCACGCAGGTTCTCAATTGGTAGTTCCTGGAAAATAGTACCAGGGCAGGATTGGCTGGGGTTTCCAGGCGCCACAGAGATCAAGGATGGCCTGTGCACACGCGTCAGATGTTGGCTCTGCAGCGCCTGTCTTGCTCTGCAAGCAGCTTACAGCACCCAATGACTCACCCACTGAAGAAAATCTGCCTGCAATTCCATGAATGATCACAGAGCTCCCGGCGATTCACCAGCGACCTGCGATGAGGGATGCGTATCTTCCCGTCAGTGCATGTGCAGAGTTTCTAGGTAAGGGAGCAAGGCAAGGGTGCCTGTGAGGTGCCGTTTTGTGTGTGTCAGAGTTTATAGGGAAGGGGGAGGTTGCTTGTCTGGAGGTTAGCTGGTGATCTGTGTGCCTTACCAGCAAGGAATATTTCACACCAGTTAGGTTCAGAAGACTGCTGTCCTTTGTCATGCTGAAGGAAAATATCTGGTACATGCACAGAGAGAAGATGCTACATTAAGTGCAAAAATGGGGATGTGGCAGGGGTTTCCGGTCCCCAAAATGCAAGTTGTCTGACCAAAATCCGAAGATGATCCTTGCAGCAGGTCAAGCACAATGAACGCACACAGGCATGTTAGCGCACATCTCTTTGAGATGGTGCTCCTCCGAGTGTGCTGCATTCACAAAACATTGCAAACAAATGCTGCCATGCTGTGTCCAGGCCCGCTGCTGCTGCAGCTGGGAGCCGGGGCTGTTGGAGACGCCCCTGCAGAGACGGCCCTCTTGTTCACGGCTATCCTCTTTGCGACCAAGTAAGACCATGCTTTGAGGCCTTGGACTGTTCAAGCCCAAGTCCACGACAGGAGCCAAGGAAGATAGGGCAGTGCATGGTACCCTTAAATGTCTGAAAGGATCCCTTCACCGCTGTCTACTGGGCGTCATAAGATGCATTCAGGAAAATTTTGCTGCCAGATGTACATTTTTTCCTTATCAGTATTGCTCTCACACCTTTGTCCTTATGCGCGTGACTGCCAAGTTGGCTTTGTACAACTTTGCCTTGCCTACCGTTTGCACACAGGTATGTGAGTGGGGGCCACATCAATCCAGTTTCCTCATTTGCAGCCCTCATGTCAGGTGAGCCGTCACATTAGTGCAAGGCAGGGAGCTATCACAGCCTGTCTCTGACGTATTGTGCAAACGAGGCTCAGCAGTGCTGAACTTCAGTCATTTGAACCACGCCAGGGGAGCGTTCACATTTGTGCAAGGTAGGGAGGCTGTCAAGTCAGAAATAAGCAGTTGTAGATGGAGGACAAGCATAAGCCCTTTTTGGTGGAACATACATGCTTAGAGGCACAACTGATGGTCAATTGTTTAGAGATGGCAAGGAATCCCTGCCCTTGGGCACGCATCATACTTCCTGAGGATGTCCTTTCTACGTCCATTCAAAGCAATGAGTCAAGGAAATATTGCTCATGGCCCTCACGATCTACATTCATCCAAAGCAATGAGCCAAGGAAATATTGCTCATGCCCCTCAAGCGTCTCTGCTGGTCACTGCGCGAGCAGGTCACATTGACTATGTGCGTGGCTTGGTCTACATCGTTTGCCAGGTACGCGCAGCGACAAATAGGAAAGTTTTCTACTCCCAAGTGCATTGCCAACAAGCCGTCTGCATTCATGCTGATACTTTCTCTTGATTTTTCTTGCAGTTCACTTTTTACTGGCTCTAGTGCATTGTGCACAGTTTTCTGTTTGTGAGAGCCCTGCTCTTGTTTTAAAAAATCCATTGCCTGCCCATCACACTCTGGAACTCAGCCTTTCATGTCCTTGAAATTCCAGAACCCCCATGCTGATTTTTGTCCCCTCTGCACATAGTTCCTGGGGGCCATGATGGGAGCGCTCCTGCAAGGCTGGCTCTCTCCGTTCAGCAAAGTGGGGGAAACAGATCCAAGCTGCCATGTGCCAATGGGCAACCTGGAAGATAGCAATGGGTGAGGAGTGTGCTTCCTAATTTGGACAAGCATCCCCCTTCTCTTTTAACAATTTTGTTGAAGAGGGATAGGAAAAACCATGAAACAAATGTGTGCGGCGAGCTGCTTGACAAGATGAGAAAATATTTATTGAAGGCAGTGAGAACACTAACATGTCAATTTGAAATAGGAGGCACAAACTGGTAGAGGTAATGAAGTGAGCACATGGCTTAGGTCTTGGTTTAGGGCTTAAGAGTTTGGGGCTGCCTGAAATATGAAGTGACAAGTAAAGGAGAAGGACAAAGGACACCATAGTCCACGTCTGGCTGTAGTAAAAAAAGTGTGATGGCCCATATAGACGTTGTGTGGTCATATCAGCATCTTCATCTTTGGTCCCTACTTTTTGCTTTCCTCTTGCCTTCAATACTGCATCACTCGACTATTGCCTTCAACACTCCACAAATGTCCTTTTTAGACGATCTGAAACCACCTTCTCCTATGCTCACAGGCGAGTGTTCATGTGGGAAATGCTCCTCACCTTCCTCTTTGTCCAAGTCATGTACTCCGCGGTGTTCGTGAGGCCTGGTCATGGGGATGTTGCATCCCTTGCTCCTGGCCTTGCGCTTTATGCAGCTCTTTCTACTGGTGAGGAGATGTATCAATCAAAGCAAGCAAATCACTGGGAGTGGGTTGCAATGCTGATTGCCTTTAAAAAATCGTCGAGTAAAGACTGCGCAGGCCAAAGTTAGCCACAACAAATAGAAGGTAAATGAGGGGGCGGAAACATGGGACTAGTCTAGGCTGTGTACAGCACAGCCCCTCATTTGATTTCTTATTTTTTGTACGCATAGCTTCTCCAACTGGTGGAGCACAACATAATATGTCCTAGCTAGCCTGCTAGTTACCTTTCCTTTAACTTAACTAACAAAACCCTTCCTTTAACTTAACTAACAAAAAGAAGAAAAATGTAGGCAGAGAAAACTCTTGCTCCCAAATTTCATGCCCATTCTGTCATGTATGTCAACAAGCTTGTTAACACTAAGAGTGCTATTGAAAACAGGAAAACTTCTTGCAGACAAGTTATGGAATTGGGTGCTTCCAATAACCCTCCAGATCCCCATTAGAATCTTCTTTTTGTAGCTTCGTGGTGGAGGGGATTCAAGGCTCTTCTGAGCCAATGTGTCCCCTTTTCCTTAATTAATGTAGGGAGAGTTTCCTCTGCCTACACAGTTTTTCTTTTTCTTTTCTTTCTTTCTACTCTTTCTACATCAATTAAGAAAAAGGAGACACATTGCCTCAGAAGAGCCATGAGTCCCCTCCACATAAAGCTACAAAATAAAAATTTTATTCTATAATCTTGGTGTGGGGCAGTGCGTCATTCTTCCCTCTTGTTTCTCGCTTTATTGTGGGAACTAGGCAAGGCCCTGCACACATGAGAGCTTAAATATGTTTACAGTATCAGGAAACGTGCTTGCAAGGCGCCTTGTACTTTGCTCAAATACGTTCTTGAGTCAAGCGGCAAACCGACATCCCTTTCGATATGCAGGCGGCCAATTCACCGGGGGCTCTCCTCTTGACATCGCCCGCCTGTTTGCCACATCTGTGGTATTCAAGTGCTCATGGAGATGGACTGGAGTGTGAGTGGCAATATTTGGCTGCACATATCTTTGTTTATGTTTTAAACATCAGTGCACAGGCTGCATCTGGTTGAAGAGACCTGGCTGGCGGCCTGCAGCAAAATGCAAGGGTCAAAATTTAATGCTGTTGGATTCTGACGTTGATAAACCTGTTAGGAATGTCCTTCAATATGATGTATGACCTTGGATAGCACGTCCAACAATGCGTCCAACAATATCTAGGCCAATCACAGACAGTAACAGACAACTAGTTGAGTAGATGTGACCCACATCACCATGCATTTTTTATGTACAATTGTAAATGCTTCGATATTTAAGTCTTTGCCAATTTCCATGCATCCTGCAGTTTCCTGTCTGCGCACCTCACTGCTGGCCTTCTCGCTGCTGCCTGGACGCTTTGGGCCTTTGGCAAGGGGGACCACTTCAAGCGTGAGAGTGCGCGTATTTCATTTTTTCATGATTTAGATACTTGAGGTCTGCAAGAAAGTCAAAATCCGAGTTTAAACCTTATAATTCGTTTTCTAAGTACTCCAAACAATGTGCCTTTTACACAAAAGTTATTATCATCCTTAATTAAGCCATTGTCTAGTGGACAAGCCCCTGTGGAAAAGCTTGTACAGCAGTTGACAATCTGCATGAATGAGGTATGCTCACAGCCAGAAAGGTTATGGGAGCAGTGAAAAATGTTGTCACTAGGAGAGGATTATACTGGTGACATGAAGGATGTTGACCTTAAATGACACGCAGAAACGGACCCCACCAGCCAGCTCAGAGAATCTCTCCTGCGAGGAGGGGTAGAAGCCCCGGCACCGATGGAGGGTGAAGGGTATGCCCAAGCCACTGCCATCCCTCCCTAAAGGTGATCTGAATCCATAATGAGGGTACAAAATATAGGTTGGGGAGGTTATAAAGTAAATAACATTATGGACATGCTCCGTGCCAATGAGCAGCAGCAAAAACCTTTGCTTTGCTTGTCATGCTGCAAGAGCTAAATTGCAAGTGCACGGTTTGCAGCATGCCCATCTGTCATGTTCCTTGTCCTCTTTTGCAGGAGGTGAAGTTGTAAGTCCAGACTTCACACAGCCCCTAGCAGAGGCGGATTGGAGGCAGGGGCCTGCAGGAGTTAGAACGTTGCCGACAGGCCAAGGGGATCCCATCATCCAGGCAGGCATATACGAGCAACACACAGAGTACACCTCTCAGTAGTATATTTTTTGTTTGTAGCTCCAGTTGCTGGTGTTGTGGACGCGGTGGGCTTCCAAAGTGAAGTTATGACATGTCCGACATCATCATGTATTTCCAACACAAGCTACATCAAGCAGTCACATAGCACACTGTGGCACTTTCTATCATGATCAAGCTTGGAATTTTGCTTTATTCAAGCTAGTGGATTTTGTTTCATTTGTGCTGGCGCACAAGCAGCCATCAAGTGGATACATTCATCAGTTTGGCTGTGAATGCATGTCAGTCCTCAGCTAAGCTTGCTCAAAACAGGAAGCTCAATACAAAGCCATTGTTTCAGAAAGAGGGCGCACAAAAGGAGTTTTAAGATTTCTGAGCAAATTGAGTGAACTTTGCATGGATAACTAATACAAGGTCACGCACCAGTGAAGTCAAAAGAAAAGAAAAAAAGAAAAGACCATGCCAGCTAAATGGCCGCGTGCATTAAGGAAGGGTTCCCTAACTAGCAAAGAACAATCAATCAAGATTTGACCTTCAGAGCTTCTGCCCTCTTTGAGGGCGCCAAATACAAGAAGGTAACCACCATCTCAGCGTGTGTTTGTCACATCATAATTAAAGTCTCTCTTAAGGGGTGTTATCAGTTTGTGCTTCCTATGCTCAAATTATTTGACGAAAAGGAAATGTATGTAGCCAGAGGAAACTTTTCCTAAATCAATTAAGGAAAAGGAGACACATTGGCTCGGAAGAGCCGTGAGTCCCAAGCTTTGTGGTGGAGGGGACTAAAAGCTCCTTGATCCTTACTTCAATTGCCTTGATTTCAATGGTGCACCTAGTGGTAACAAGCTTGTGGGCATACTTCACAGAATGGGCATGGAGTTTACGAGCAAGTTTAATGGTGCGTTGGCGGCCCAGTCCCAGTTGTTTACACTGATCATGGTATGCTTAGTATGAAAGGCTCCACCAACGTCGAGGGGAATGGTATGAAGAGTCACTTTTTTTGCACTAATTAGCTTATTATAATTAGCTTATTATAATAAGCTTGCCGTAACTTGAGACTTTAGATCCAAAAACAACCTCCAGGATTTTTAAAGCTTTAATTACACTTATCTACTGCTACAGAATCTCTAGGATATTCTTCTTGAAGAGCAAACAAACAGTTGAAGGCAGCTCAAATTGAGTTTTCTTGAAGTGCTGCTTTTGCAAATTAGATGACTGACACGAAATATAAAAAAACAGATTTGTAAAGGGTAACCCACTTTTTTAGGCTGCGGGACAAAAGGTGTGCGCATAAGAAAACCGAGACACCTGCATCTACACACAACCTCACATCTGAATTGGAAAAATATTAAGTAGGATGGGCACAATATATAGCAAACTGTTGCATGCTTTTTTTGGGTGACACGGCTGATTGGACCTAACCGATCAACGCAGTTCATGATTTTTGTCGAAATCATACATAAAAGGATTGATAAGAAATGAGCGATATGTCCACAAATCATTTGTCCCCTGCGCTCCCATGGGCTCAACAGCAGAGCACGGACGACCCTCCTCCAGCCCCACAGCAGCAGCAGCAGCAGCAGCAGCAGCAGCAGCAGCAGCAGCAGCAAGAAGAAGAAGAGGTGGAGCCTGTTGTTCTGGACTTAGAGACTGTGGGCCTGGCAGAGGGTGAGAAGGTTTGTTTGCCAGGTTCAAGGTTTTGCAGTTTGGAGCTAAAACAGCAATACTTGCCCATCACAACCCTCACTCAACAGGCAAGAAGATCCAAGTGCGCTGGGTGATTGACGTCAGCATCGAAAAGGAGACCGGGGAGAAGGAGTTGAAGCGGACTACAAAGGTACAGAGTGCGCGACAGCTACCTGTTGTTCCTCACTGCTGAGTTGACCTCACTATCCCACACTTATATATCATAATCCAATAACCCAACCAGCCTTTGAAAGAACCACCATCCTTCTTTGCCTGTGTCAGCAAACCTTTTCAAACCCCTTTGTGTGCAGTGGTGGCCTGCTACTGTGCTTGGGCCGGCAAGTTCCGACAGGCAACAAGGGGAAGGAGTGAGAAGCACAGAGGGTACAGCGCCCCAACCTGTGTTCGACATCTTGTGAGTGTGTGGACGCATCCTTTGTCTCCCGTTTGCTTCCAGGATATGCTATTTCCGGCCAGATGCAGGCACACCCTGAATCCAGCTAAGGAAAAACATTTAAAACTCACACTTGGGTAGCCTGTTTGGAAAAACTTGCACAACTGTGCTTGCAAGAAAGCGGACATGCATGCGGGCATGGGAGTGCGTGCGTCACGAACTCCACCTGTTCGCACATCACCTTCCCTCGCGTGCGCCTTTTGTTGCCAGCAAGCCTGCATTAGCGTACAAGCTTGGCAACGTACATGGAAATCATGATTTGTAGGCCACACTTTTTTGCCTGACCATGGCTTGCCCCAATTTACCTCAAGACATATAAACCTGGGTTTCTACCCTTTGAACTCTCTCCAAAAGTGCCAAAGTGCATCAAAACTGCTGCCAACCACCATGCAGGTATGAGAAGTTTGAGACATTCAACGAGGAGCGCTGCAAGGTCATGTTCACCTCTCAAAGTGAGTGCCGCTGAGATGCTATTCGCGGTATTGAGTCGTGCTGCTGATTATTTTTGAAATAGGGGTGATTGCTTTCTGCACACGGGCATATGTGCATTTCCAACACGCCCCTGATACATACCTTAAGAGGCATGTGTATGTTTCCAATACGCCCCTGATACACACCTTAAGAGGCATGTGTACATGCTCAATAAGCCCCTGATACACACCTTAAGGGGCATACGTACATGCCAAATATGCCCCTGATACACCCCTTAAGGGGCATGTATACATGCCCAATACGCCCCTGATACACACCTTAAGGGGCATACGTACGTGCCAAATATGCCCCTGATACGCATCTGATTTCTAGGCCCAATAATTTAAGCTCCTCTTCGCTTTCCATTTATTTAGCCTTAGGCCCAAAGGCCGAAACCTTTTTGTTACCATTGAGTCACTCACCGGCATGCTGCGGTGAAGAAGTATGTCGAGGCAGGGACAGGCATCAGCAGCGCTATGGTGTGCTTCCTACAGAACACCTTGTTGGACTATGAATTTACAGACGGGTTTCCAGAGAAGCATAGATCAGGAGTACTCCAAACTGTTCTGGGATAAATCCCTGGTTAAAGAGACTTCTCAACTCAAGCTAAATAATGATAGGCTCACACATACAGAGTCAAGGTCCTGCACACAGGTACAGAGCTGTACCAGCCAGGCCTGCATTCCAACACACCTACGATGACGGCAAGAACACTTTATCATGAGTATTAAAATTAGCACCAACGGAAAGAGCAGCAGCAGCAGCAGCAACAACAGCAACAACAGCAACAACAAAATCAGCAAACAAACCAAACAACAATGAACGCATGTCATCATGGTATGATGGCAATGGGTATAGTGCGAGCGTAGCAAAGGCGTGGCAAGATAGACATGGCACCCAATGCTTTGAATCGCTCCAAGCCAAGATCATGTTCTAAAAGGGTTGGGGCCAGGAACCTCAAAGTTACGGGTCACGCTTGCTTACCCTATATTACCACTGCAAGCACTGAGTTAGCCAGAGCTTGTTCCTCAGGTACTGAACACCTCCTGCTGCTTGGTACACCTGCTTCAAGCCTTGCGGTTGGCGTTTTGGTTCTCACAACCATGCTACCACCTTTCACTTTTTGGCATTCCTCAGATTGCTTAGTAGATGTTACGCATGAGGAGCCGCCCAACCATTTGGCATGGCGGCATGAGGGCGATGACAAGGAGTATAAGTTTGTTGGTGAGTGACGGCAGAGGGTGCAACTTGTTTCTGATTTGGAGAGTGACGGCAAGGGATGCGGCCTGTTTTGGATCGGGTGAGTGGATCGGTGAGTGGATCAAGTAAGTCGCAGGGCGTGCGATGCGGTTTTTGTTCCACCTGGTGAGTGATGGCGGGTGTGTTTTTTTCTTTTTTGGTGAGTGAAGGCAGGGGGTGCAGTTTCCTTGACAATCTGGCTGGTGATGGCAGAGGGTACAATTTGTTTTTTTTGGCGAGTGATGGCAGAAGGTGCATTTCAAAGTTGAATCTGATGAGCAATGGCAAAGGGGGTGCAGACCTACAGGTGGATTATGGCAGGGTTTAGGAGTTTGAAGGTTAACGTCAGCATAGATGAATAAAATAATACGTGAATGATGGCAGGAGTAACGACTTTGTAGGTGAGCAATGCAAAGGAAGGTTTCATTGTGAGCAAGCAAGGGAAAAAGGTGCTTGCATGTAGGTGAATGGTTGCACAAAGGGTTACAAGAAGTTGCAAAGGGAATACGAGAGGCCAACAGCCTGGTATCCTGGCTGAGTGGGTGATGGTGATGCATACTCACATAGCATCAGGAATCGTAATGAAGTTCAAATGATTAGAGCATAGATAATTAGCTTTGTAAGGTGAGCAATGCCAAGGGTAACGAGGTTTCAGGTGACTGTGCTCATCCTTTTGCTTCTATATGTAGTGTTCGCACTGACTCGTGTGTATATGTTTGTGTGTGCTAACATGCATGTGCGCACGTGTGGTGCACAGATGAAGAGGAGGAAGAGGAGGAAGAAGCGGACCATGGGTACACAGCAGATGAGCTACTCCAGCTCACAGCTAAAAGGTGACTGCCTAATGGTGTGTGTGTGTGTGTGTAGAATCCTGTACATGCGTGCCTACAGAAAAAGAAGAACAAGAAAAGTGCATGTAGGAGATTCATAAAGCATTGCCATGTTCTGAGTTATGCTAGCTCACACAGTGATGAGGAAAGCTGCGCTTAAGTAGGCAGTTTTTTCTCAGAGGGGGTCAGCTGAGGCCCAAAATCAGGTGTTTTTTGCATGCTCCCCCGCATATGTGCCACGTAACGGGCAGTTTTCAAGTTTGGGTTCATCTGGTAGCCTGTTTAATTCCTGCAGCGCTAGGGTTTCAAACTGCCAGTAATGGGAAGCATGCCTAATTTGCCGCAGCGTAAACCCTAATTTTCATCACCCAAACTCCATATCTGACCACCCACTAAACCAAATTGGGTAATTTTTTGTGATTTTGGGTCATTGTTTTAAAAGTATATCATTGCAAAAACAATGGAGTGAAAAGACCCAGTGGTTGGTGTTATACGGCGATTTCAGCCATTTTTGGCGAAGCCCCATTCATGGGGTGTGAACCCCTAGGTTTGACTCCTTCCAATTAAGTTCACACCTGGCTGCCCTGGCCCATTCAGCGCACCCCCTGCCCTGTATCATGACGTGCAGGCCAAGCAAAAAGTTCCAGGCAGCCCTGCAGTGTCACTAATGTGGTTAAGGCTATGGGCAAAAAGTTCTGATACTTCTTTGTTTGGTAGCTGAGCAGAAGGTGGCCAGCATGGCCTTCCCAATGCAACCCCCGCCCTAAACTCGGCGTGCTTGCCATGCAAAAAATTTAATTTTTGGGGGAATTTGAGCTTGGGTGCCTGGGCGGTGCGGCGGGCAATGTTATCAGGAAAGAAAAAATGTTTGATAGCCAAGAAGAAGCTGACGTGTCTTAGCACCTAGCCCAGCCACCCCACGCCCACGGGACGGAACCTGATGGTGCGAGTTTACTCAAAACACTCGTGCTCGTGCAATTGCTGAGTCCGGGGCCTGGCTGACGAAATCAAGTTTACTCCTGCGGATGATTCCAGTTTGCCGATGGCTTTCTTTGGAAATCAATCATTTCAATTTCGAGGAGTTTGGGAGTTTGCAGTTCAAGCTTGAATGGTGTGCTGTACACAGCAAGCAGAGACAGAAAGCCTGGCACGCTTTGCTGGTGCAACGTGGCGCAGGACCCTTGTGATTTGAGGAAGTGTGCATTTCTGTGCACCTCAGGCCTGGTTTGGTGGGTAGGCGAAAGGGTGGGCAATGCCCTCAGCAATTGCAATGCAAAATGCGTGCAAACGCATGGAGAATGCACGCAGCAACGCACACAGTACTTCACCCAGCAATGCACGCATCATTTCATGCAGTGATGCACGCAGCAATACATGCAGCAACGCATGCAGCAATGCGCACAGCAATGCATGCAGCAACGCATGCAGTGATGCACGCAGCGATGCATGCAGAAACGCATGCAGTGATGCACGCAGCGATGCATGCAGAAACGCATGCAGTGATGCACGCAGCGATGCATGCAGCAACGCATGCAGCAATGCGCACAGCAATGCACGCAGCAATGCATGCAGCGATGCACACAGCAATGCACGCAGCATTACACGCAGCAATGCACGCAGCAATGCATGCAACATTGATATTACATTCACGCTTGCATGTGCATCATGGCATCCTCTATTGTTTAGGGTGACGTGTCTCTTGTAACTCGATGGAGTCATGACTAAAGCCTTCAGTCTGTGAAGGGCTGGCTTTGCCAATTTTTCAGCGTCACTTGCGACGCTTCCCCCACTTTTCACATAAAAAGCATCGAATCAGGTTTTACGTGCCCTGTGTGAGCATTAGCCCATCCATTTAAGCACACAGGGTAACTTACACAAATCTGAGGATATGCGCTGGTAGCTTAGCGTTACATAACGCCAGCTACACTACAGAGCTGAAAGTATCCCAATCAAATGAAGTGGCTGTGAGTGGGCTTACTTTGAATGGAAGAAAGGAGCATTTTTGGGCACATGTTTAGCTGGCCCCCTCTGGTATTTTTTTTTCATTGGGTGTGGCCCAGAACCAGAGAGTCATGTAGTGAGAACGTAGGAGCACCACCAGACTCTTCATGCTCCCTGTTTTGAAGGGATCAAACCTTCGTTTTGCTGTGCCCAATTTTGCTGCAAAGTGGGCTGCGCTGTGGACGTACTGCATCAGGCGCTTTTCACTCTTCACTTCTCACTTTTCATGCCGCTGCATCATATGCTCACCTCTTGTGTGTACCGTGCTCCATCTTGTGGTCCACCTTGTGTACCGTGGTCCATCTTCCGTGTCATCTTGTGTACCGTGGTCCATCTTCCGTGTCATCTTGTGTACCGTGGTCCATCTTCCGTGTCATCTTGTGTACCGTGGTCCATCTTCCGTGTCATCTTGTGTACCGTGGTCCATGTGTGCCTCAGAGATGCTGAGGACGAGGTGGAGACCAAGTTCCTGGAGAACCTAGACCCCTGCCAGCAAAGAAGTATTGCTGAAGGCTACCGCACCTTTGTTGATGGGTGGGTGGGCTGCTGGAAGTATTCTTGTGCTGGGAGGGCTGCTGGAAGTGTCATTGTGCAGGAAACGTGATTGTGCTGGGAGGGCTTGGTGTGTAGCACAGCACAGGAGGAGCGCTACGTGTCATGTGCAAAGGTCGGGGTGCTAGCTGTCAAACTCTTTGGCGCGCGTCCAGTCGGCCTTCAAGGAATAATAGAACACATGAGGCTTCTGGCTTCAGCTTGCCAATAAAGGGAGGCTGTGGCATTGTTGATTGTCACGTCAGTTTCAAGCAACTCGGCATTGCACACATTTGCCAGAGCGCTTTTATGAGCTTGGCTGCACATGTCAGAGCATGTGCTGCAGTATTTAGCGTTGGCGCTGCTGGCCTCCTTTGCTTTGAGTCTGGCCAGGAGTGTTCTGTTCCGGCTTTGTGCAAGTGAGTGTGCGCAGGATTTTTCCTTTTTTTCAGTGGAACTGGGTGCGGCTGACAATGCTGGGACACCTCTGAAATTGGCTGCAATGTTAGAGCACTTCTGGTCAAAAGCTGGGCCATTTTACTGCAGCTACCTTGACTCTGTGCTATGCGTCGAGTTCCACTGTCTGATCCTCATGCTTGTCCACATGAACGCTGCCTCAATTCGCTTTGGGATCACGTGCATTTGGAAGCACTCCTTTACAACAGCACATCCAAGGTCTGGGTTTTTAAAAAGGGGCTTCTTTGCCAACCTCTCACCATTTCACGGTGCAAAGAGCTGCAAAGTGATCTGCTTAGGAGGCCTGCTGCATGGAAAAGTGTAAGGATTTTTGCCGCAAAGACATTCTCAGCAGACTTCCCCGACATCTCCCAGGCATTTCTATGCTTTGAAGACGTCTCTGGTTCTACTCTTGAAGATTACTATCGTACAGAAATGTAATCATTCCGCACCCCTGGAAAAAATATTTGTCTTTTGTTTCCCGCCTTAATCCCGCACCCCTCTCAACATTTATTTTATTGTTTCCCGCATGTTCCCGCAGGGGCAATCTGCCTGCTCATACCCTCTAAAATTCTCAAAAATAAATACGCACTTTCCCGCAGCCTCAAAAGAAGTTATTTTTAGGTCGTCCCGCAGTCATCCCGCACCCCTCAAAAACATTATTTTTGCGGGATGGTATATTTCCTGTACGGTACTGTTGCATTTGGTCATGGCTCATGGCTTTTGCTGGGTCCTTTGGATGCCTGCAGATTCAAGGACTTCCTGGAGAGCAAGTTCGCTGGCCAGGCGGGGAGCGGCACAGTGACGGCTGAGGACGTGCATGGCTTTGCGTAAGTCTGTTTGGGGGGTGGCACAGTGACAGCTGAGGGTGTGCAAGGGTGTGCATGCACGAGTGTTTTGCTGGGGGGGTGGCACAGTGACAGCTGAGGGTGTGCAAGGGTGTGCATGCACGAGTGTTTTGCTTGGGGGGTGGCATAGTGACAGCTGGGGGTGTGCAAGGGTGTGCATGCACGAGTGTTTTGCTTGGGGGGTGGCACAGTGACAGCTGAGGGTGTGCAAGGGTGTGCATGCACGAGTGTTTTGCTTGGGGGGTGGCACAGTGACAGCTGAGGGTGTGCATGGGTGCAATTGCGTGAATCCCTTGACAGATCCTGTCGTCAGGCAAGCAGCAGCAGCAAGCTCGGGGTATTACCATAGCAATGGAAGGGAGCAAAGAGTGCTATACTGCAAGTGCCAAGCACAAGCGTGCAGGCCAGCCTGAAGCAGCAGCGTTAAGCATCACAATAGGGAAAAACAGGCCAAACGTAGCAGCAGTGACAACAAAACCCTTGAAGCATTGGTTGCTGCCCACAACTGTAGAAACGCAAAGCTGTGCAGCTTTTTGTGACGGCGGACTGCTGTGACTGTGGATCGGGGCAGCCTGATGTACAATTGATAACTTATATCAAGCCTTGAAAGCTTGCTGTGACAGTGACTGTTCTCACTTGTACACCTGGTAGGGCTTGCTGCGATCGTGCATTAGGACAACCATTATGCACGGTATTAGTGACCTGAAGCCAGCAAACTTTGCTGCAATTGTCCAGTGGGACAAACACCTTGCGCAAGAGTGGTTAAACCTAAATTGCCAGCAAACTGTTCTGGAAGCAGTGGCACAGGGGTAGTGACCTGCCTGCACACCGCTGGTGACAGTGACTTGCACATGAATCGTGACTTGGCTTGCCTGCAAAATCTGCTGGTTGGGCGCCGCTTGCTCCCCATCCCCAGAATGGAAGTGTTGTGCAGGCAAGTTGTTGTGATTAACAAAGGGTCAACAATCTTCGATGGGGTAGGTACGGTGCTTGGATCATTCCCCTTTTGCGGGGGATGGTGTATACGTCTTACTCATTCCGTCAAGGAAGGCAACTTTCCAAATGTGTGTCCAGCAACATGTTACCTCCCTTCCTCCCCTCCCAGTCTTTGTCCAGCAGTCCCAATCCCATCCTGCAATCCAATCCCTTCCCCATTCCATCCCAGTGTGTGTCCAGCAATCCCAACCCCTCCCTCCCATCCCATCCAGCGTGTGTCCAGCAACACTGTCGCCTCTCATCCTAGGACTTGGTGAATTCTGGACTCCTGCAGGGAGAAACTCTGCAAGAGTCACTTCCCATCCTTGATCCCCATATGTGTACTCCATCCTTGTAGTCTGTGCTTGCAGGGGACAACCTCGTACATCTCCTTCGACTCCATGTGTGACCTCCATCCTTGAACTCTGTGCTTGCAGAGGATAACCTCGTACACCTCCTTCGACTCCGTTTGTGACCTCCATCCTTGAACTCTGTGCTTACAGGGGACGACCTCGTACATCTCCTTCGACTCCATTTGTGACTCCATCCTTGAACTCTGTGCTTACAAGGGACGACCTCGTAAATCTCCTTCGACTCCATTTGTGACCTCCATTTTTGGACTCTGTGCTTGCAGGGGACGACCTCGTACATCTCCTTCCTCCTTCCAACTTCATTTGTGAACTCCATCCTTTTTTAACTCCGTGCTTACAGGGGACAACCTCGTACATCTCCCTCGACTCCATTTGTGGCCTCCATCCTTTAACTCCGTGCTTACAGGGGACGACCTCGTACATCTCCTTCAACTCCATTTGTGACCTCCATCCTTGAACTCCGTGCTTGCAGGGAGCAGCTCCGCAAGAAGCGGCGCCAGGCTTAGGCCGCATGTAGTGTGGCCGCATGTGATTTATTGGAAGTAGCGCCTCTGCATGTGGTGTGACCGCAAGTAGTGTGGCCGCATGTGGTTTGGTTGCTTGTTTTGCGGTCGCATGTAGTGCGGCAGCATGTAGTGTGACTGCATTTAGTGTGGTCGCATGTAGTGTGGCCGCATGTGATTTATTGGAAGTAGCGCCTCCGCATGTGGTGTGACCGCAAGTAGTGTGGCCGCATGTGGTTTGGTTGCTTGTTGTGCGGTCGCATGTAATGCGGCAGTACGTAGTGTGACTGCATTTAGTGTGGTCGCATGTAGTGTGGCCGCATGTGGTGCGGCAGCATGTAGTGTGGTCGCATGTTATGGCCACACGTATAGTGCGGTATCATGGAATAGGGCCGCATGAAGTATGGCCTCGTGTCTTGTGGCCGAATGAAGTGCCGCATGCAGAAATAAAGAATGCCCTGCAGATCCGCGCTGCCTAGCAGCATCTGTATTTTTTTTGGCTTGAACAGTCCGTTCTGTATGCATTTTTGGTGCCATGCTACGAGAGGACACATTGGGCCGCTGCCGTGTGCTTGAGGAGCCAAGAACCCTCCCCTTAAAATATCCACTTCCTGGATGTGCACCAGGTGGCAGAAGTGCAGCCTTTACTCGCAATGAATTTTGCGCTGTGGCTTTCTTCAATGCTTCATGATGTATGCAACTCCTGTTCCTAACGCACACCTTTTCTTCAAAGCAAAGCCTCGGATTGCCTCTTACTGGCAAAGCTGTTTCGTGCTATGGCTTCCTGAAATGCAGGTAACTAATAGGTGTGTAGGTTACTGTTGGAGCAGAGCAGGCATGTTACATATGTATTTTGGCGCCCTGTCTTGTGGCTTGTACACATCTTTCTACAGAGTGTGTATTGTAAATCTGGTGTCAACTTCTCTGTTCCCAAGCATTGTTCCTGTGCAGAGCGTTGCTAAGGTTCAGGCAGTACGCTGAAATTATTCTTTTGTGCTTAGCAGCGTGCAAGGATAGTTCATACCTTTCTTTTCCCAGTTTTTCTCAAGTTTTTGCTGTGCTATAGTCCCTGACTTGCCTTTTTTGCCCTACCATTAACCTGCCATTGAGGGGGTAACTGGTGGTACTTGCGTGCAAGGGCTCCCCTCTTCCTATTGTGATGCAGGATCTGATTCAGCCCAGTGGACCTATCTTGCAAAATGTTGCATTGTTATGTGGAATAAGTTTGCTTACTCCACATACTGAGAAAGTAAATAGATAAATAATACTGAAGAAAGATCCAGTAAAGTATAAGCCCCACCGACAGAAGAAGGCCCAATTGCTGTGTCAAGCTGAATCACCGTTACTGCACATTTATTGTTCTAGAAGCAGGTTAAGCCAAGGTATTATGTTGTACCGTGCGGGCTACCACACGGCAACCCTCAGAGTTGCCAATAGCCATGAAACAAAGGGCGATGCTGCTATACAGCACATTTTTAACTGAGCTGCTCTTTCTGGTCTTGCTGCACAGTGCTGGCTTCACTGCAGCACACAGAGAGTGCCAGGGTTGGACCAGCTTGCACCAGGTTCGTGTTACATCAGGGACAAGTACCCCTGGCACAAGGCACTGGGGTAGAAAAGGAAAAACATGTAGGCAGTGAGAACACTCCCTACATCGATTAAGGGAAAGGAGACACATTGGCTCAATGAGGGATAAGAGAAACTAAGTCAAACTTCAATGGAAGATGAACTGTTGACTCTGAGCCACCATACCCCAATATGTATGTTTGCGATGTGTGCGAACTTACCTACCACTGGAAATGCATGAGAGAACTTGGTTGCTATGATGATGAGCAAAGGCAAGAGGTCATTGCAGCTGAAGCCTGGGCCTGTCCCGCCTGTGCTAGCCTCAGCAACGGATTTAAAAATTAGCTGGCCCATATTCGACAAGCGCATAAAATAATTCAAAACTCAGCTAAGCAAACCCAACTGTCTCCTGCCCACACTGGACTCTGCCTTCTCCAACCTAGAGAGGCAAGGGTTCAACAAATCTGATACAAATAGCACCTGGAGCCAGAAACTAGACATCGAACTTCGCAACAAAATCATATTTGATATACACCCTACTAATCCACAAACATCAAAGCCCACAGGCACCTGTGAGTTCTGGGTTCAAGAAATAGATCTTGTCAAACACAATTCTAACTCATCCTCCAAGAATTTCCCAACAGATGAAACACTTGAAAGCCCCATACCATCTATCCTACCCACCCTCACCCCCCCTGAAACCTACAAATCGAGAGTGGCTTGTGTCTATAACACAGATGGCAAATATGTCGGGATGATAACCCCTAAACGATTTGACATCCTTTTCAAAGTATTCCACAGGTCTAAAACAAAAGGTCTGCATGATGGCATCTGCCCCCCACCAGCAAGCTTTGCATCTGAGATACTGGGGCTCCTAGCCCACAAAAAGAAGTTGGAAGACAAATATCAAAGCAAAAAGATTAAAGATTCCTTCTCACAAACCCTCCTACCTCACATTCATTCCGCTTTCCGAAAATGGGCACATGTCGCCCAAGAGAAAAGGGCCTCTCCCCTAGACTATAACGCTCACTACCATCACTACTGGAGCTCTGATCCCCGCGACGTTTTGTTTGGTGCCCACTACAATTCTCTCTCGTCCAGGTTTTCTGGGATGTCTATCTGCCATCCCATCTATGATGAGAAGGCCATGAAACTAACACTACGGCATGCTATCTACTCTGCCATCCTTGATACAGAGGCTACAGCCACCTTCATGCTTCTGCCAGCAAGTGGCAGGCATAAGATAACCAACCCCTGCTCAGAACTCCTCGATGCGTACCCACACCTTTGCTATAAGCTTGGGGCCATTCCAAAAAGCATACTTATCTATGACAAACCCCTATCCTGGACCAGCCAGGAAGCTTTCCTCCCCCAGCATGTCTGGGATTTACAAATTATTGCAGTCTGGAATACGGCTGCAAGAGTTCACTTGAATAATCAGAACCATACCTGGCTTCAGGATCTAGCCAAAGCCATCAATATGGAAAGATGTATTAAAAATGTTAGTAACTACCCCATTCAGAATACAAGACATAGAGTGATGCTCGGGATAAGGAAATGTGAAAAACTCCCCTTAGGCATGAAACAGATATCCAAGGGCCCCCAAAGATCCACCTCAGACATTACCATCGAAGCTCCTTGTCAGTCCCATCCCAACCTCCAGCTTTAAGTTATAGATTGGAGGTCTTGGGCCTGCACAGACGGCAGTTGCCAGGTCCAGAACGGCAAGACAGTTATAGGGGCAGGTGTGTACCATCCTATGAGTGACTCACAAAATCTAGTTGGACCAATGGCGCTGGTATTACCAATACCATAGGAAGAGCTGAGCTGGCTGCCATTGCTGCTGTGCTCACTCATGATTACACACATATTGCCACAGATAGCCTCAGCTCACTTCACCAACTCAGAAAGCAAATCCTGTACCCAGAGAAGCATAGACATAACGTGCAAGGAGATGTTCTGAAGAAAATTTCGAACCTTGCCCGAGCCTCTCAAAACATCTTTTTCTACAAGGCCAAGTCTCATGCTGGAATAGCTAGGAATGAATGCGCAGATCAGGTTGCTAAATACCAGGCCTCACTCAAAGATGGTAATCTGACTGATACTGGAATCCCTAGCGCTGGCCCAGGAGGAAAAACCTTCCACAATACAACCTGGCTGGCTTGGGAAGAGACAGATTCTAGGCCATCTCAATCCCACTCTTCTTCTCCTCGTCTAAGGCACCTCCCAGACCTTAAAAATGCTCTGAAATCCCATGTGCATGCTAAGCACAAGGTGGGCTATGCTTACCGGAAGACAGGCTACTACGCTTATTACCAGAGCTTGCTACCTCATGTAAACAAAAGTGTCAGCAATGCCTTTTGGAATAGGCCCAGTCTCTCAACTCGAATGAAACGCACTGTTTTCCAATACCGCACAGGCAATCTATACATTTAGAGACATGCTGTCCGATATAAAAGATCCACTAGCCTTACATGCCCCCTACCTGATTGCCATCACATGGATAGCGCTCTCCACATCCTCTGGCTGCCAATTCCCTGTCATGCGTAACATGATAACTGAGTGCCACAATATTGCTTGCAGGATGATTTTGAAACTGGTCAGTGAAGGCTCTTAAGGGGGAAATCTTGTGCAGTTGGATGCAGGCAACACAAACCGTTTGGCCCAGCACGACCTGCAAGTCCCTGAGCAAATCTCTAATCGTGCTGTGCCTTCCTACCTCTTCAAACCCACGATTCATATTCAAACCAGACAGAACTCCAGCCGCCCTGATGCAATCTTGGTCACTCCTCACCCAACTAACCCAAACAGACCATCCACTCCACCCTCACACAGACTGCTGCGCAGTATGGGGAGAAGCACAACTCCAGCCCGCCATATCCACTTGATAGAAGTCAAGTACTGTGAAGATACGAGGCCTAATGCCCAGCTAGAAGCCTCACAGCAACAACACAGCAAACTGTGCAAACAACTCCAAGGTGCAGAGGTTACTGTCCACCCAATCCTCCTGGGTGTGGGTGGGACCATTTACACTGCCCATACCCTTGATCAATTCAAAAGATGAGGGATTGACTCACAGAGATCTGAAACACTTGCAAGAGAACTCCATGCCCATTCTGTACAATTTGCGCACAAACTTCAAGTTACCTCTACCAGACGTGCCATCGAAAATAAAAAACACTTGTCATAACACAGGCGCCCTGGAGCAGCGTGCTGCCAGAAACCCACCCGATCCTCATTAATTCCCCTCTCATCTTCTGGTGAGGGAGAATCACGACTCTTTGAGCCAATGTGTCTCTCTTTCCTTAATTGATGTAGGGAGAATTTTCTCTGCCTAAGTAGCTTTTTTTCCTTTTTTTCTTTTTTCTTTTTTTCTTTTCTTTTGGAAGATGAAGGTTAAGAGGAGAGAGCTTTCAAAGTAACACAAGGAGCATCACCTGAAGCATTGATTAAGGGGTCATCATGGGTGCGAACACTGGGAAACCTCCTCGTCACCAGAGACCATCCAATAAAAGGTTCCCATTTAAAAGCAGGTCACACCTCACACACTAAGTTATGCAACGTTTTTAGCGATTACATTTGCTTCAGCAATTATGTCTATTTGACAGCTGCATAGATTACGTACAGCTCACTCAGTCTCTCAATCAATAGGAAGAAAAGAAAAACGTAGGCAGAGGAAACTTGCCCTACATCAATTAGGGGAGACACATTGGCTCAGAAGAGCCGTGAGTCTCCTCCACCACAGAGCTTAAAAATAGAAAGTGGCAATGGGGATGTGGCGGGTTACTGGAAGCACCCGGCTCCATAACCTGGCTGTGAGAAGTGTTTTTGTTCTCAATGGCACGCCTAGTGGTAATAAGTTTGTGGGCATATTCAACAGAATGGGCATGCAATTCGAGAGCAAGTTTCATGGCTCGTTGGTGGTCAAGTCCTAGTTGCTCAAAGTATTTGAAGGTGTGCTCTCTTAGCAGGTCCCACCGACACCCAAAAGTATGGTGTGGAGAGTCACAACTTTTGCATTGATAAGATTGCAGAGGTTTGCATGCTGCCGCTGTGCCGCCTCTAACTGTTGTCCAGGCTGGCGTAGAAAGAAAAGAAAAGAAAAACTACTTAGGCAGAGGAAACTCTCCCTAGATCTATTAAGGAAAAGGAAACACATTGGCTCAAAAGAGCCGTGAGTCCCCTCCACCACAACGCTACAAAAAGAAGACCCTAATGGGGATCTAGAGGGTTATTGGAAGCACCCGGCTCCATAACCTGGCTGCAAGAAGTATTCTTGTTTTCAATAGCACGCCTAGTGGTAACAAGCTTGCTGGCATACATGACAGAAAGGGCATGAAGTTTGCAAGCAAGTTTATTGGCGCGTTGGTGGTCGAGTCCCAGTTGTTTAAACTGATTCAAGGTGTGCTCAGTATAGCAGGTCCCACCAACACCCAAAAGGATGGTGTGGAGAGTCACGACCTTAGCACTAACGAGCTTGCAGAGGTCAGCATGTTGCCGCTGTGCCGCCTCTTACTGTTGTCCAGGCCTCGTGTCTTCACAGCACTTGATTTCAATCAAGTGCACTTGCTGCTGGTTTACATGGAGTTGGTGGGGCTGTCTCACGCGGTTGGCTGTTGAGGTCATCTGTATTGGGTTGTGCCTGCTGCGGAGCGCATGGTGTGAGCGAGTGGAAGAAGGAGAAGAAGGAGCGGGTTTGGGAGTAATCAGTATAGCATCAGGACGACTGGATGTGAGTCTAGATCTCTTAGGAAATTTTCTTGGAAAGAGGTAAGGGGGTATAATTCTGTTTGATGCATGTGAAGGGATTTGGAGGTTGTGTTGCGTCAGCCTATCATCACTCCCTATGTCCATGTTAACCAAGCCTGTCCCCAAAGGGCTTTTGCTAAGAGCTTTGATGATCATTCTTCCAGCAACATTGTGACGTTCAGTTTTCATGTTGGAGATGATGTGGTTTTGGCAGCCTGAAAGCATGTGGAGTGCGCTGTCTAATTGATGACAGCCTGGGAGAGGGCAAAATGGGTTAGTGGACCTTTTGAAGCGCACTGCACGTTTTTGGTTGTAGAGGGTGCCAGTGCGATATTGTAAGACGGTGCGCTTCATGGGTGTGGATATACAGGACATATTCCTAAAGGCATTGCTGATTTTTTTTATCTACATGTGGTAACAAACTCTGATAATATGAGTAGTAGCCTGTTTTGGAGTTGGCATATCCAAGTCTGTGTTTTGTACGCATGAGATTTGAGAGCGTTTTGAAGATTGGGGAGGTAGGTGATTTTAGGATTGGGTGCAGGAGCTGTGGATGTGCCAGCATTGTGTTCTCTTTTTTCCTCCTTGGCTAACCAGAATAAATGAGAAAAAGATTTCCGCCGGGGCCTGCGCTAGGGATCCCAGTATCAGCCACATTATATTGGCTTGGCTTTCTTGATATTTTGCAATAGCATCTGCACATTCATTAGCAGCAATGCCAGCATGAGATTTTACTTTGTAGAAACAATTATTGCTCCGCAAGTTGCTAATGAGGGTAGATATGGTCTTTAGGACGTCCCCTTGAATATGTTGTTTGTGCTTCTCTGGGTAAATAAGTTGTTTACATATTTGATGAAGAGAGGTGAGACTGTCTGAAGCAATGTGTGAATAAGAGTGCGTGATGGCAGCAGCAATTGCTGCTAATTCAGCTCGACATACGGTGTTGGTAATTCCAGCACGGTTGGGCTCGACAAAACTTCTTCTGTCAATGAGATGGCAGTAGACGCCTGCTCCAATTTCTTGTATGCCATTCTGGATTTGACAACTACCATCAGCGTAAGCCATGTTGTCCAGTCAGGGACTTTGAGCTTGAGGATTGGATTAGATTGGTTAGGTACAAAAAGTTCTTCCTGACTACCTACGTGTGGAGAGGTAAGATATCTAGATATTTGTTGTTTGTCAGAGGGGAGGTGTTGGCGTTTATTGAATCCAGGCATATCAGCATGCATTGTATTGAGAGTAGAATGGTTGCCTAAACTGCGCAGCTTCCAGTTAACTTCTTATACAGCCAAAGCCAGGCCTTGTAGCCAAGCTGGGTTATGATTGTTTAGATGAATCCTTGCAGCTGTGTCCCAGACTGCAATAATTTGCAGGTCTCAGTTGTGCTGAGAAAGGGGTTTTTCCTGGTTGATGGAGGATTGTGGATTGTTGTAGCAAAGGTTGGTACGAGCGATGGTTCCAAGTTCACAGCAGAGATGTGGATAGGCAGTGATGAGTTTGGAATAGGGGTTAGTTATCATGTGTTGTCCCCATACAGGGAGGAACATGAAAGTAGCAGTGGCCTCTGTGTTGAGAATGGCAGAGTAGATAGCATGGCGTAAGGCCTGAGTCATAGCTTCCTCGGTGTAAATGGGATGGCAGACAAAAAAACCGGAATATCTGGATGAGAGGGAGTTATTATGGGCACCAAAGAGAGTGTCTCGGGGGTCAGTGCTCCAGTAGTGTTGGTATTGTGGGTTGTGGTCCAGCGGGGAGGCCATTCTTTCTTGAGTTACCAGGGCCCATTCTTAAGGGCAGTGTGGATGGGGGTTGGCGGGGCCCGCAAAAAGGAGTCTTTAATCTTTTTTCTAGATTACTTGTTTTCTAGCATAACCTTGCGAGCAAGGAGACCCTGCAGCTCAGATGCAAAGCTAGTAGGAGCAGGTATTATGGTTTCATGCGAGCCGGCAAGTTTGGCCTTATAGAATGCTCGTAAAGAATTTGAAATTGGCTGGGGGTTATCATCCCAACACATTTACCTTGTGTGTTGTAAATGCATGCCATGTATGCTTTGTAGATTTCTGGGAGGAGAAGGGGAGGTGGAGCACGAGGGTTGGGGTGTAGACTTCTCTTTTCCTTTCTATTGATGCGGGTCACCCCTGAGACAGTCTCAGAATGCTGGATCACAGGTGCCTAGGAGTGGTACTTATTAAACCACTAGATACCCAACAGCAATGATTCTCGCTTTCTCCTAGGCCTTTAAACTGGTAGTTTTGTCTAGTAAGTCTAAAGGCCCTCTGATGCAACCTGGTGTGGCTCCTTTTCCTCAATTGATAGTGGAGATTTCACTGTCTACGCAGTTTTTCTTTTCTTTTCTTTTCCTTCTTTGCAACCCAACCTTGTTTATTAGAGAACCTTGCAGGCGGCCATTTTCGTTGGCATGGTTCTTTCTTTTTTCCTTGAAGCATGGCTAGTGACATAAGAGTTAAATGAGTCCTTGTTCTTGCCCTTAGCGTAACAAAGCAATAAGGTGAAAGACAGCAAGTCATTCAGTTCATGCTAGTCCTTCAAAAAGCATGAATTGCCCCCCAAAAAATGATGGTTCAGATTTCCTCATTTCCTGCCCAGTACCCTCAGTGCTCGTTCCAGCAACCCCATGGGCAGCAGCACATTTCTTGTAAACTGCAACACACAGCAAATGGAAGTGAGCGAGCGTCAATGCTAGGTAAGCATGGCTCCGGTGTGGTTGGCGGTCATGACAAGTCAAGTCATTGCAAAGCTTTGCAGAGAGGGCAAAAAGTGCACGTTGCTGCAAAAACAATTGACAGCTGCATCAGTGTACAAGTTAATACGGCAGGGGAAAAATGTTGCAACGGCCTACACAAAACTTGCACTTAATTGTGTCAATAGCTACATCATGTCTACATATGGTGCTCACACCTAATGTGCAATCATTTCAAAAGTTGCTGCATTCAGCAAACCTCTGTTCAGGACCAAAGTTTGCCTGTAATACGAATGCTGAGACTGGTAGGCACAAAAGCTGAACCTCTCAGTTAAAACCCCAGAAGAAAGTTGAACATCTCATAGGTTGCATCCAGGCTATCACAGTCTCGCAATCTACTCGTAGGGTCTGCCATGGAAAATTCCACACTGAGCGCTGCCTGTAAAAGCCAGAACTATGGCGCTTCTGACTTGCCTAGCAACAAAACAACTTAGGCGACCAAGCACATGGACATTTCTAAACATGTTTGCACATGGCAATGTCTCCAAGGATATTGAACATAATAATCCCCAGCAAAGAGGCACCCCACACAAAAATAGATGTAAATAAGCAAGCCTACCTTCCAGGCATGGATCAGTATGGCCTTGCTTACAAGGAAGCAAGCCGTGTCATGCACAAAATGGGCGGCAAGGAAAGAAGCAAACCCACCTTCCAGACCCTGATCAGCATGGCCCATGCTTGTTGCTTCAGTGGGGACAGGACGCGGCCTGCAGATGCTGTTGTGGTCTGTGAAGCCATTCTTTCAGCCTGGGCACTGCACAGCTGATAAAGCTCAAGCTTGCGCTCATTCAAGCACTCCTGTAAAGCATGAAGGAAACAACGAGCTGAAAATAGTATGAAAGGAAAAAGAGCTTTGCAGCTATGGAGTGGGATGTGTCGGTACTCCAGTATAGCATTGTGAACTTGCACCTTACAACTTTAATGAGGCTCATTGCATGCACATCTATCAGTCCTGAAGCCTGTAATGTAGAGTTTTTGCTGCATACCTGTACTTGGAACCTTCTGCCTCCAATGCCACATCAGCGTACTTTTTTTGTACCTACTTCATACCTAGAATCCTAGAAAACCTAGAAATCATTTTTTTGTGTGTTAGAGAGTGCGCACTGCTATTAGTACATGGTGCTGGCGCTCTTGCTAGCAAAGCAACAACTCAGTCCTAAACACAAGCATGGACAAGCTGCTAGTTGCTAAGCAAGCACATCCTTGCCTCCATCATTGAACGCGCCAACATCTTCATCCTGTTGTCAGGAATCAGTTGCTCAAGTTTGTCCGGGTCATCGTACAGCCCAGTGATTGTTTCATAGCCCCCAACCTAAAATGTCAGGCAGGTATTTGTACTAGCTCCACAAAGAGAAGATGTCGCTGGTGCTGGAGATGCTGCAATTAATTCCATTAAACTGCAATACTTCAATGCTTTTCCGAGCTACAGCTTTGCACACTGTTATGCATGTATCCACTGCTACTGTGTATACTGCATAAGGCACACTGTACCATGTATCCTGGTCACTAGACTACACACAGGGTCAATCAGAAAACAAAGTAGGAAATAGCTAGCTTTCACGGAAGAATTTGTTTTTAAGCTTTTTTGGAATCATGATAAGATGTGTCGTGATGACAGAGCAGTAATACTAGGTGATACCAGACATTTTTAAGCAGTGAAAGTGTTCCTGAGCAAACCAACAAAGTTCCAACGCATGATTCATTGACACCTCATGACAAAAATAAATGTCATCTTGTGCTGTCTTTCCTGCATGAATGATCACAGCTATTTACCTCATTCAGTAGACCCCTTTCAGCCACATAGCGCTCAAACATGCTCACTGCCCTGAAACGCCAGGTGGTGCATAATTTTGACCATCATTATGATAACAAAAAGAGCAGGTACAGTGGAAACGTCAGCTGCTTGTTGAAGCATATATATAGATGTGCACCTTAAACATAAATATTTTGCATGTTGGTGCATGCGCAAATTCTCAAGGCTGGCTGTGTTCCTTGTATCAGATAAGACCACTTGGTAGACGGCCTACCTTGCAAGTATAAGCAGGCGGGTATTGCTGGCTATCAGTAAAATGACTATCAGTTAGTGGTTACCAGAAAAATGGCTACCAGTAAAATTAGCAAGCAGGCAAGATGGCTACCGTTAGAGTGATGATCGGAAAAAAAAACACAGCAAGTGAAGACTTGCAGGCTACAGAGCATCCTTGTAATTTCTTTGCTTGAACTTGCAGAGTTCTGAGGCACCTTTAAAACAAACATGTACGGGCTTACCTGCGTTTTGCCAGGTGTCTGTTATTCATGTCCTGCAAAGGGAGTCAGAAGCAAGCAGGGTACCTTGGCAGTTGATTTTTTGTTATTGAATCTCGTCATTAAAAGGGAAAAAGCTCTTTCACATGCTTGCTTTATCAATTGTCATCGCATTAAACAGCATATGACTTGATGTATGGCCACTGAAACTACTCGGAACTCAATTTGGTTTTTGACTGCATCTGGTCAGTAGATCTGCAAGCGCTTATGTTAGGGGCTTTATCCTTTCCTATCCAAGCGTTTTGTGCCTCCTGTCAGCACTTTTATAGAGCAGGTAATTAGCACTTGCTTTGGGCAGGCAATCAGGCATCCTCTTTGGCAGAACTTGCCGTCCTTGGCAAGGTTATGGCATTTTTCCTTCCCCTGTGCTTCGTTTTGAAAATTGGAAATTTGTCACTTCTAATTAAGATGTTAAATTTTATCAAGTCTGCTGATTGCAAAGAGTGGCACACACACCATTGACATCAGTGCTTCATGCATAATTAATAAGCTGCAACCCCATATCATTTTCATTCAGCTCCATTTTCATGGCAGATGTACACGCTGTGTACTGTATACAGACACCGTCAACTTACCCATTCTTGAATGAGCAGCGTTTCTCGCAGCTGCTTAACTGACTCAATGTAGCCGCTATTCATCAATTCTGTCAAAGTGCTCTGCAGCCTGCATTCCCAAGGAGATTTGAAGGAATTTGATATTCAAGCTTGCATGCTTAATAGCACAAGGCATGCCATTCAGGTGGTACACCTGAAAGTGTGAGCACCGGTTGCATTTGATTTTGAAACTGATTGGATTAGGCTGAAGGCCCTGTCATGTTTTAGGCTTTCAGGTTTGAAAGTGTCCATTTAAGCCAACAACGTGAGAATTTAAAGGAAGGTTGCAAGTGTGGCAGCCGCTTAGCTGCTGTGATGTGTCATGACAGTACTTCTTCAATACCATCATCATGATGGTTTAATCATGCGTTTGACGCCATGCAGATTGCTTTGAGCACTGCTGCAAATCCACCATGAAGACATTGGTCGTCAGTACATACTGCTAATTGGGCTTTTTCCCGACACCATTGCTATCACAAAAATGGGCTGATTATCATGATATATTTTAGAAATTCAGTCAGTCAAACACATATGTACACACACAATTTGTGTGACACAAACACTCACAAACACGCATGCACACACACACACACATTTGCGTGTTTGCACACATTCGCACACACACACACACATGCCTGTTGAAGTCAAACAGACTCTGGCGCGTGAGCAGGGCTTGCTGTTGATGGCGCTGCTGCTGGGCGTGTCTATCCTGGTGCCCCTCTCCCCCCTGTTTGCCCCCATGTACTTGCTCCCTGGATCCTTGGAAATAAGGAGACGTCTCTGCTGTTCCCTTTTCAGAATTTGATGCTGGGTAACCCTCAACGACAGTTGCCCCCTCCCTCCCATGCTGCTGTTGCTGTTGTTTGTCCCCTGGTGTTGCCTCCTCTCCATCCTGTTTGTTGACCACACAAAAGAGTCATTAAATTCGTATGCATTTCTCGTGATCACAATAAAATGGAAGTTGGATGAAAGAGCTCACTAGATACGCGATATTTAGTTTGTGTGCATGGGCGTGCTTCTTTGTTCTGGCACCAGCTCACTAACTTATCGTGGGAGGTTTATTCAGGCCAGTGTAGCAAGTTCTGCTGCTGGTACATAGCCAAACGCACATTACACCAGCCACCAGTGGTGCCTATTGTGATATGATGACTCCGTCTCTGTCTTGGCCAGGCAGTTTTTGGGCGGCTGAGCGCCATAACTGAAGGGTTGCAAAAAATAGTAATACGGCTTGCAATTGCAAAAATTGTCATCATGTGTGCACCTTCCCTGTCAGCTCACCTTCCCTGCCTGGCTTTCTTCTGTCCTCCTAGGTGGAGGAGGGGAGGGGACGCTGCGTTCACCTGCAGCAGCAAAATTGGTCAGTGGTTTCCACCACGACATTACTTCATGGCTGCACAGAGCAATCAAGAGCTTGAAATTGCTCATGGTTGCATCACAAGCTGGTTCGCTATGTTGTTTCTCCCCTTTCCGCCCCAATGATACGCTTGCTGCACTTGCCAGACAACATGGGGCTACCCATGCTCGCGCTCCGAATCATCTCCAGCAGTTGCCTTTCCATTTGGTTCAACCTCTCATCAGCGCGCAGATACCTACAGACACCATTGGTGATGGAACAGGTTGCAAGCGCAAAGCGAGGAACGATCACATGGGAAGGCTTCAGAGGTGGGCTAGCCTACTGATCTGCGCATACTAGACAAATGAGCAGCCCAGGCAGGACTGACGTACTTGGCAGTGATTTCATCCAATGACTTTTCCCAAGCCTCCGGCAGCAGCAAACAGTGGTGACTCTCTTCGGGAGGAGGCAGGTTGTAATGAGTCTCCTCCCAGTGATTAGGCGGTTCTTCCCTGATCATTTCTTTTAGCTGCTCTTGCTGCTCATTACCACCCCTTGCTGCTTGAACTTGCCCCAATTTCACTAGAGGGCGGTGAACGACTAAAGCCCCGTGTGGCTTGCTCCTGATGAGGACGCTGGTATTGCCTCTGGTGGTAAGTCTATGCTGCAGCGTGGGCATGTGAGGGTTCGGGACAGTTGCCCTCATGGCAGATTTTTCCTGGATAAAAATAAGAATCCCAACAGCTGTAGGCGTTCCTTCATTTTTGGAGAAGGAATAAAATTAAATCAAAAGATTTAACAAATATGTTTTTCCGATCGGGATTGACATTGCTCATACACAATATTCGTCAAAGGAAGCGGAAGACAGGTCCGGATTCGAGTCATATACAGCTGTGGCATGTATTTTGGATTGCAAAAGGTATCCAGGATTCGGAAAGAGAGGCCTCTTGGCCAGGATCCAGGAAAAGAATATGGAAAGAACATTGTCTCTGATGAAGGATGGATAGCAGCATACAATTGCGTTTGTTCAATAATAATGCAACATTTGTGATCATGATGTGCAGGAAAAAAGGAGAGGAAACACTTTGGCAACGAGCAACCAATATAAGAATTCTTCGAAGGTCGCTTCGAAGGTCGCATGTGCTCAAATGCCGTGTGTACCCTATACTAGAGAGCTTAAGAAGAACAGTGGGAACCTGGAGGGTCTCTGCGGCCCCTGCCTCCACTGGCAGATCCCGGCCGTGCTTTTGGCATGTTGTCTTGCCCTTCGAAGGGCTTGAATTCAAGCCTTTCTCAGTGAGAACCGGTTTTACTCGATCATTGAGTATGGTTTTAAATGGTGTGTCAAGCTGAGATTGTGACACGCATGGCAGGTAGAATGTTTTGAGGACTTTATGAGCGCGCAGCAGCAGAGCGTGCATGCAGCTTGCACACAAGTTTGACAGTCAAGACCTAGTTGTTTAAAAGGAGGAACTGTGTTGGCAGAGGAAATTTCCCCTTACATATGTCAAAGAAAAGGAGGCAAACTGGCTCAATTTGAGTTGAGTTGAGAGCGCCGTAAGTCCCCTCAGCCAAAAAATGGGGTAAAGGAAGAGATAACCTACCTAGGCAGAGAAAATTCTCCCTACATCAATTAAGGAAAAGGAGGCATGTTGGCTCAAAGAGTCGCGAATCCCTTCCACTACAAAGCTATGGGACAGACAGGGCTAATGTGGGTCTGGAGGGTTACTGGAAGCACCTGGCTCCAGAACCTGGCTGTGAGAGGTGCTTTTGTTTCTGGGGCACTGCTAGTAACCCTCATATTCCTCATTGATTCTTCCTATTACTAGTGGAGGGGATACATGGAGCCTCAGGCCTAGGTATCCTCTTTACCTTAATTGTTCCGGGAGGGTTTTCATTGCCTACATAGTTTTTCTTTCATTTCCACCATAAAGCTAAAGAACAGAAAAGGCTGTAATGAGGACCTGGAGGTTTACTGGAAGCACCTGCCCCAGAACTCGGATGTGAGAAGTATCCTTGTTTTCAATGACGTGCCTGGTTGTAGCAAGTTTGTGGGCATACTAAAGCTAAAGCCAGTGTGCGTTAAGGAAAGACCCAACAGTCAGCTGGCACTATCAACGAATACCGCCGAAGAAAAGCGCAGCTAAGAGCAACCAAATAAATGCAAATCTGGCAGGTTGTCAGTCACCCTTCCAGGCTTGCGTCTCACCCCCCTGTAAGCAGCCCGTCCAGTAGCCTTTTCCCCGCAAGTCCCCACTGCTTGGATTGTTAAATTGGATGGCATGTTTGGTGTTGGTAAGCTCTGCCATGACCTCGACAACATTGTAGTGGGGTTTGGTTGCAAGTTTGAGGGCATTTTCTTTGGTTAAGCCAAGCTTATAGAAGGGGGTCAATTGTGTACTGTGTGTGTGTGTAAGTTCTCAATAGTGTTTGTGCTGATTCTGGGCAGTTACTAGAGTATGTTCAGATTTGGTGTCAGGGCAGAATTTCAGTTTAGTGAGGTGGATATATCTGCCTCTGGGATTCATGTGTTCCGGGGAGTGGACAGAGCCTCTGCCTTTGAGGGGCATACTTGAGAGAATGGGCATGAAGTTTACAAGCAAGGTTAACGGCACATTGGTTGACTTTATTTTCACTTAGGTTTATGGTTTGTTCTGCATATCAAGTCCCACCAATGCCCAATAGTATGGTACGCAAGGTTGCAGTTTGTTATAATGAATCATGACTAATCATTTAGTCGGTTACTAACCAATAGTATTACCCTTATTCTCAGCCTGGCAGCAATCAGCCAACTAGTTGCTGAGAAATGGATGTTTCAAGTCCAGGGTCGCCAACATCCATGCAACAAAGGACAAGGTTTGCAGGAATTCTGGGTTTCATCTTCACTGTCTCCCGCATGGTGATGTGGTTTGTTGCTGATGTGGCATGTGCTCCCAGGCTTGTGGTGTGTGTGTTTGACGCTGATCTAGCATGAAAAAGGGAAAGATTCCGGACACGCAGTTTGGCTTCTTTCCAGGAAGGAGCACTCTGCATCCTCTGTTCATTCTGAGGCACCTCAAGCATGCTGCGAAAAAATTGAAGCCACGGAATTCTTCCAGATTGCACGTTGCTTTCATTGACTTTTCTCAAGCTTATGACACCGTGCCCAGACAGCAGCTTTGGTCTCACTTGCAGCGCAATGCAATGCCGACTCCTCTGCTCAGTGTGATCAGAGACATGTATGATAATGATGAGTACATTCTAATGGATGGTGAGAAAAGGGCGCGCGTGCAGCCATCGAACGGTGTTAAGCAAGGTTGTCCTTTGTCCCCCCTTCTTTTCTCTCTGTACATCAATGATATGGGCAGAGAGATAAGTGAGGGCATTGAGGGTGCTGGGACTGGTGATAGAGTGAATGGTGTGTCCCACATGATGTACGCTGATGACCTTGGATTAACTACGAATGACCCTGGTGAAATGCAGAAGATGCTGGACAGACTCCGTGTGTATGCTCAGAGAAAAGGGTTGACTGTAAACACAGCTAAGTCTGAGGTGGTGCACTTCAACAGTACGTCTGTCTCTCCTCTGCAGAATCCTTTTACGTATGATGGAGTGGTCCTTCCAGAGAAGGACAGGTTCAAATATTTGGGAGTGCTGTTGGATAAAAAGATGGATTTTAAGGTAGCTGAGGAGCATGCGGTGCGGCCTTATATGGCTGCACAGAGAAGGATTTCGGAGTTTGCCAAGGGTCATGACCTGAAAAACAGGCCTCATGCTATGCTCTGGTTGTCTAAGGTGTATGGCATTCCTGCTGGGATGTATGCGTGCCAGGTGTGGGGAACTCATTACTTGAGAGAAGGTAGTGAGTTTGATAGTCAATTGCAGAAAAGACATCTGTGTTCCTTGAGGCGCATTCTTGGAGTAAAGAACAGTACTACAAATTGGCCGGTGTTGAGAGAGTGTGGCCAGGAGCCTCTGCAGTTCTTCTGGTTCCGTGCCTCCATCAAGTTTTTTAATAGCATGCTTGACTCCAATAGTGAAGTCTTGCGTCGTGTGCTGAGGGCTGATTTAAGTCTGGCTTCTTTTGATTCCTCTTGCTGGGCTGCTGAAGTTTCTAATGCTTTTGGTGGGATGCGGAATGGTGATTCGTTCAAACAGAACATGCTGAGAGCTGAGAAAATCCCCATGCAAGAGTTCATTGGTGATTTGCGATACAGACAGCAGAAAGTGTGGAGAGGGGCCGATGTTTTTTGTCCTCGTGCAGTTAACAAGAAGGTAGTGACGTACCATAAGTGGTGTGGGAATTCTGAGAGTGGTCCCAGAGGTGCTCCTTTTTGTATCCCCTCGTATCTGTTCAAGGATTTGGACAATCATGTTTTGAGAAACATTAGCAGATTTAGATTGCGTGCTCATCACTTGAGAGTGGAGTCTGGTAAATGGCTTGGGGGTTCAAGTATCTGTGATAAGTGTGAGTGTGGGGAAGTCCAGGATGAAAAACATGTGCTTTTCTTTTGCAAATGTACTGAGGTGCGTGAGCTACGCACGAGATACAAGGACCTTTTTGAGGAGATGTTTAAGACTTTGCGTGTGTTTGCTCCGCCTTCAAACGCTGACTTTATTCCATTCTTGGCTTGCCATCATACTATCACTGATTCTGAGATCAATGCTTTCCTAAACCAAGACTCATACAGACTTCTTAGATTTGTGTCAGACTTGGTCTCAATTTTTGATACTGGTTGAGCTTGTTTCACCAGCTGCCATCAGCCAGAGTCTCGGGCTGTAGGCCACCATTGTAAACCCTTGTAAACCCTTGATCTAGCATGACAAGTTGTCCGGCTAATATTATTGCAAAGGTTTGCTTGCTGCCGTTGTGCCGCCTCCATCTGTTGCCCAGGCCTTGTGCCCCCACAAAACTTGATTTGAATCAAGTGCACATCCCGCTGGTTTGCACTCAGTTGATGAGGCTGTCTTACGCGGTTGGCTGTGCTAGTCTCCTTTGTGGTCCTGTGCCTGTTGCGTAATACATAGTGTGAGCAGGAGGAGGAGGAAAAAGAAGAAGTGGGTTCAACCGAAGTTTGGCATGGTAGGGGGTAACCAGGATAGCATCAGGATGGCTGGAGGTGAATCTAAATCTCATAGGAAAGCTACGAGGATAGAGGTAAGAGGATATGATTCTATCTGCTGCACCTGGTTGCAGGCCTCAGTGTTTCCGCTCAGCTGCCCTTGTAGGCGGATGTAGTGTTGTACCCTTAACTGCTAGCCTACCAGAGATGCCTAAAAAAAAGAAAAAAAGAAATCTTAATTAAGTAGGCAGATATAGCGGTGCAACCACCTCACCTTTCCTTGTCTGATTCAACCTACTTAAATCATCTTGTGAAACTCTTTGACGTGTTCGTAATACTTTTATGAACCAGTTTGATAACAACTCCATCCTTAGCTACGGAGCTCCTTCCTTTCCATGAACAGTCCAGCAGTCAACTGTTTTGGATTGCCCATCTCAGGATTTAAAACTGCGCTGTCAGTTCCAGCATCTGTTTAGCTCTGCACCCCCAAGCAGTGCAAAACGTCTTAGAGAGTTCACGTCAGTGCGTATGATTCAGCAGTTGACACTTCTGAACTCAGCTTAAGGCTTTGTTTCCGCTTTCAGTTGACATTCACACAAGTTTGGTTTGGTTACAGGCACCTTTTGCTTCAGCTAAGCTGCCCTTGTAGGTAGGTACAGCTATGTAAGCCTACTCTATCCTTAGAGACTTCGCGAACCAGGCTGATGTCTTAAAACTAGCCAAGTTCGTGTTTGCATGCCTGCAATGCTGTGGATGAGCTTCTAGCATTGCTTTTTAAATTGGACCGGTTTGGTTACATGCACCTTTTTCGCTTCAGCTAAGCTGCCCCTGCAGGCAGGTACAGCTATGTAGCCCTTTCCTTTCCTTTCCAGCAGTCAATCGCTCTCACTCAAGACCTTTGGCTTCTTAACCTGTAGCACACCCTAGCAACTTGCATGAAAGAAGTGCTCTCTATATATTCATACTTCTAGAAATAGGTGGCTCTAGAAATACGAGTAGATACCTCAGTGTTTTCGCTCAGCTGCCCTTGTAGGTGGATATGGTGATGTAAACTTACCAAGGAATGTGTGGCTCTAGCAACGTTCCTTCAGAGTCACTAAAGTGCAGGCTGGCACAATTCAAAACAGAGCAGCCACAGTTTAACGTGAGCCCAATGGTGCAGGAGTCAGTATCACCTGTGCTGTTGGATGTTTTATCAAAATCTTCTCAACGCAGTTGCTTTTTTCTTTGAAGATGTTTCTATCTTGTATACAGGTCAGACAAGACTCATTTGACCATCATTTGTGTCATGTGGCAACGACCATGCAAGCTTATCAAATGGTGGAAAGGAGCTATGTAACCCCTTTCCTTTCCTTATCGAATTGTGATGTGTGCCAGATATGGCTCCTTTGTAACTAAGCGTGAAAAAAGTGGGCAAACAAATCCTGCGACAAGCACGCTCTTACCACAATTTTACAAAGACACCCTGCGCCTGCTACCCCTCATTGGCGCCTCATACGAGCATACCCGTGGCCACTCAGCCGCAAACATCCTGCACACAACCCGCTGATCCCCACTGTGACCGCCTGAGGTATCTACCTCTCTCTCCTCTTCATCGCAACAGTTTTTGCTCGCAAGAGCGCCTACCTCAAATTGTTGAGGCCTTTCTGACTTGCTCAAACCTCGCTGCTCATCCCCTCTGCCACTTCCCCTCCCTCCTTGAGTCGCTTTGAACGCGCAGCGCACAAATGCACCTGCCCCTAACAGCTGCCCAGCAGGCAAACCCCTTGCCAGTGACCCCAGCGACCCCTGCAAACTGTAAGCTGAGATCCCTGCCCATTCTTCATCCGTGCTGAAGTCATCTGTGCTAGGCTCGCTGCTCCCTAGTTCCTCCAACCTCGCACTCCCTTCTCCACTTACGGAAACTTCACCCAAGACCCCGCCATAGGTCACCGTGCTTCCTCCTTGCTGCCCAGCATCTGTCCCACCATTTGTCTCTGTAGCTCCCCCCTGCTGTTCATGCGCATCCCTGTGATGCACCATGGGTAAGGGCCTGTGTGCCGACAGACTAGCGGATGGGGGGTTGCAGTCCCTTGGCCCTCCGCTGCTGCACTCACTTTTGGGTGGATGGCTGGAGCTTCTATCAATCGATCCACACTGGCCAGCATGCTGAAAGTCACAGGGTGGATGACTGGAGCCTCTTTCAAACGTTCCACATTGGCCAGCACCCTGAGAAGTCGCACCCTGGGAGCTGGCGCTGGGGCGTGTGTGCTTCAGCTGTCCCCCTTCCTGCTGGCGCTGGCAATGAAGCCCATTGGTTACGCTTGTGTTGCGATGCACTGAAGAAGCAGCAACGGCTGCAGAAGGAGGCTTGGAGCACGAAGCACGAGGAGTATCTGGGCTGCTTCCAACTGTTTCCAACTCATAGAAGTTCTGCACGGCCCTGCGCACAAAGGATGGTGTCAACAGTAGAGGGGGAAAGCCGGGTGACAATCGCATTTTTGCTTTGTGTCTGCACATGCTCCGTTGGTGGCAGGGATGGGTCATACGCGAATCCTGTACTCAAAACCTTTGAAACCAGACGTCTATAAACATTTATTGAAAATGGCTATTTGCCAAGCGCAGAGAACTACAACGGTGGGCGGTTCCTAGAGGCCCAAGCTAGCGTGTCCTGAGCCTCTCATTTCAGACTTCACAACTTCTTATAAAACAGAACAACAAGTTCAGCAGCCCTCAATTCATGTGGCTCCTAGGCTCCACTGGTCCTTCAAAAGTAATTAGTCCAACTCTTATTAGTTCTGCTCTGGTCTACAATTCTTCTCTGCTTGTGCACCCAGACCTCCTCACTTCCGCCCTTGCCCCTCAGCTGGACCCCTCAACGTAATCCTCCTCAGATTATAGCCACCTTCCATGGCTGGAGCATCCTGCATGCTGTAGATCTGTGATTGCGTTTGCAACGGTATCAAGCTTTGTGCCATCAGCTTTCCCTTGATGCCTCTGAAACCTCTGGGACCCGTTCGAAATGTCAACAACATCGATATGGCATAGGGTGAGAGGGTAGTTTACTAGGGGTGGTAAGGTGCTTCTCATGGGGTCTCTCCCACCCAAGACCCTCCCTCCCCACAATGGCACTTGACATATAAAAGCGCCTGTGTGCGCGACACGTGTGTTATTCACGCGCTAAATGTGTGCAGCTGCCCACGAACCCAGGTATGACCCATCCCTGGTCAGTGGTGATGATTAGTAAAAGGCAGGCAACATCCTGCTAGAAGCATTCACCACTCGTAAGAGTGCTGTTGTTTTTGCCTTGACGCATGGCATATTAACCTGCTATTTGCACTCTCTCCATAAGCACATCGCATCAAAAACCCAATGGGCCTTGCTATCGCAATATCTTGCATGCTTTCAGATCCTGGACACATTTTCATGAACATTACAAATTGAAGGGCATCAATTGAATGAGCAAAATGCTGAGCTCCTGGACAATCAGACAGGCCTCCGTGATTCTCCTAATTGCGCAACAGCTTCCATGGGGAACTCATGGTCCTTACTGGAAAGATGCCCCAGACTTCAGACGATCTTAACAGTTTTGCGTGGTGCCAGTCAAAGAAAATCTCGCTGTGCAGAGGATATCAATCCACTATCCCTAGACTACTCGAGGCCCCTGTTAAGATAGGTACCTGGGGACTAAGTTCCCTGATCCTGCACTAAATCATTTTCTCGTTTTGTTGTTAGAATCATGGCATGATAAGCTGCAAGTCCAGCACTCAAGGAAGGCTGTGAGGTAAATGGAGGGTCCCAACCTCATTTCAGGTCCGTTCATGAGCTTTTTAGAGTGATGGAAAGCTGCAATGGAGAACAGAAGTACGCAATGATCAATGATGGCCAAGGCACTGCCTGGGCTGCAATAGAGGAGGCTGCCGTTTGCCAAGGTTGGCACTTCACGTTGAGAGCACGTAACCACTCCGCCTTTGAAGTGGCACTAATGAACAGCAGCTTGCTGGAAAGTTGAGACTCCAAGCTATGCGTCCATGTCCTTCTCTCCTTGAAAATTGCATTTCCTTGAGGTGGCGGCCCCGTCTCTGAAGTGGCATTCACAAACAGTGGTTTGATGCAAAGTACAGGCAATAAGGGGTCTGGTGATGTGCTCTTTCCAAGAATTTGAGCATTCCCTTGAGGTGCATTTCGAACTGGCAGTTCCAGGGATATGCATGCATGCTACACGCTTAGCCAAGCCTTGCAGCCCTATCTTTGCAGTGGCACTCGCAATCAGTGGCTTGCCAGAAAGCTGGAGCCTATGGAGTCTGTTGATGTGCTTCCTTGTGGAATCTGAGCACTCTCTTGCGGTGAATTCGGGGCAGGCAGTTTGAACCAGGCAGGCCAGCCTCTGTGCCTGTCATGGCCAACCAGCGCACCCCGCAGACAGAGGACTTAAGCTTCTACACTTATAAACATTGACTTCAATGTTTCAGGTGTGCAAAAGCACACACAAGTGGCCCTAGCTCCTGTCTTCCCACGCTCTTTCTGCCTTCGACAGCTCCAGGGGCCCCATTTGTGGGCGCATCATACATCCAAATAGAGGTTTGGAAAGCTGAGAATCTGAGCTTTCCTGCGGTCCTTTCATTTCCTTGGGCGGTGCTTTGTGCGGCGAGCAAACCACATTCAAGTACTTGTGGTCTGTCAGTTGGGTCAGTCTAGGAACTGTAACGACAACCTTGTGCAAAGTTACAATGAAAGTTAAATTTCCCTAGTAATCCATATTTCTGCAAAGTTGCAATGAAACTTAGATTTCCCAATCTTCTCTGCAGGAGAAACGAGGCCATATGGTCCCTTGTGTTGCAACTTTGGTCTGTCTATCAGCCAGCAGCGCGTAGCTATCAAGATCAAGCAGGGTCATAAAAGCATCAGGACCAAGCTGGACCTCAAAGGCCAGTGTCCATGCACTTCCCTGCAGAAGAGGGTCGCCAGGCCATGTTGAGGGGCCTACTCTCCCAAATTTTCACGGTGTTCCAAGCCCCGCCATCCCCAAATGTTTGTGGAATGCTGTCCAAGGCTAAGTTGATTTTGCAAGCAACTCCACAAAAGTGAAGAATGTTGAGCGCCAGCTTCAAGCGTATTGTGTTAGGTGCACAGCGCATGGACTTGAGCGTCATACAGGGTACTGAAAGGCACTCCTGGATTCTCACTCCTTTCCAGTGAGAACATAAATGGTGGAGGTGACCCAACTTCATGCCCCTACAGAAAAATTACAGGTGAATGTCTTCTTTAAGTTAAACGTAAACATGACATTCTGTTGGACCACAGAATGACTAGTGGCCAACAAAATTTGGAGCCAGTGTCCCTTCTAATCCACGGATTCCCCCCCCCCCCTCCCCTTCTCTCTCTCTCTCTCTCTCTCTCTCTCTCTCTCTCTCTCTCTCTCTCTCTTTCTTCACACACACACACACACACACACACACACACACGCGCGCACACACACATACACACACACATACACACACATACGTGCACATTGCAAACACACAATGCAAGTGAACTGCCACATACCATGCCTCCCGCATCCACAGCGCAGCCTCCTCAGGGTCCTGCTTTGTGCCATAGCCAGCCATCAGCATGCTGCCCACTCGGCTCATGGCCGCCTCATCCCTCATATTTAAAGCATGCTGCGGGTGGGAGGCCATAAGCCAAACAAATATGAATTCACACAAAGGACACCATGTTTCTAATGCAACATTCTTCGGACCTTTTGTGCCATGAGCAGCCAAATTTTGGCAGGGTAGGCTGCGCAGATCGTGAACAACCTTGGCACAGATCGGTAGACTGCTCGTCATAATTGCTGCATCCCTAGCATATTTCTGTACATTATGGAAGCCTGCAGCTTACCTGCAAATCTCTCAGGAGCCATGAAGCTTCAGCTCGTGCCACTGCAGCTGCCAACGGTTGCGTCCTGAAGAGAGTAAAGTCAATGTGTGTTTCCTCAGTATTCCTTTTTTAATGCAGCTGATCTTGCTGCGCTTCTTGACCAAACATTGACCAAAAAGCAGCAAAAATAAGGTGAGCGTGCAGGCGTGTGCTTTGAAAAAAATCATATAGAAAGCAAGATCACACACAAAAGTGCACACATTCATGCAGATATACACGCATACGGGCATGCATGCACATACCTTCCAACTGATGTGCTGCATGGACTCAAAGCAGCACTTGGCGTGGACCCTGTGTCAGCTAGATGCCTCCTCCTCTGCTGCATTCCCCTCTTTTTACTTCTCTTTTTACTTCTAAAGCCCATTAAAGGAAGCCCACCCAGTTGGGAGGCAATGCTTTTGCTGAAGTGAACCATGATGGAGGTGGCCCACATGAACGATCCCCATAAACCCATTTTAAATCTAACTGTGATATTTATACTCCTATATAAATCAATTTGTTTCCCGGTGCATGGTGTCGGACTTTTCAATAGCAACAGCCGTTTGGATTGAATTACAGGTGCAGTTCAATATTAGATGAAATGGTATAATGATGAACAAGGATGTTATAGCATAATGCATGTCATTGTTTAGAGGCACGTTACAATGTGAAAACATAAGAGAGCAGCTTGAGTGGCAGCATGCTTGGCTTATTCAGATGTTTTGAGGGCACTGGCCGTCCCAAGCGGGAGTATCTGCTGAGGGTGAGCATCCATAGCCTGCTTGCTTGAGCATCCATCCAGCCGGTGATCTTGAGCACCATCTGCCTGTAAGCTTGAGACGCACAGGAATCCATAAGCTGATATGAAGTATGGCATGCATGTGTCCCGCACCAGGCTATGAGGATTGACTCCCATTTTGATTTTTTCCAGTATTGACGTAATGTACGTGTGTGTGCGTGTGTGCGTGCGTGCGTGCGTGTGCGTGTGTGTGCATGTGTGTTGCGTTGTGCTCCAGGCGGACTCCAAGCATGTCACTGGGTTGATTAGGCGGCACACAAAGGAGTGTGGGGTGCGCCTGGAATTCCTGCTGAGGTTCGCTGAGGCCTTGCCTGTGGACTGGAGCTCCCAGGACGTGCTGGAGAATGCCATCCTACCCGAAACCCAGAAGTACCGCTGCAGGTGAGAGATCCCAAGATTGTGTAGCTCAACGTCTTGCAATTTTGGTACGAGTGCCATCATGAAGATGCACACTATTTTTCCATCAGGCATGTGCAATGTGGTTGGCTTCACGGGCAGGGAGAGTGAAAAAGACCTGGCTCGAAATTTGATTCGCTGTTTGCCATGTAGCTCAATGCTCAATGCTCAATCAGTCTCAGACTTGTTGGCAATGCAGAGCACCCGCAAAAGCTTTTCAAGCAGGTGCCATGGTGTCCCTTCATCACAAACCAACCAATAATTTGGATTGGAAGTCATAAGATGTAGAGCTTACACAGACGATTTTCAAGCAGGTGCCATGGGGTCCTTTCATCATGAATCTACCAATAACTCAAATGTGATTATGTATTTTCAGCTGCTGGTGTTCTGACCTTAGCACAAGGACACTCGCAGAAAATGTCTGGGCAAGGATGCACACTGGCAGGCACAAAAATTGGCAAAGCTTGCCCTGATTTGTTTCGCGGCGGCACTGCAGACAATTGTCATTTTAGGCCAGGTATGGTAAGGTTGCATCGCTCTATTTGCCTACAAGGGCAGCTGAGCGGAAACATTGTCATCCTAGACATTGACTGGTAGTCCACATCTGACTTACCAAGCAGACAGGCTGTAAGCTGCGTTTCAAGTTGTGCTCCTGGCAATTCTTTTTTCAGTGGCCCCCATACTCTTTCAACCACCTTGTGATTTGTTGCTGGGTAAGGACAAGAGTATACCAGTTTCTGTGTGCACACGCCGTTGTTGTGTCAGAACAGCTGACCGTAGGCTCCAGCACGCACTTTGTGTGAGCCACAATCACCTGGTGTGCAGACACGCCGATGTTGTGTCAGGACAGCTGACCGTAGGCTCCAGCACGCACTTTGTGTGAGCCACAATCACCTTGGTGTGCAGACACGCTGATGTTGCATCAGACCAGGACAGCTACGTGGGCACTATCGTGTACTTTGTGTGAGCCACAATCACTTTGGTGCGCAGGTACGCTGATGTTGCATCAGACCAGGACAGCTACGTGGGCACTACTATGTACTTTGTGTGAGCCACGACCAATTTTTGGTGCGCAGGTACGCTGATGTTGTGTCAGACCAGGACAGCTACGTGGGCACCAGCACGCACTACGTGACCCACAACCTGCAAGCCCCTTTTCATGAGTTGGTGACCTGCATCCGGCGGCGCTTCTGTGATGCCGATGGCGAGCTGCACGCCAGCGCGGCATCTGTGTACCTTTGGATTGACATTTTTGCCGTGAATTACCATGTGCATGGGCCAAAGGTAGGCCGTCTTGGCTGCTAAAGAGAAGACTACGCAAGCCAGGTCCAGCTGCGCGCATTAAAGAAAGCTTCTCTAACTAGCAAGCTAGCTTGACCGCTTATTCGGCGTTTGGGTGAATACCAGTGTAGCGTGCTCATGGAACTTTTGCCGCCTTCTTTTTTTATGCTTGTTTAAGCTTCAGGAGCGTGTGTCTGGTGATCCTGCAAGTTGCAGAGAGGCATAGTTCGAGATGCGAGCAAGAAGCTGTGCACATCGCTGTTTCCTTGGTGATTGCATTTCATTAAGCAAGCACAGCACTATCCAGTCCCCATACTCTCTCATTGACCATGCTATTCCTTCTTTCAAACGCACAATCTTGTTTGCATTTGCTGGTGCTGAATAGTGTATAGCACGACTTTCCACAATCATTCCTCATCCGTGAGGCAATTATGCCTTTATGGCATCTTTACGTGTCTTCCTCAAAATACGATTGGTCACATGAGTGTGCACATTCACAGGCTCAACCTTTAAGGTACCCATCGCATGTCTCACACCTGAAGCTACGTGTAAGAATAGTGCAATCAATGCACATTAATGCATAGTAAAGTGCGCACATGTTCTCGCGTGCGCACACTAACACACGTACACACATATGTACGCACACACATACATGGCATGCAGCTTGAGTACGGAGCTGAATTGACTGAGGTGCTAGCGAGCGTGGAAGCCACTCTCCTGGTCCTTGATGGGCGTTGCCGCGTGCTAAACCGTCTGCTCTCCCTATTTGAGCTGTGGAGCACCATCCACCTTGCCAAGGAGTCCAAGGCCAAGAAGCCAAAGCTAGAGGTGTGCATGCCGATGTTGTTGCGATGTGTGCTACGTGCATGCGCACGCGTGTGTGTATGTGTATGTGTGACTGCACATACTTTTTCACTCATATGTTGGATGTGTGCTCATAAATGCATGCAAGTGTTCTGTACACTGCATTTCCCCATCTTCATGTTTCCATTTAGAAATGCTGCTGACACATTAAAGTCCAGGAGTGAGATTGGGTGCTGCAGTTTTGAATTTGAGGGCCTTTTGCTCTGGCTTCAAGCAGCAGTGCAGGATTGTCCACAATTGTCCCCTTACTTCAACGCGTGATCTTTGACATCTCTTACTTGAACTTTGGAAAAGCCTTTGATCCTGGAAGAGCTGCTACCCCGCATTATGCACATCCTCGACTGTTTGGCATTTCTGTTTCATTTCGTGCTTTATCCTCATATCCTTCCTCTGACAAGCCTTGCACCGATGGAAGCTACTGGCCCACTGCGCATTGTCCGAGCTTCACTTGCAACGAGCCCATTTTCTGGCACCTACGCTCTGTTCTGCGCCAACTCTGACACCCTTCCTCTGACATTCACTGCATAGTCAACAGCTACCACTCTACTGCATGTACCCGAGCTTCATTTCCCATTCTACATTTTCTTGTACCAAGCTTTCATGTTCTCTATCCTCTGACATTGCCTGTACCAATGACACATGCCGCACAAATGTGCACAGCCAAGCTGCATTTGCAGCAAGTCCGTGTTCTGGCATCTACATTTTAACTTGTACCAAACTCTCATGTGCTTCCTCTACAAATGCCTAGCGCAAACAACAGCTACTTCCTGCTTGCACCCAAGCTTCATTACAGTAAGTCCATTTCCTGGCACCTCTCATGTGCTTCCTCTGAAATGCCTCGCGCACACAACAGCTACTGCCCTTCTGCACGCACCCAAGCTTCATTTGCAACGAGTCCATTTTATGGCACGTTTATTTTACTCTACCAAACTTTCATTCTTCCCTATGAAATACGTTGCGCATACAACAGCTACTGCCCTTCTGCGCGCACCCAAGCTTCATCCGCAATGAGTGGCTGCGTCTGGATGTGCGCACGAGCCTTGCGCTGCGAGACTTCGACACCAACATGGTGCTGCACAAGCTCATGTGAGTTTGCGGGTTAGCCTTGCTTGCACAAAATGGCTTACCTTTGTGGTTTGTGCTAGTTCTTTTGAGTGTGCATCAAGGCCGTCCAATGCATGGCACACGCGCACACACACACGCACGCACATACATGCACACACACATGCACATACACATACACACTGGAGTGATTCTGCTCAAGCGCAAGGCGCCTGGGCAGACACATTTTTACTTTGTGTAGACATCGTGTGCTAAGCAGATGAGCTTTATGTTCAAGCTCCCTGATGCGACTCAGCAGCTACAGGCATATGCAGAAAGCTACAGTTGACTCATGGCGTCATATTTATACAATGGATTGTGTGTGTGAGAGAGAGTGAGAGAGAGAGACGTTTAACAACAGCATTATCACTCGAAGGCGTCATAGGATATTGTCGCAAACTGCCTCTTTTCTTGAAACAGCATAAGCCATCTTCTCATGCCCATGTTTGTCTTCCTTCATTGTTTGTCTTTCTCTGTTCTTGGATGACATGCGCCGGCTTCTCATGCCCGTGTCCGTCTTCCGCATCAAGCTTTTTATTCATCTTTGGCCGTGTCCATCTGCTTTGCCAGATGTCTGGAATTAATGCATGCACACCTTCTCCACCCCCATGCATTCCAGGTGCAAGGGAGTCCTCAGAGTGAATCGATCGGTGCGTATTGTGGGTTGAAGCACGAGCGTTGTCATTTGGCTTTTTGCCAGCCTTGACGAGCTGAAGAGGCCCTGGTGGCAGGTCTAACATTTGTTTGTGGGTCTGACATTAGCTAGTACACAATGTCTCTGCTTGTTCCAGTTAAGCAGGTCTGACTCTAAGTCATACACACCATTCTTACATGTTCCAGTTACACATGTCTAAACATTAGCTGATACACACCATTTTAGCGCATACCAGCTGATAGTGAAATGACATCAATTGTGTTTATTCTAAATCAACTAGAGCAGCCTGGGCACAAATAGCAGGTAGTGGATCTAGCTGCAAAGAGTAGCAACAGGAATGAATGAATGAAGGAACGAAGAAATGAATAAATAATTGCATGATTAAAGGAAGTAAGGAATGAAGGAGCGAACAAATAAAGGAAGGAACAAAAACACGAGCAAATGAACAAATGAACAATCCTACAAATGAATGAATGAACAAATGAACAGATTAATGCTACCCATACCCTTCACTGAAGGCTTCAGTTCTTTGGAGCGATCCAAAGGATCTTCGCTTCAAACCATGCTTTTTCCTCTTTTTTTCACCTGGTGCAGATCCGGCACGCCATTGCAGATGCTGCTTACACAGCAGCGGTGGATGCCATCAGCCTGCGCACGGACGTCATGTTCTGCCTGGCTGATGAGCAGCCTGATGCTGCTGCACATGTGAGTGGAATTAAAACACCTGTGGTGGAAAAACTGTCATTGGTCTGCGTGCAGACCTCATATTCAGGGCTCTTAAGCAGCTCGGTGTTGCTGCCTATCTAAATGGAGATTGTAAGTAGTGGGAGGAATGCACAAGCAGTGGGAAGGATGAGCAACCTGATGATGCTGCATATTTAAGCGGGAAATAAAGCCTTTATCGATTTCCATGTTTGACAAGGCTGGCAAAAAAGGCTCGTGGCCTGCGTTTTTGACGGAAGGCTAAAATGTACGTTGTCAGCTGTGTAAAGGGTAAGTCCTCCTTTCCTTTTTGCGCCTCTAACAGCTCGTTGAGTAGGTGTGCAACACCTTCAAGCTGACCTGTTTCCAATCCAATGCCTGCATGGGAGAAGCCAGGTTTTGCAGCTGTATGGCTAGCAGAAAAGTGCGCAAAATAAATGATCAAAAGCAATTATAAGTGTCATTGTTTTCCCTCTCCATTGCCTGCAGGCCTTGCACGTGTGCGGCCAGATCCTGCAGCTTGGGGGCCGCTACATGAGCGCGCAGAAGATGTATGAGAAGGCAATCAATCTGCTGAGGGAGTGCAGTAGCATGGAAGGCTTGCTGGGGCCTGCCGACCTGCTGCTGCTGCAGCACTACACGGAGCTGCTGCTGCTGACCAAGCAGTATGGGCCCGCCCTGGCTGCTGCTCAGGTTTGTGCGGAGCACTGTTATACTCTGCTGTGGCTGCGCTCAGTGTCGCAAGTTGCTCATATGCTTCTGCCGCCGCTACTGCTGGTATGTTTGCTGCTGCCAAACAGATCTGCTGCTGCTGCTGTTCCTGACCAAGCAATACGGGCCTGCCCTTGCTGCTGCCCAGGTTTTCGTGAGCACTGTTGTGTCGTACTGTGCTGTGCTCATTGTCAAAAATTGATCAAGCTGCTGCCATTGCCGCAAGTTTTGCTGCTTCCCAGACAGAGCTGCTGCTGCTGTTGTTGCCCAAGCAGAGTTGCTGCTACTGACCAAGCAGTATAGGCCCGCCCTGGCCGCTGCCCAGGGATTTGTGGAGCACTGTTGTGTTCTGCCGTTCTGTCAGTGTTGAGAGTTGCTCAAGCTGCTGCTGCTGCTGCTGCTGCTGTTGCCCCAATAGAGCTGCTGCTGCTGGTTAAGCAGGATGGACTTGAAAAACTGGCCACTGCGCAGGTGTATCTTGGACTGTGCCTTGCTTGGTGGCATAGTCTCCAACCATGCATAAAGCACTGCTCCCACCTCATCTTCCTTTTATGAAGCTGGTTTGGGCGCGTAGGATGTGTCACTCTCTCGTACCTGGATCTGGGTGCCCTACCCTGAAGTGCCTAGATTTGGGTGCCCTGGCTGACTGAAGTGCCTGCCTTGAAGTGCCTGGATTGGGGTGCCCTCCCTACCTCTGGGGCCACACTCACCTCTGCATGCTGTTGCAAATGCCATGCTGGCGTGAGTGCGATGCAGGAGTGCTTGACCTGCAGCTGTGCGCCGCTGCTGGCACAAGCTGTGTGGTGCGCTGTGTGCTGCACTTAGTGGTGTGTGATGCACTGTGTGCTTCACTGGAGTGCATGCGTATGTTTGCCATGTTGGGTGCCACACTGGCATCCCCTCCCTGTGCGTACTGCTGTATATGCGTCATTATCGTTCCCTTTTTTGTGTGCTTGCTCCTCTCTGTGTTCCCCATGGGTGCATGCATCTGTGTGCCATTCTAGGCGTCCCTGGCGTCATTGGCATTCCCTTCCTATGAGTCCTCTGCGTGTCGCTGGCATCCCCGTCTAATGTGTCTCCGTTCTGCTGTGTGTGCGTCACTGGCATCCCCTTCTTGTGTGTCAAATCCGGTCAAATCTGTGTGCTCCGCAGGAGTGCATGCATGTGTGTGCCATGCTGGGCGTCACTGGCATCCCCTTCCAAACAGCAAGTTCGAAGAGCAAGACTGCAAAGCAGCTCATATCTCAGGGTGAGCTCGTCCCCCTGTGATCAGGAAAAGAAAGGCACTTCATGCTCCATGTCAGGTGGTTGAGAATGATAAGGGGCACACCCAACTGATCAAGGAGCCAGAAAAAACAAGTGAAACCCGCTCCCCCCTAAGCAAGTGCAAAACTTTAAGTTCTTGGTCTTAGTGTGAGCTCGACCTCCTTAGAACAAAAGGCTTTGTCTCCCATATGCAAATATATTATGAATAAAACACCAGAGGGGGCTATCTGAGCGAATCCCCAAATATGCTCCGTTGCATTTTAAGTGTGCCCACCCACAGCAACTTCATCTGATTGGGACAATCTTGGCTCTGAAGTGTAGCTGGCGTTACAAGCTACCAGAGCATATGCTCAGATTTGTGTAAGTCGGCCTTTGTGCTTAGACTGGGCTAAAGCTCACATGGGGCACGTAAATCCTAATTATGGGACAATGGCTGAAATCGCCACACAACATCAACCACTGGGTCTTTCCACCCCATTTTTTCGCAATGGTGTTCTATTGTTACAAGGACTCCAAATTACCATAAATCACCCAATTTAGTGCAGTGGGTGGTCAGATATGGAGATTTGGTGGTGAAAACTAGGGTTCACATAATTGGCTTTTAAGCATGTTGCCGACTGGCAAGGTTCAAACCCTAGTGCTACAGAAAGACTGCCCATGGCAACCCAGCTTGAAGCTTGCCCGTCAGGGGCATCATTCGCAAAGGGCATGCAGAAAAAACACCTGATTTTGGGCCTCAGATAGCCCCCTCTGGTAAAACACTCAATTTCCCCAGCTAACCAAGAGACCAGCATAAAGGTGGAAGGTGCACCTCCATGAGCTGGTGCGAATGCATTCTGGCTCGAAGGCCCTCATGGTTTTTTGTATGCTTTGCAGCTTCTCAACCAAAACCAGCAGCAAATCATCTTTGCATCTTGGCACATTGTTGTTGTTTGGTGCACACATATCTTAAATGAATCAAACGGCATTTTTACCATCGAGTTGTGGGCCAAAAAACAATGCTTACAACAAAACATCATGTTTCACCAGTGACCCATTACCCTGATGCTGAGCCTCTTGATCATCCATGGTTTTGATGGCATCACATGCCTATAGATCACCGTACATAAAATATATCACCCCACAAAAAAGTTTATGAGGGGTGTGGGATGACTGCAGACACCTGAAAATTTTTGTTATTGAGCATACAGGAAAGTGCGCGACAGTGAAAATCATTTCCAAGGATTTCCTGGTGTGAGCGGAAATGAAGTCCCAAGGGCCAGACGGGCGTCAACAGCTGAAAATGAAAAGAGGAAGCTTCCTGAACCCGCCTCCAGTAAGGAGAAACAACAGCAGCACCAGCAGCAGAAGGCAGGGGCCAGTCAGTCCTAGCTGCTGATTGAGCAGCAGCGCCCAGACGTGGAGCGCAAATGCAGCTTTCCTTGACGAGTGTAATAGACTTTTGTGCAGGTTGTCAAATGTAGGAGCACTGTATGCTGCTGGATTTCTGCGCTTTTTCATTAGTAGCTACAGCTTCTAAAGAGTATAAGATAATGTGTCTTGAACACCTCCAAATGCAGGAGCAGTGCAGCTACCCTGCTGCTACCCTGCTGCAGGCAGCTCGTACATGCAACTGCACTTCACAGAACAAAGGTTTCAGGGCAAATAAAGGATGATTGCCCCTGCAGGAATGCGCAGGAGACCAAGAAATAAATATCGTACAGAATTCATATCATCCCTCAAAAATAATGTTTTTGAAGGGTGCAGGATGACTGCGGACACTTGAAAAAATAATTACGTTGGAGCATGCGGGAAAATGCGTGAACGTTAAAAACAATTCTCGGGATTATTTGTTTATGAATTAATTGAAGGCCTTAAAGCGCCAGGGAGGTGATTGGATAACTGGGCTAGCTTCCTGAGAACCCCAAGTAAGGAGGAGGAGGAGCAGCAGCAGAGGGGTTTTTAAACAGCAGCTCCAAAGGTTGTGAGGGATAATGTAAGGATTGTGCACCTGCAGATCCTCACATGAAGGGGCAGTGTGCAGCCTGTAGACGCAATGCACAGCTCTTATCAGGGCAAATAGGGACTAATTGCCCCTGCGGGAACATGCGGGAAACCCAAAAATAGATACTGAGGGGGGAGCGGGATTAGAGCGGGAATTTAAAATTGGATGTTTTTTTAAAGGGTGCGGAATGATCAAAATTCTGTACGGTATTGAGGGGGTTGCGGGATTAAGGCATGAATCACAAAGAAAAGCATTTTTTAGGTGTGCAGAATGATAACTTCTGTGTACGTTATTCTCATGTTAGCAAGTGGCACACACACACACATTCCCCTGCAGCGCTCGCCCACCAGAGCCTGGTGCCAATTCCCCCTGGCCAGCCCGAGAAGATGGGTGCCCACAACCTGCCAGGAGTTGCTGTGGAGGGCGTGCCCCTTGGGACTCCAGACCCGTTGAACCTTTATGCACCCCCTGAGGTTGTGTGTGGCTTGCTGATGGCGCGTGCGCTGCTGGGCAGAGGGGACGTGGACAAGGTGAGCTCCTAAGCCTGTCAACTTGAACTTTTATGGAGGACTCCTAACCCTCTTTGAGGAGTCCTGACTCTTGTGCGTCGCGTGCTGACGGCGCGCGCGCTACTGGGCAGAGAGGACGTCGACAAGATGTGCTTTTGGCCCTGTGAGACTGTTGTCAGCTTGCATACTTTGAGGGAGGGTTGTGGCTGTTGCACTACTGCATCCAAAGCTCAGAAAAAGGAACTGCAGGAGTTGTGGTTTGTGCTTGCATGCACTGCCACAAGACAGGTTCATGTGCTTCAGGATGTCGATGTGTGTGTGTGTGTGTGTCCTCATCTGCAGGCGGAGCACCTTGCCAGATGGTCCCTTCGGTGCCAAGCTCCTGGCTTTGACGCATGGTGCTTGCGAGCCGTGGTGCAAGTGGGCAAACACCTGTGCTTTGGCAAGGTATGCGGGTGTGCATGGTGCTAGCAGGCGGTAACCCACATGAGCAAACACGTGTGCTTTGGCATGGTATGTGGGTGCCTCGTGAGGGTGTGCTTGCAAGCCGTGACGCAAGTGGGTAAACACATGTGCTTTGGCACGGTATGTGGGTGCGTCATGAGGGTGTGCTTGCAAGTGATGACCCAAGTGTACAAAAGCCTGAGGTTTTCAAAATGGGTCATGCAAATATGGGCAAGTCCCTGTGCTTTGGCATGGTGGGTGTGCATGAAAGTGCGCATGGTGCTTGCATGTGGTCACCCAAGTGGGCAGACACTTATGCTTTGGCAAGGTACATGGGTGTATCATGAGAGTGTGCTTGCAAGTCGTGACCCTTTTGGGCAAACGCCTGTAGTTAAGCTCGTGGTAGGTGTACATGAGGGTGTGCATAATACTAGCAAGTGGTGACATGTCTAGGCAAACACCTGTACTTCGGCATGGTGGGTGTACTCGGGGGTGTGCATGACATTACTTGCAAGCATCATGCACGCCCTCATGCGCGCCCTCATGTACACGTACCGTGCCAAAGCGCAGGTGTTTGTCCACGCAAGCGTTGACTTGTGTGGACAAACGCCTGTGCATTGGCACAACAAGTGCGCATGAGAGTGTGCGGGGTGTGCAAGGAAATTAACGCACACACATGCACACTGAAATGCAGGCAAAGCCTGAGTGGAGTAGGGCTCCAGGTGCCAACAGGCGTGCAGGGGCTGCCCTCGCCTTGACTGCCCTGGCGGACACTCTGTACCAAAAGGGCAAGGTGTGTGTGTGTGTGTGTGTGTGTGTGTGTGTTCCATGCCCACATGGACATAGGCATGGATTGCACTGGCAAGGCTTTCTGCGTTAATGAAGTATGTTTCCTGTGTGCTGCTTACTTGTCTGCAGCACACAATATTCAGCATCACACACCCAACACAGAGTGCTAGTGCTAATTCCCATCTCCATGCTTTCCATCCTCATGTTTGCCCTTCATGCTAACACCTCACAATAGCCAAGCTTGAAACCTGTGAGGTTACTTCACAATCTGACCCCAGCAGCGTTTACATGTGTAAATGCAATGTGCATTGCAACTGTTGGTCCACTCAGCATTTGTCAAACTAGGAACCATTGTGGAACGTTACTGACCTATGTGAATAAGGAGAGCAAGTGAAGTTATCAGGCCAACACCCCTAATCCTTGCAGGGCCCTCATGGCTCCCACAAGCCCGCTCCCGTTCCCTTTTTCTCTTGGGGCCCTCACGACAAAGAGTGATGTACAAGACTGTGCAAAATTCCAGATGAAATGGTGAATGTCTCAACCCCCCAATATTGCAGGGCCCTCATGACTCCCACAAGCCTGATCCCGTTTCTTTTTCTGTCAGGGCTCCCAAGATGTGTGTGCTGTACAGAAATCTGTGTAGCTTTCCAGTTTAAATGGTAAACTTGACAACCCCCGTCCCTTACAGGGCCCTCAAGACTCCCACAAGCCCTTAGGAGCAGGTGGGAGCGCAAAAGCTGAAGCGCTCTTACTGTACTTCAAGGTGCGCATGTGTGTGTGTGTGCCCTTGCGCATGTTCCTGCCTGTCTTTATCACATGTCTTGTTTCCTACCATCAACACGCTTCTTGGGCCTGATGATTTCTCCGCGTTTTTTGCCATGATAACAGTGAATTTAAGCCAAACTGGAAGGTGTTCGCCCTGGCAGTTGCAGTAGCAATAAAATGTTGGGTTGATGAAGTGACCCTAAGACAAACTGGGAAATGTGCACCCTGGCAGAGATGCAGTTGCAGTTGCAAAAGTGTTGCTTTGCAGACAAAAGTGTCACCTCACACCATACCCCATGCCCCCTCCTAGCTTGGTCTAAGGCAGCGCCCACTCTTGCATGCGGCTTGATTAGCAAGTCCCAGGGACAAAAACATCAATGGCATTATTTGCTTTGTTCACAATTGCTTTTCAGAGGGGACTACCTGAGTATGTGCCCAAATATGCTCCTTTTTTGCATTTAAAGTGCGCCCACTTACAGCCAATTTTTTTGATTGGGAAAATCTTAGCTCTGAAGTGTAGCTGGCGTTACAAGCTATCGGAGCATATGCTCAGATTTGTGTGAGTCGCCCTGTGTGCTTAGGTAGACCGGTCTAAAACTCACATAGGGCACATAAACCCTAATTCGGCTCGTTTATGGGAAAACGGTTGAATTTGCCACGTAACACCAACCACTGGGTCTTCTCACTCCCTTTTTTTGCAATGATACTCTTGGTGTGAGGACTCCATATCACTAAACATCACTCAAATTGGTGCGATGGGTGGTCAGATATGGAGTTTTGGTGGTGAAAACTAGGGTTCACGTTGCGTTAGCCATGTGCCCTCCAGCTGCTTATTAAGAAACTGTAGTATTAGAGAAAGCCAAGTTTCAAAATAACCAGTTAGGGGGCACATATACAGGGAGCATGCAAAAAGTGACTGATTTTTGGCCTCAGATAGCCCCCTCTGATTGTTTTTGCTCAGAACTTACAATCTTGTAGCCTTGCTCGCAGGCCAGTAAAGCTCTTGCACGGGACGTAATTTGCTTTGTTCGATTATATTTCCTTGGAATGCTACATTCGCTCAGAGCTCACAAATTGTTGCCTCGTCCACAGGCCAGCAAAGCTCTGGCAGGGAACCTAGGGCACAAGCATGCAGACGTTGCTGCAGTTCAGGTGAGTGCGCACAGTGTGAGCATACTTTGATCCTTGTAATCATATCGCATGTGTGTTTCAACATCAATGTCATGAAACCAGTGTTTTTTCCCTATCTTCTTTAATCTGTGTATGTATGATAAAGTTTGATTTGAGGGATTTCGACAAGTGAGGGGAGCGTCGCAAGCAACACTGAAATCTTGGCAAAAGTAGTCCCTCCTGACACAGAGGTGCATTGATATGCAGTGCCTGGGGCAACAACAGGACCTTCCTGCAGCAGCAGACCAGCCTCACTCATGCACGCATGCATGCATGCACAGCTGAGAGCGCGCCATGCAAACTGCCCCTGCCATTCATTGCTTACTTGTTCCACATAGACAATCAGCAGCAAACCAAACACCAGAGCCTCCCTCATCGACACACCAGGGCAGGGGTTGCAAGTCCTGCTCCTCATTGCATCAGCAGGCTTCGTACATACTTTTGTACTCTCACCTCTCACAAATCGTGGTGCACATCACAACGTTGTTAAAATGCTAACCAAAAATCCCATTGCAATTGGCATTGTGCATAGCCGTTGGCTCATCGGCAAGCTGGAATAGTCCGCAGGCGGGCTGTAAAGTCCCTGGAACAGGCACCCGTGGGCCCCGGACCCGGCAAGGGCATCCACAAAAGTATGCTGATGAAGTTGTGTTGACTGGAGCTGTTCTGGGGGCCTGAGGTGGCCGGGTTAGGAAAGTCAAAACCAAAACCTTTGGAACCTTTGCTACCAAACTTTGACCGCTGTTCCCCAGGTTGCCAGAACTTGACAGCCCTGGTAAAAACATTTGCTAGGCAAGCACGCCGAGTTTCAGGGCTGATGGTAGGCTGGCTGACTCAGGCCAAGAACTGCCTGCAAACGTTTCCAAAAGGTTTCTGCAGCTCCAGCCACTGCCTCCCACGCCCCCCCCCCCCCGATACTGCAGGGCTGCCTAGAACTTTTGTTTGGGAGGGTAGACAGAATTCCAGGGCGGGTGGTGCCCTGGGCGGGCCAGGGTAGCCAGGTGTGAACTTTACCGGAAGCCGGCAGCCCTAGGGGCTTACGCCCCATGAATGGGGTTTCGCCAAGAAAAACATGGTGACCATTGCATGTCGACGTTTCATGTGTAGTGGGTAAATGTCTGGGGCTAGCTGCTTCATGGGGCCAAAGGTAATGGATACCTCACAACACTTGCTGCTGCACTGTGTGCAATTCAAGGTGGAGCAGGCAAATTGTTCATGCGCAGCAGATGCTAAGGAGCATGCCAATTAGGAATCTACGTTCAGGAACGCATCTTTTGCAGCACCTGCGCATTGACAGAGATCAGGGCAGACTGGACTAGGCACGATAGGTGCTCAGGGATGAAGGCGATATATATAGGGGGATCAGCGTTGGCCTATAGCGCTATATTGCGTATCTAGCGCTATCTAGCGCTACAGAAGACCCTCATGTAATGCTATATGCCGACCTACAGGGAGCGGCATTGGTACAAAGCGCCACTATGATACAATGCTAGACAATGCTATACAGCGCTGGAAAATGTGGCGTGTAGCGTTATGTGCCAATTGCTATAGGTATAAAGTAAATGTACAAAATGCATTTATACATATGCACACATATATGTACATATGTGTGTACATATGATGTATGCTGAAGGCTACACGCTGAGAGCAATGTGTATTTATGCCCATGCAAGTTTGTTTGCCTGAAAAGATGCACCTCTTGCAACACCTGCAGCTGCGCATGGCTGGGTTGCTGGAGGAGCAGGGCAAGCTGGACCAGGCTCAGCAGATGCTGAAGGGCGTGCTGGAAGAGTTTAAGGGATGCTGGGGCGACAACCACCCTGAGACGGCATACGTGATAGTACGGCTGGCAGACATAGAGCTAGCAATGCTGGGCAAGCGGGTGCGCTGTGTGCTGAGTGTGTGTTGGTTTTTGTTGCTGAAGTCTTTGTACTCCTGCTGGAAATTGTGAGACCCATGTTGCGGGGAAGGTGTGTGTGTGTGTGCGTGTGTGTGTGTGTGTGCGTGTGTGCGCAACGCACAATGCTGTTCCGTGTTACAAAGAGGTGCTGGCTAGAAATGTGGAACCCTTTTATTGGAACTTGCTGGTGTGGATCTTGAAAAAATGCTGGGCAAATGCTGCAATTGTGCATATTGTGCATTTTGGAACAAACTGTACACCCTGTTTATAATGTTTTATGCAGAGGTTTCCAGACCTACAGATGCGATTCGGACAATCCTGTGGAACCTGCTATTCTATGCGATATGTTGCCTTCTTTCATAGCCACTACTCTTCCCCTCTAAGCCTGATGCCAGGACGTTGCTAATGTGGCCATGTATAGAGGTCATGCATGTGTGCAACCCTATCGTCCCTCATCATCATTATCAACCTAAGCCCTATTTCACCCTCATCATTATGAATACGCCAGGTCCTATATCATCCTCGTCATCATATGTACCCCAAGTCCTATCCTCCCTCATCATTAAGAATTCCCAGGTGAATGCATAGTCATCAGAGCTTTGCCAAGGCCTGGCTGGTCCAACCGCTGCATTTTGCAATCTCTGCGCTCTGCTTTCTGCGCTTTCCCTTTCTGCATCTTGACATCCCTCAGCATCATGAAAACCCCAGGTGGAGTGGGTGCGTGATCATCAGAGCTTGGCCAAGGCCTGGCTGGTCCAACCGCTGCTTTACGCAAACTCTGCGTTCTCCTTTCTGCGCTTTCCACCCTCTGCCTCTCCCATTCTGTGCACTTTCCATCCTCTGCACTTTCCTCTCTGGAGTCCCCCGACCCTGCCTCTACCCGAAGGCTTGCAATAAGCTGCAAGCAGGATGCAGGGGGGCAGTTTCTGTCTGGCACAGTATGAACCACACATTTTGTCGTCAAACACAGTATGACCCAGCGTGTGCCTCGTGTCTGTTTGCTCCTGCTTAATTGTCAGCTCTCTCACGAGTGCACTGAGTGGTCATGCGTGTGTCTGTTGTCCTTGTTGTCCTCTTCCTACAGAATTTCGACTTCGTGGATGCAGCACACCAGTCCTCACTGCAGAAGGCCACCAGGAAGTACATGCAGGTGCGTCGATGTTTGCCTCTTTTTCTCTTTTTTCTTTTTACCCTCCATTTAGGTGTTAGTCCTTGGAGTAATGCGGCAAAGAGCTTGTCCATGTGCTGGGGTACTTAGGGGTCACAGGAGTGGTAAGTGTGTGGAACAACCCTCAGGAACTAATGGTTATTTGAGGCGGAGGAATTGCAAGTTCGATGCATTCTTCACTTATGTCATGCTGCAGATGTGCTTTGACGTCAACAAAAGTTGCTATGAGAAAGAACTCGTGTATCATCATCACCAACCATTGTTTTAATCATGATTTCTGACAGCGGCCTTTTTCTACTTTGGGTTTCAATTATTTCCCTGTTCAAATCATGTATATATATGTATATCCAAGCCTATGATAGATTTTGTCTCAATTAATGAGCTCTGGCAAGTAGCAATGTGGGGGCCAGCGCAAAAAATAGTTTCCCAAATGTTGCATTTATGAACTCAATGAAGCTTCTCTGAATATTATAAAGTTGATCACCATGACATGCATGGCAACATAAAATGTTTGTTTTTGGCTTGGCGTGTGAAGTACGCTGAAAACAATTTTTCAGACCAGAGGCTCTGGGAACTGCACACAGCTTCCGTGCAGCTGCGTGCTCATGCTTGTGGACATCAGAGCAAACATGGCACGTAATGGTTGGATTTCACAAGTGTGTGTGTGTATATCTTAACAGGGCATTCTTTTGACTACTTCCACCTAATATTCTAGGACTAGGCAAAACTGCATGTTTTGATGCTGGCACTGGACACTTTACAGGCAGCCCTTGGGCAGCACACACACACACACACACACACACACACACACACACACACACACACACACACACACACACACACACACACACACACACACACACACACACGAGAAACATAGCATAATTTGGCAGCATTAAGAGACACAGCAAGAGCGTTGCTCCTTGTGCTGCAGGCATTTGACATTTTGAAGGCAGCCCTCGGACCGCAGCACCCAGACATCCATGAAAAGCATAATTTGTTTTTGGCATCACCAAGACGCACATGAAAAGCATGGCCTCTTTTGCTGCAGGCATTTGGCATTTTGAAGGCAGCCCTCGGACCGCAGCACGCAGACACGCTCCACACATTAGCTGTGGCCACATTGCTGCTCATCAACTCCTCAACCACGCGCATCCAGGTAAGCTCTATGGGTGCGTTTTATGGTTGTATCTTCTGTCCTTGTTTGTGTCCTTGTTGATTTCTTTAGGTGTGTCTCCACATTAGCTCCATGGTATGTCCTATGGTCGTATCCTTGTGGGTGTCCTTATGGGTGTCCTTGGATGTGTCCACATCAGCTTCATGGGTGTGCCGTAAATTCGTCATCATGCCCTTTCACGGAGCATCCGTAAGTGTCCTTGAGTGTGTGGTTACGTGTATTCGTGGGTGAACCCTGGTGTTCAGTTCAGCTTTTTAAGTGTGTGCTCGGGTATGTCATTGCGTCCTGGTACTTAGACTTTTGTCTGCTCATGGATGCTTCCACTGTCAGGTGAGCTTTCTGGCATGCCTTTAAAGCTTAAGCTTCAACAGTAGGGTGCTAAAAGTGGCTTCTATGTGGTGCTATGCGCACACGTGCACACACACAGACACACACATAGACACAATCATACTCCTTGCTTGCAGCTGTACAAGGCAGAGACAATGTGCCGGATTGCTGTCAAGTGCAGCGTCGCCAGCAGCGGGGCATTCGCCATGAAAGCCCAAAAACCACGCAGTGGCAAGGTAAGTTGTGGCGGCAGCACGGGTTTTGGTGACCCAGAGGGTGGTGGTGGCGGCGGTGGGGTGGTAGGCCGGGGGGGGGGGGGTGGATGAGGAAAGGTGGCAGCAGAATAGGCAGCTGGGTGTTTCTGCTGTTTCGGTTCCGGACTTGAAGCAGGTAGTTATTTCTCATTTCTTTTTCTCTGTTCTATACTTGAGCAGCTTAGGAGGTCTGCGCATCAAGAAAGTGTGCCGAAGGCTGCCCTGATAGCTGCGCCTGTGAGCCCTGTGCCTGCGTGTCCTGCAGACTGCCTGCGTGCCATGTGCCCTGTGCCTGCGTGCCCCGCATACCGTGCTTACATGCCCTGTGTTTGCATACCCTGCAGATTGTGCCTGTGTGCCATGTGCCCTGTGCCTGCGTGTCCCACATACTGTGCTTGCATGCCCTGTGTTTGCATGCCCTATGCTTGCGTGCCCTGCAGTCCGTGCTTGGGGGAACCAAAGCCTTCTAAGGCAGCTTTAAAAACAATTACTCAGTGGTGGACAACGCAACAGGTCCCGAACGAAAAAGCTATGAGAGCTGCTTGCCAAGGACGCAGGTCATTTGTTTTTTGCCTGCCCATCAGCTATGGATGGAAAAATCCACACCTGTGTCTACGCACAGAGGCAAGCACCCTACTTGAGCCGCTGATCAAGGACTGTGCTCAACCCATTGTGGTTCCAGTGTCGGCTACACCTCCTGTGTAAGCTTGCCACGCACCTACGCCTCTGCACTTCTCCCTTCTGTGTAAGCTTGCAACGCACCTACGCCTCTGCACTTCTCTGCGCATGAGACCTGAGCCCTCTTTGGAGCAACTGGTTCAAGGCTATCCTCGACTTTTTCCAAGAACAGCATCAGCCACACACTGGTTACGCCTGTGATTTTTTGCGCACAGAGGCAGGAGCCCTCTTTGGAGCGCTTGGCCAAGGGTGAGGGTGGGGCTAATGTCATCCCCAATGAGGATGTCTTTGATAGCAGCAGCAGCGACAGTGGCGCAGGCTTTGGAGGCTCTGAAGAGGGCGATGGAGAGCTGCAGGGAGAGGGCCAAGGAGGAGGGGGTTGGGGCAGGAAACATAAGGGTGCAAAAGTCCCTAGCAATGCAGTCGCAAGCTTGGTGGCCAACCTGCACACGCTGGCATCCGTGCTGGCATGTACGGGCAAGATCAGGGTGCGTGCCTGCAGGGCAAAAGGGGTGCTTGGGCAGGGTAAGATGAGACACAAATCGCGGTTGGCTCCACATGAGCCAATGTGCATATGGGTGGAAGTTTGTGGCGTGCATGTGTGTATGTGTGATTGTGTGTGTGTGGTGAGGGGCAGGGTGCACTAAGCTGCCTGCATCTTTGGGCTACAAAAAACTAATATGTTATCACGAATGTGCCCGTGTGCCGGCATGCACTTGAAGTTGACCATTTGCATCATGCGCATGCTGTCAAGTGGGCAGGATGAGACATGGTCCGTAGACTCGAGGCTACAAGTTACAAAAACAGAAGGCCTTCAGTCAGACCGACTGACTGCTAGACAAGGTGTATAGACCCAAGACTGATGATAGCTTAGGATAGTGTTGCAGCAGCATCGCGTCCCTGCTTGCATGCTCAGGTCTGGGCTGATCAGGAAATCTCTTTGTATGGGCCTGCTTGAAGTCTGAAGTGCAGTGCTTGCATGCTCAGGTCTGGGCTGATCAGGAAATCTCTTTGTATGGGCCTGCTTGAAGTCTGAAGTGCAGTGCTTGCATGCTCAGGTCTGGGCTGATCAGGAAATCTCTTTGTATGGGCCTGCTTGAAGTCTGAAGTGCATTGCTTGCATGCTCAGGTCTGGGCTGATCAGGAAATTTCTTTGTATGGGCCTGCTTGAAGTCTGAAGTGCAGTGCTTGCATGCTCAGGTCTGGGCTGATCAGGAAATCCCTTTGTATGGACCTGCTTGAAGTCTGAAGTGCAGTGCTTGCAAGCCCAATGCTTGCCAGCTCAATGCTGTCGGGTCCATTATTTTGTAGCTCCAACACTTCAAAGCAGACTTGAAGCTCCCACAGTGGTGTCACCTGTGTCTTAGATTGGCAAATGATAGTTTTGTCTAAAAAGAAGCACTTGATGGAGCAGGGGATGCTTTTGCTTAAGTTGATAACACACATTCATCGGTATTTATGTGTTTGAAAAGCTGTGTTACGTCAGAGGCATGGCATTCTCTTGGTATAAGCTTGCTTTTGCATAGGCAGAGCAAGCCCTGAAGGCTCTGACCAAAGTAGGCCTTCCTACTCTCCGTGTGCACACCCATGGCATCAATGCAGAGGACAGGAATTGTCTGTGAGCGAAAGCTTGAAAACCTGGACTCAAGATTAACTCGAGGCTTTGAAACACGCCTCCCTTGATGTGTGCGCGCGCACGCCCAAGTGCAAGATTGTAGGAGTGAAGAATCATCCCTGTTTACCTGGTTTTGGACTAACTTCAAGGCTTCAGAACAAGCTTGCTGTGTGATGATTCGTAGTGCATGCCTATGTGTCAATTGCAGGAGAGAGGCATCATCCTTGCCGAAGCGCTGGCTGTGGCAAGCCAAACTTGAGGCTTAAAAAATAAACTCTTTTGATGTCTGTACGTGCCTGTGTATTGATTGCAGGAGGGAGCCTGCAAATTAAACCTGGATCCCAAACTCGAGGCTTTGAAATACACACACCCACCTTGCTGTGTGTCGATTTGGTGTGCATGCCTGCGTGTTGATTGCAGGAGGGAGGCATCGTTTTTGCTGAAGCGCTGGCTGTGGCAGAAGCCAAACACGAGGCTTAAAAAAAGAAACTCTTTTGATGTTTGTACGTGCCTGTGTATTGATTGCAGGAGGGAGCCTGCAAATTAGACCTGGATCCCAAACTCGAGGCTTTGAAATACACACACCCACACACACCTTGCTGTGTGTTGATTTAGTGTGCATCCCTGCGTGTTGATTGCAGGAGGGAGGCATCGTCCTCGCTGAAGCGCTGGCTGTTGCAGAGGCAGACCTCCCAGCTGGGCACCAGCTGGTGGGCGTGGTGCTGGCAGGCCAAGCCTGTGTTGCGCATGCCTCACAGGTAAGGTTGGGTCGAGGGGGTGAAGCACTACAGCTTGACACCAGCTGGTGGGCGTGGTGCTATCAGGGTGAAGCTCGCAGGGTGAAGCACTTCGGTTGGACGCCAGCTGGTGGGCGTGGTGTTGGCTGGCCAAGCCTGTGTGGCGGCTCATGCCTTGCAGGTTGGGTTGAGTCAAGAGGGTGAAGCATTCTGCAGAGGCCTCTTCAGGGCCACTTTTACCCTCCTTAGAGCCTCAATTGTTTTGCAGGAGCTCAACTCATTTCACGCATCGCTACTTGCAGGACTCTGGGGCTGCCATTGTGGCATACAGAAGGGCGCTGGCCATTTACCGCGGGCTGCTGTCCTTGCAGGTGGTGTGTGTGTGTGTGTGTGTGTGTGTGTGTGTGTGTGTGTGTGTGTGTGTGTGTGTGTGTGTGTGTGTGTGTGTGCGCGCGCCTGCCCGCGCGCTTGTGTGTGCAGCACGTTTTGGTTGAAATAGAAGTGCCCTTATAACTTGTCAATTTTCTTCATTTTAAAAATGATCTTGCTAAACATGATTATCTCATCCATATTCATGCCGATCATTGCCACCCTGAAAGATCTCAAGCCAATCTCTCTCTTTCACACACGCACACACACACGCACACACACACATGTGCAGACCCCTGTTCCACCTACCCCACAACCCACTGGCGGCCTCAAGAGTGGATTGACGCGCATCGGCACCACCTTCCACTCAGGCAAGACTTTCATTCCTGCGTATCACTCCATGTATTAATGCAATTATGGCTGATAGACCATTCGAGTGTTACGAGTCTGATGAGTACCTCGTTGTGTCATACTCGCTGAGGCTTCTCACAGTGGAAGTTCCAAGCACCTCTGGATTTGCTTACTTTCTGGTTGACCTTCACAGCTTAGATGGCGAAAAAAGTCACGACAGTCCTTAAAGCTGTATTTCATCTGTTGTTTTGTGCAGTGCAGGCCAACTTAAGTTTCAGACCAGCACAAATACACAGGATTAGGATTGCAGTATCTCCTTGTATGCACAAGACCTCTCAGAATCTGAATCCGCATGGCATGCCCACACACACGCACAAGCGCGTGCGCATGTGCACACACACATTCTTACACACGCCACCTCCCTCGCATATGCAGGCCTGCAGCAGCTGGGACACACACACACACACGCTGCCACCCTTTTTGTACATGCAGGCCTGCAACAATTGGGCCACAGCGTGCGCCACCCCTCCCACCTTGCCTCCAACCTGTCCACACACGGCTCCGTCCCCCTCTCCCCCGATGATTCCAGCATTGAGTACGGACTAAATGGGGCCGTTCGGGCTGGAACCATGGCGCATGGCTCCTTGAAAGCCGGAGCAGGGGGTGTGACTGGCCAGGCAAGCAGATTTGCGGGCAGCAATGCCAACCTGCCTCCGACTGGGGACAGGATCAGGCTGATGGGAAAGCTGCCGAGGTATGTCCGCCTGTGTGCGTGCATGTGTACGTGAGTATGTGTATGTGTGTGTGTGTGCGTGTGTGTGTGTGTGTGTGTGCGTGTGTGCGTGTGTGTGTGTGCGTGTGCGTGTGTGTGTGTTTGTGTGTGTGTGTGTGTGTGGGTCTGTGGAGACGCAACAGCAATTGTCCGTCTGTAAATATGTGTGTGTGTGTGCATATGTGTATGTATGCATGTGTGCGTGAGCAGGTGCATGTAGAAGTTAATAATAGACAGAAAGGTGAGTGACTGTCTGTGTAAACATGCATGTGTCCGTGAGGAGGTGTAGGTGTGTGTATGCAGACAGCAGGTCGTCCATCTGTCTGTGCACATGCATGTGCCCGCAAGCAACTCCAGACACGAGTCGGCAGGCTGTCAGGAGATCACAAGGTGGCGTTCTGTGCCACAGCAGGGCTGGCACGCCTGTCAGCAGCCACGTGCACGTGCCCACCAACTCATTTACTTGCAGCAAAACAGTGCTTTTGTCCCATATCCAGCTGTTTGTCTTTTTGATCACAGCTTGGGTGGCAGGCCAGCTGCCACATGCATGTGTCTCATCCAAAGATCTGCACCCCAAGTATTGCCTATGCTCACACCCATCTGCATATGCGACTGAGGTAGCAGGCCTGCTTCCAGCCATGTCTGCTTGCGCATCCTTTTTCCTGTAACAGTATGTCACAGTCTTACACCCACTAGTGTGTATGATTGCAGATAATCTGGCAGGCCTGCTACACCCAATAGTGTGTGTGATTGCGGCTGAGGTGGCAGGCCTGCTTGCAGCCTTGTGTGCCTGCGCACCTCTCTTCTTTGCACCAGTATGCCTACACCCACTAGTATGTGTGGTTGCGGCTGAGGTGGCAGGCCTGATTGCAGCCTTAGGACGAGCAACCACCCTTCCCTTTTGCCCCCATCTGTTGTTTGTGCCCTACACTCCCTTGCACATGTGAGCACAGCTGGGGGGGAGGAGCTGCCCTCGAAGACGTCAGCTGTCGCACCAGCACTGAGGACTTCCCGGATGAGGCCTTTCATTGGGCCCAGGGCACCCAGCGCCGCAGCCTTGGAGGCTGGAAAGGCGGAGTGGGGGACAGCCAGCACTGGAAGCACAGCCGCAGCCGTAGCCTACACGGCACTGGTAGCACCAGCTTGCATGACACCGTGCGGGGGCTTGGTGTGGTGAGTTCGCAAGAGGTGGGCAGGGAGGAGGGAGCAGGGACAAGAGAGGACCTCCAGCATTGGTCCACGTTGGGGGAGCTGGGGGGGAGCTTGTATGATTCAGGGCGGGGTAATGGCACCAAGGGGGTTGTGGGGAGTGACATGATCCTGGGAGCCAACTCAAACGCCATGTTCAATCGCAGCAGCAAGAGGAGGAGCGAGGGTGGGGTGGGTATGAGCGACAGTTTGAGGGGGGGGAGTGCAGCGGGCTTGTTTCTGGAGCAGGATAAAGGGGGCGGTGTTGAAGGGGATGGGGGAGGGGTGGTCACGAACCCGGTCTTCAGCAAGAGCAGAAGCACCAGGGTACGCAGCGAAGGGGGCAGCTGGTACGGAGCGCGCCCGCCTCCTCCCCGCACCACACAAAAGTTCCACAGCTTCAGGCAGCACTTTGAAGCGCGGCGAGAGCCCGTTGGCGGGGGTTCCATGCACGGGGGCAGGCCCTCATTCAACAGCAGCGCGCACGGGAGCGAGTCTGGGAGCGGTGCAGGCCTGAGAGGGTATTATAGCCTGCCTCTGGGAGGCTCCGCTCACGGTGTGCGTGGGGGCGTACACAAAGCCAGCGGGAACGTGTGGGGGAGTCTCTCTGGTGGAAGTGCGCATGGGGGGAGTGTGCATGGGAGCGTGGACAGCCGGGTGCATGGGAGTCAGCATGGGGGCATGCAGGGCCTGATTGCCGCGGCTTCTGTGGGACAGGGGGGCCTGAAGATGGTGTCGTCAGCGTCAGAAAAGCGAATCGCGGGTGACGATGCAACGTCACCGACAGTGCAGGGAACAGCCTGCGATCCACCTCTCCTGCATCAGCCTCATTTCCAGCAGCAGCAGCAGCAGCAGCAGCAGCAGCAGTTTCCATTCGGTGGAGAGGTTGCCACCATGGCTGGCCTTGATGCATCTCAGGTGTCGCTTTCAGAGGGGCCTCATAGCTCTCCCCGTCCCAACATCCACACACCCTCCACCTCCTCTTTTGCATTCGACAATGACAATGTGCCCTCGCCCCCTGCGCCGCCGAGCCCTCCTGCACCAAGCCCACCACCCCCACAGGTGTCAACCCCTGAGTCTGGTCAGGAGATTTTACAAATGCAGCAGCATCTTCACAGCACCCAGGAGCAGCATCCACACAGCGCCCAGCACACTCCCCAGGAGCAGCAGCAGCACCAGCAGGAGCAAGCGACTGAGGCTGCTCCCAGTGCTTCTGGTGCAGAGCAGGGTGCCTCTTCTGCATTCTGCCCTGATCTGAATCACCCAAAACAGGGCGCAAACAATGCACCTGACAAACCTGAATCCTCCCTACCATACCCGAGTCATCCTAAACAGGACGCAAGCAATGTGTCCGACCCTGATCTGGGTCATCCCGAACAGACGAGCCTCCCAACGCACCGCCATCAGCCGTATCCGGACCCCCTGCTTATTCAGGTGCGCATGTCCACATGTGCTGTCGTGGTAGGCTGAGGGAAGGGATGTGCTTATTTGCTTGCATGCGGCAGTGCTTATTTGCTTATTTGCTTGCATGAGGCAGTGCTTATTTGCTTATTTGCTTGCATGTGGCGGTGCTTATTTGCTTATTTGCTTGCATGAGGCAGTGCTTATTTGCTTATTTGCTTGCATGCGGCAGTGCTTATTTGCTTATTTGCTTGCATGAGGCAGTGCTTATTTGCTTATTTGCTTGCATGCGGCAGTGCTTATTTGCTTATTTGCTTGCATGAGGCAGTGCTTATTTGCTTATTTGCTTGCATGCGGCAGTGCTTATTTGCTTATTTGCTTGCATGAGGCAGTGCTTATTTGCTTATTTGCTTGCATGAGGCAGTGCTTATTTGCTTATTTGCTTGCATGTGGCGGTGCTTATTTGCTTATTTGCTTGCATGAGGCAGTGCTTATTTGCTTATTTGCTTGCATGAGGCAGTGATTATTTGCTTATTTGCTTGCATGCGGCAGTGCTTATTTGCTTATTTGCTTGCATGCGGCAGTGCTTATTTGCTTATTTGCTTGCATGAGGCAGTGCTTATTTGCTTATTTGCTTGCATGAGGCAGTGCTTATTTGCTTATTTGCTTGCATGCGGCAGTGCTTATTTGCTTATTTGCTTGCATGAGGCAGTGCTTATTTGCTTATTTGCTTGCATGAGGCAGTGCTTATTTGCTTATTTGCTTGTATGCGGCAGTGCTTATTTGCTTATTTGCTTGCATGAGGCAGTGCTTATTTGCTTATTTGCTTGCATGCGGCAGTGCTTATTTGCTTATTTGCTTGCATGAGGCAGTGCTTATTTGCTTATTTGCTTGCATGAGGCAGTGCTTATTTGCTTATTTGCTTGCATGAGGCAGTGCTTATTTGCTTATTTGCTTGCATGTGGCAGTGCTTATTTGCTTATTTGCTTGCATGAGGCAGTGCTTATTTGCTTATTTGCTTGCATGAGGCAGTGCTTATTTGCTTATTTGCTTGCATGGGGCAGTGCTTATTTGCTTATTTGCTTGCATGAGGCAGTGCTTATTTGCTTATTTGCTTGCATGAGGCAGTGCTTATTTGCTTATTTGCTTGCATGAGGCAGTACTTATTTGCTTGCATGAGGCAGTGCTTATTTGCTTATTTGCTTGCATGAGGCAGTGCAAACATGTGTGCAACGTTCTTCGCAACCGACTACTTTTCCAAGCTTTGGCCAGACAAGTGCATCCAATTTCATTGCTCCCTTGTGATCAGCTACCTCTTGGTGCTGATATCAGACACATGCACCCAATCTCTCCATTAGACAAAGCATTCAACCCCTTTGATCCTTTTGACTGACTGCTTCTCAGGGCTTAAATATGATAAATACATCCAATATCTTTGCTCCCTTACAATTTCCGGCTCAATTTTAAGGCTTCTGGCAGACAAGCGCGCTGAATCCTTTTGCACCCCTGTGTAGCTATGTGTGTTGTGCGCGCGCCTTGCATGTCGATGATCTGGCCATAGCATACAATTAAGGAAAGTGCGAGAGGAAGGAAACGATTAAGGAGGGTGCTGCATGGCCATCAAGAGCAGGTTCTGTTTATGCATGTGCCCACGCATGTCAGCAACTGTATATTATCCAGGCAATTACAATGCAGACGCCCATACTGTGTGTATACGCTTGCCCACACGCAGACACCGCTGGCCCATCCACCTTCGTGCTTCAGCCTCAGCGAGGCGCAGCAGGCACAGCATGGTCACAGCATGCACAGCAGGCGCAGCAGCGGCGGCGGTGGCGGTGGCGGCAGCAGCGGTGGGGTTGATGGGGGCGGCGTGCCCGGGAGCCTGGGTAGCCTGTTATGGCCCGAGAGCAGCGGAAGTTTGGTGAGGGGAGGCAGCGGGAGTGTGAGGGACACATCTGCCAGCGGCGCAGGCAGCCCCCTCCGTGGCAAAAGCAGCGGCAGCTCTGTGAAAGGCGGGAGCATAGGCAGGAGGGCCAGTGAGGGCACGGATGGGGTGGACACGCCCAGGAGTACAGGCAGCTTGGTCAGGGGGAGGAGCGGGAGCCGCAGGCTCTCTGAGGGAGCCCCGACGACCCATGAATTAGATGAAGCACAGCGCCACAGTTTCATCCTGAGAGACCAGGGCGAGCATGAGGATGTGCTTACGTCGCTGCTGCCGTTCCGGCCGGTGAGGCAGGCGCTGGGGGCGCGAGGGGGCGCAAGGCTGCCGCCACAGCAATCTGTGCAGTGGAGGCCATGGCAGGTGTGTGTGTGTGTGTGTGTGTGTGTGTGTGCTTGTGTTGTGTGTGAGTGTGCGTGTATGTGTGTGTGCATGTGTGTGCGCATGTGTGTGCGCATGTGTGTATGTGAGTGTGTGTGTATCCAGCTCAATTTTCTATTGCATGCAATATGAACAGGATTGTGTCAGGATTTGGACTGAACAGCCCTTGTGCTATAGTAGCAGGTACTCTCCTAAATGCACGCTGCTTGAGCCCTGGCTTCCGTAGACGTTCTTTCTGGCGAAAGGGGAAATGCCATGCTGCTGCTGCTGCTGCTGCTGCTGCTGTTGTCCAGTCAGTGCGCTCCCCAGCAACGGAGCACATGAGAGGTGTATGTGCGGCCAGCAAGGATTGCTTGAGTGAGAGGGTGCATGTGTGGCCAGCAAGGATTGTTTTAGTGGGAGGCGTAAGTGTGGCCTGCAAGGATTCATACAGCATGCTTGTGGACTTGTGTGGTGTGGAGGGGGGGGGGGGAGGCTGCTGTCTGTGAAATGGAGGCTATGGCCAGCATGCGGCATGGCTGTGTTGACAGAAAATAGGCTACATCCCTCACGCAGCCACCACGCAGCATGGCTGTGTTGACAGACTACGGAGGCTACGGCCATCATGCGGCATGGCTGTATTGACAGGCTATGGACGCCAAGGCCACCATGTATTGCAGCTGTGTTGACAGACTATGGAGGCTACGGCCGTCATGCAGCATGGCTGTGTTGACAGACTTGTTTGGAAGAGGATGTGTGCCAGGTTGGCAGCAGCAGTCCATGCAACAGAAACAACGACAGGTTTGCACTGGTTGTCGTGAGTGACAGTCGTCCACAGAAGTGCCACTGCACTTGTTTGCTGAAGTGTAAAAAACGTGGTATGTTGTACACGTAGTATGTTTGCAAGGAAGCCAAGGATGCCACTGTTTTAGGTACTTGCTCTCTATACCATGGCAAGTGGCTCAGGGCTGTACTCTCACCCGTAGACACCTTTTCGGATTTAAAAATGCAATAACTTTAATGGCTGGTCAGTGTTTTGTTTTGACTTTCCTGGTACAACAGTTAGGACAGATTGATTTGCGCCTTTCTGCTGCTGTCTGTGCTCAGGACTCCTGGAGTTTTGCATGGATGCATGGAAATAGGGCTGCATTCAACCCATGCATTTCGTAGCTGCAAACATTCAACAAAACTAATTAACCTGGATATCATGCTTGCAGGGCCAGCAGCAACACCATTCCTTGCATTGGCAGCAGTGGCAGCAGCAGTGGCAACAGCAGCGGCAGCAACAGCAGCAGCAGCTGCAAGCAAAAGAGGACCAGGCTACGGAACAAAAGGTTCCGCTGCTGCAGCAACTGCTCAATCGTGACAGGTGAGAGGAACAGTTATGAAAGAACAGGCAGTGGGAACAGGTGCTGAGCAGAAGGTGCCGCTGCAGCAGCAGCTGCTCAATCGTGACAGGTGGGAGGAACAGGTGCAGAGCAAAAGGAAGAGGTGAGAGGAACAGCTGCAGATCAAAAGGAACAGGTGAGGGGAACAGCTGCAGATCGAAAGGAACAGGTGAGGGGAACAGGTGCAGAACAAAAGGAACAGGTGAGGGGAACAGGTGCAGGACAAAAGGAGTAGGTGAGCAAAACAGGTGCAGGGCAGAAGGCGCCGCTGTTGCAGCAGCGCCCAATTGTGACAGGTAGGAGGAGCGTGCGTTGCTGGTGTGGTTGTGGGCGTGAGTGTGTGAGGGAGAAGATGTACCTAAACAGATACATGCATGTGTTGAGCACATACTTGCTCATGCACATTGCAAGACGTATTTAATTTTCAGTCACCGCTAAATGAAGATTGCATGAAACCATCAAGCGCTGCTGTGGTTTCCTCCTTCATGATGTGAAGAAGCAATGTTATACTGTGACAGTTAGGGTTGTGAGAAAAGGGCAGAGAAATATGATTGTGGAAATGAGGTAAGAAGGAAAAGGGCGAGTTTCTCGCACTGTACAAGTAGGGTAGAGTGAAGAAAGTGAAGAGAGTGAAGAGAGAATCATAGAGAGGAGAAACAGGGAGAGAAGCAGGCAGCAAGCCATCCCCAGAAACAATCGATGAGAAGGAAAACACTGAGCTAGGGAGAATACCAGCCTGTACCAGCATGGATGAAGGTCTGAACAGCCAAGCTAACACATAACAATGCTTGCAGAGGTTGGTTGTGAGGGTGCACATGTTTCTTTTTTGACACGCTCACACACACAAACACACACACACACACACACACACACACACACACACACATGCACACACAGGGGCAAGCCCCTCCACGACAGCTCCGTCGACGGAAGTGTCCGAGGCGGCCAGCGTTTCGCCTCTCAGCTCAGCCTGCCCCAGCTCCCTGACATGAGCAGCAGCACTTCCAGCCCCTCCTCTCCTATGTATCCCCCCCCTGCTGGCTTAGCACACAGCTACAGTAGCGGCTGTCTGACCCCCATCCATCATTTCCATAGCCCTGCGGTCTCACCTCAAGGCAGCCATTCTGTGTTTGCTCCAAAGGGGGCGCCACACTGGAACAGCATGCCTCAGTTGCAATTTTTCCCTCCCGCACTGCGGATGGGCTCACCTACCCACCCTGTACCGCCGCACGGCTTCTCAGGTAAAAAGAGGCTGTCTCTCCTCCCGCACTGCGTGTTGGCTTGCCTCTTGTTGCCGCACAGCTTTTGGGGTATATTGGAGACCTCCCCTTCTGTGCTGCGTTTGGCCACACCTCCCCCTGCACTGCCGCACAGCTCTTCAATTAATACAGACCTTCACCCTAAGGTGAAGGCGACGATTTCACACACACACACACACGGACACACACACACCACCCACTGGTACGGCTGGCATGCGAGCAGGGCCATCAAGCCCTGCCAGCCCCTACTGTGGAGACCTGAGCCTACCCCTCCCAAGCCCTGGCGGCAGCAGCAACGGCACAGAGCACCCGCACCTTGCACCCCACACCTCGTGGCAAGGCCCCATCCGCTGGCCCCATCACAAACCTGGTAGCAATGGCAACAGCCACGGTGCCAAGCACACTGATGCACCGGGAGCGGGCGCAGCACCTCCCTCGTACCCTACTTCGACAGCGGTGTACTGCAGCAGCGCCAGCATGCGGCGCCCAACATCCCCTGTGTCGGCATCAGTGCCCCTGGGGCGCCCAGCCTTCCCGTCCGCACTCCATCCAGCAGACTTGCCTCGCTCAGCTGACCCTCTACCAGCGGCAGCCACCACCACTCTCCCACCCCCACCTGCAGCCATGGTATCCCCCTCGCCATCCCCCTGCACCGATCCCTTGCCACTCATTTCCGCACACTCTGCGGCTGCCACTACAAGTGCACCCACAACCCCGGGGGCTTCTGGTCACGTACATGCTGCTCCTGCTACCTTGGGTCAACCGGCGGCCGCCCCTTGTGCTCCCCTTGGACCAACCCACAGCTCGCCCTTTGCATCAGCCACGGAAACGGCAGCAGCGGCTGCTGCTGGGTTGCAGCCTACTGCTTCCCCACCCGCGCCCGTGGGAGGAGTCGGCCCTGCTTTTGCTGTTGCCTCGCCCAACCCTTCATGTCCGCCAGCCCCGCCATCAAAGGCTGAGGTGAGGAGGCCAGGATGGAGTAAAACAATTTGTCAATAATGTGACTTATTGACATGATGTTTATCTAATGGGGGAACTCTGGTGAGGACCTAGCTTGCCTACTAATAAGGGAACCCGTCCATTATGCACGCAGCCAGACTTAGTGAGCATAGCCTTTTTTTCTTTTCTTGATGTTTACTGTGAGGGGAAGCTGAGGTGAGAAGGGCAAGAAGGGTTGTGCTGTGCTTAGTTAACCCAGTGGAAAAAAGTGGTGAGATGGGCAAGGCAATAATGTTGTACAGAGCAGTGAGAAGGGCAGGGTGAGAATGCTGTTTGAGGTGCGTTGAGGGACGCAGGGTTAGTGAGTGCGACGTGGTGGGAGGTTGAGGGCAGTTTTGCCCAAACGCGCGCGCGCACGCGCACACACACACACACACTCACACACACACACACACACACACACACACACACACACACGTGCACACACACACACACACACACACACACACACACACACACACACGTACACACACACACACACACGTACACATGGTGACCTGTGGATACGCTGGGATCTGCTAAAGGCCTGCCACACTTTGTTTGTGAGGTGTATTGTACAGAGTGAGCCTTCTTTCCGGCAGGCCTGCCATCACAGGTGAGGTCAGGAAGGTGTGTGGCAGACATGCAGCACAGAGCTGAGTGCCCCATACAAGCAAGGTGCATATCAGAAATGACTTGGATGTCTTGAGCATGGCATGAAGAGAGTGCAGGGTGGACCCTGTAGGCTGGTGAGTGGTGAGTGGTGACTGGTGGCTGGTGCCTGCACTGTTGCCAGCACAGGTGAGGTCAAGAGAGTGCAGGGTGGACACTCTGTAGGCTGGTGAGTGGGGAGTGGTGACTGGTGGCTGGTGCCTACACTGTTGCCAGCACAGGTGAGGTCAAGAGAGTGCAGGGTGGACACTCTGTAGGCTGGTGTATGGGGAGTGGTGACTGGTGGCTGGTGCCTAGACTGTTGCCAGCACAAGTAAGGTCGGGAAACGCAGGGTGGACGCTCTGTCGACTGGTGAGGTGTGAGTGGGGAGTGGGGGGTGGTGGCTGGTGCCTACACTGTTGCCAGCACAGGTGAGGTCAAGAGAATGCAGGGTGGACACTCTGTAGGCTGGTGTATGGAGAGTGGTGACTGGTGGCTGGTGCCTAGACTGTTGCCAGCACAAGTAAGGTCGGGAAACGCAGGGTGGACACTCTGTTGACTGGTGAGTTGTGAGTGGGGAGTGGGGGGTGGTGGCTGGTGCCTACACTGTTGCCAGCACAGGTGAGGTCAAGAGAATGCAGGGTGGACACTCTGTAGGCTGGTGTATGGGGAGTGGTGACTGGTGGCTGGTGCCTAGACTGTTGCCAGCACAAGTAAGGTCGGGAAACGCAGGGTGGACACTCTGTCGACTGGTGAGTTGTGAGTGGTGAGTGGGGGGTGGTTGCTCGTGTCTAGGATGATGCCAGCACAGGTGAGGTCGGGATATGCAGGGTGGACACTCTGTCGACTGGTGAGTGGTGAGTGGTTGCTGGTGTCTAGGATGATGCCAGCACAGGTTAGGTCGGGATATGCAAGGTTAACGCTCTGTAGGCTGGTGAGTGGTGAGTGGTGGCTGGTGTGTACATCTGATGCTTACATAGGTGGGGTCAGGAGAGTGCAGGGAAGACACCCTGTAGGCTGGTGAGTGGTGAGTGGTGGCTGGTATCTAGACTGATGCCAGCACATGTGAGGCTAGGATATGCAGGGTTGACACTCTGTAGACTGGTGAGTGGTGGCTGGTGGCTGGTGTGTATACCTGGTTCCTGCACAGGTGAGGTCGGGACACTGCAGCGTGGACTCTCTAAAATTTAAGAAGAGACACGGACCTGTAGTGTGCCTCCGAGATGGTCTGGCCTAGCAAGCACAACACGCGGCACCCCACACACATGCTCTTGCTCCTAGAGCAAACAACCTTTGCTCTGTGTTGCATTTGTGCATCACATCCTCACCCACGCGTGAAATGCATGCCCAGGCATCAAATCAATGCACACCCAGGCATTAAATCTATGTTCTCCCAGGCATCGAATCAATGCAAGCCCAGGCATTAAATCATTGTTCACCCAGGCATCAAAGCAATGCACACCCAGGCATTAAATCTATGTTCTCCCAGGCATCAAATCAATGCATGCCCAGGCATCAAATCAATGCACACCCAGGCATTAAGTCTATGTTCTCCCAGGCATCAAATCAATGCATGCCCAGGCATTAAATCAATGTTCACCCAGGCATCAAATCAATGCACACCCATGCATTAAATCTATGTTCTCCCAGGCATCAAATCAATGCATGCCCAAACATTAAATCATTGTTCACCCAGGCATTAAATCTATGTTCTCCAAGGCATCAAATCTATGCATGCCCAGGCACTAGATCAATGTTCACCCAGGCATTAAATCAATGCATGCCCAGGCATTAAATCTATGTTCTCCCAGGCATCAAATCAATGCATGCCCAGGCATTAAATCAATGTTCACCCAGGCATCAAATCAATGCACACCCAGGCATTAAATCTATGTTCTCCCAGGCATCAAATCAATGCACACCCAGGCATTAAATCAATGTTCTCCCAGGCATCAAATCAATGCATGCCCAGGGCATTAAATCAATGTTCACCCAGGCATCAAATCAATGCATGCCCAGGCATTAAATCAATGTTCACCCAGGCAGCAAATCAATGCACACCCAGGCGTTAAATCAATGCACGCCCAGGCAGCAAATCAATGTACACCCAGGCATCAAATCAATGTTCACCCAGGCGTCCAACCAAAGCACACCCAGGCATATATCAAATGCGAACCCAGGATTCAAGTGAAGGCAACAAGCTGCTGTGATCCAGAAGCAATTGTTAGTTGTGTTGATGCGCGTTTCATTGTGTGCGTATTCTGGTGTCGGGATCTTCGGAAGCACACCCCTGTTGAGCACAATGTGCTCATCTGTAAAGACATGCGCGCACATGCACCCAAAGCACTACAAATACATCCTCAGCACTGCAAACACATCCTGCACTACATCCATCCTGCACTACAGCCACATCCAGCTCCTGCACTTCTGCATGTCCATGCGTTCATGCAGCTTGTGCTTTGGTGTGCTCCTTCTGCCGCTGGACAATTGTGTGTGTGTGTGTGTGTGTGTGTGTGTGTGTGCAGGCCCCAAGGGCACAGCACAAGAAGAGTCATACCTGCCGCTGGACAATTGTGTGGCACATCACAGGGAGAGTCATACCTGCCGCTGGACAATTGTGTGTGTGTCTGTGTGCAGGCCCCAAGGGCACAGCACAAGAAGAGCCACACCCTGGCGCTCGGAGGTGTACCAACCCCTGGAGGCAAAACAAGGTGCGTCAACCTCTGGGCTCTGATGTCACCGCCTGCTTTTCACTTTGGGACCTTTAAGTTGGCAGAGTTTTTGCCTGGATGCACACATCAGCCCTGTTTTTGTGTGCCTGTCTGGCCTGCTCAATTGTTGTTGGCATGTGCATGTGCATGTGCTAGCATGTGCTGCATGTTGTGCTTGCGCATGCTTTGGTGTGCATGGGCTGCTGCTGCGTGGGCGATTGCAGTTGCCGGTACTCATGTTGGTTTGAAGAGCAGCCTTGGAAGCATGCACACTCTCTTGGGGGCAGGAGAGGCATTCCCTTGTGTAACACTACTGAATATGCTTTTTTTGAAAGCATACCCTCCTGTGTTCATCCAGTCCTTCCCAATCAATGTGTCCCTGGGCTGCTGCCATCACGCCCTTCATACACTCCCGCCCTGTGCATGGATTCCCGATCAAAAGCGCGGGGTCTATTGGAACGAGTTCCGCCTGCAAGTGCTCAGTCACAGCAGACAAAGGCAGCAAGCTGTTGAAATCAGGAGTCCATGCTTTTTCATAGGCTCTGCTGAGGAGAAACAGGAAACACAAAGAGGTGAAGGGAAACCAGGAACAGGTTTAAAGGAGGTTGCATATATCGCTTCCTGCAACCTCCAAGAACCTGAGTTCTTATGCAGACTGCATAGAACTCTGTGAGTTTCCTTAACCCCTGACCCATCTAATCATTAGATTCTGTGTGTGCAGGACCCTCGTGCATGGCCAGCCCCATAGAGGTTTGGGTTTTCCTTGGGCTGCGAGTACAGAGCACAGCACCCCAGTTCTAGGCAGCGCCATTTGCACAGCACCCCTGAACCATCTAATTATTCAATTTTGCGTGTGCAGGACCCTCTCTCATGATCAGCCCCATGGAGGCTGGGGCAGCAACGTCTTTAACAGATGGGGCATCAAGCGTTTGAGGAGGAGTTCGGAGAGGAGGGCATCTTCAAAATTTGCGCAGCTGCCCTCCTCGCGCGAGGTGTTGAAGCATCACCTTACAGTTGAGGTGTGTATGTGTGTTTATGTGGTTTGTGTGTGTATGTGTGTGTGTGTGCACGTGCGCGAGAGCGCTGCACCTCCCACATGCTATTTGAAGCAGCACCTAAGAAGGTGTTTGTGATTAAATCACAATGGCATCATGCATCACAAGCATCACAATGATTTGAAAACTTCACACTCGATTCACCATGTTATTATAGAGCCGCATAAATGTGAAAAACGTGTGCAGTGAAGGCAGAAGACGTAGATCAGTTGGCAAGGCTCCAAGAATACATGAAAGGAAAAGTAGGCCTACTCTTGGCCTCCCGACCCGGGCAGGGCATCTTGTGAGACTATGCTGACCAGACAAAAATCAATCGAAAGGTCTGACTGATTTCCAGACCGATCAAGTGAAGGACCTTACTGATTTCCAAACTGGTCGGAAAGTGTTTTGTAAGTAAGGCGGATTTAGGTAGATGTAGCATGTTTGACACAACTCTCACTGAATTGGCCCTAGGGAAAAGAAAGGGAGACAAGTGAGGGAAGCGTCGCGAGCGACGTCGAAAAGTTGGCAAAGCCAGTCCTTCCCTGCCTGAAAGCTTCGATCATGTTTCCATTGAGTCGCAAGAGACGCAAAATTTATGACAGCACTAGAGCATGCCATGATACACATGCAAGCGTGAATGCATCATCAGCGCAGCATTGCAGTGTGCATCGCTGCATGCATTCTGCAAAACGAGTGCTGCATGCATTCTGTATAATGTTTGCTGTGTGAATTGTGCGCGATGTTTGCTACATGCATTCTGCGCAATTGATGAGGGCGAGCCATGCAAGCTGACAATCCATTGTCCACCTTTAACTGGGCATGGGTAAGGGGTCCTGCTCCTAATCATCAGCAAAGCGTACACGGCTTCTCGTCTGGATTTACTCGTTGTGCACATCATGGTTCAAGCTTGAATTGCAAAAGGCATCGGCATTGAAATTATTGAACCATCGTCGAGCTGGAATTATCCACAGGAGCAGTTGGGTTTCGTCAGCCAGGCCGCTTCCAGGCCCTGGATTCAGCAATGGCATGAGCATGAGTGTGCTGGGTGAGCCTGTATCATATGGTGCTGTTCCATGGGCGTGAGGTGGCTAGGCTGGATCCTGAAACACGTCAGCTTCTTCCTAGGTACCAAACACAACTTTTGTTCCCAATAACATTGCCCGCTGCACCGGCCAGCCACCCAGATTCAAATCCCCCAATTAAAGGTTTTGTTTGGCAAGCATGCCGGGTTTCAGGGCGGGGGGTGCGCTGGGCAAGCAAGGTGTGAATTTTACTGGAAGCCATTAACCTAGGGGCTCACGCCCCATGACTGGGGCTTTGCCAAAAAAGTACACAGGTTATATGAGATGCCCAAAAATGCCCCTGGCGATCCCCCGGACCCTTACCCAGAAGAGGCCACCTGTCAGTTGTCAACAGGCGGAGCCCAAAGTAAAAAGGCTGCCAAGTAACATGACTGCCAAGTAACAAGACTGCCAAGTAACAAGACCGGCAGCTAACAACCGCCAGCCAAGCAATAAATGACGAGGCTGCCAAGTAGCATGACTGCCAAGCCAAGTAACAAGGCTGCCGAGTAACATGACTGCCAAGTAACATGATTGCCAAGCCAAGTAACAAGACTGGCAAGAAGCATGACTGACAGCCAAGCAACAAGGCGGCCCATCACTTGTCTACAGGCAGAGACAAGGAGCATAAGGAAGATCACTCTCATGGGCCTAAACTGTGACATCCTGCCACGTGCTCCCCACACTCTCACACCCTTCTGAAGACTCAGCAGCTCTTCGTGATTGTAGGAAATGCACAGGCAGAGCCGGGTGGACGCACTCTCGTGGGCCAGCCATACCCAAAGGCCCCTCTATTCATACACAGCAGCTTTTGATGATTGTGCCCTCCATTCCCAAACGCAGGTTGAGCCGGGTGACCTAACTCTTTTGGGCCCGTACCAGGCCATCCTCCAGATGAGGATGAGGCAGAAGGATGGGCCAGGAAAGACGCGGCCCTTGATGTGCATTGAGCATGAGACAGCCACAGTCCTGAACAACCTTGCTGTCCTGCTCAGGTGCGTCGTCATCTGGTCATCACTACATGGTAGCTCATGCTATGAGTCATAGATCACAGCTCATAACTCACGGCCATAAGTGTCATCCTCATGTCACTGCATGATTGCTAAACATGGTGAGCAGCAGGTTGTCATGGTGAACCTCAGGTATGCCATTAGGCAGCTAAGGTAGCCCTGGTTGAATCAGATACATCAGTGACCCCTCAGAATGCAATGCATGCGTCACCAGGAACTGCAAACATGCGTCATCATAGCCTGAGAGCTCAATGCATCCTGCAGTCAGAACGCTTGGGAAAAGAAATTGCAGGTGCTGAAGCAATATGCTTCTTTCTTCGCACGTTCACCTCTGCACCCCTGGATTCACCATCTGCACGTTCACCTCTGCACCCCTGGATTCACCACCTGCACATTCACCTCTGCACCCTTGGATTTAACATGCTAGTCTGGCATGAGGGTGACCTGTGAACATGGTATCATAAGTCCATGAATGGGATGATGATGACCCGAGAAAAATGATCTTGCACTCCTGGATTTGTCATGCCAATTGGGATGCCAGGCCACAAAGCACTGGGCATGGTGTTCTGTTATGCGCAAGCCTGATTTGTATAAGACCAATCGTGGCTGCTCTCCGCTCACTAATAATGCTTGGCAGGGCTTGGAATTGCACAGGTAGCCATCTTGTATTGCGCACAGGGGCGGTGCATCTGCTCCATGTAAAGCGGCAGTGCAAACGGTCCTGCTGTTTCTTTTATAGCCTGTGTTGCAAAGCACCTTTTACCAAAAGCACCTGTGGAGGAGCGCAGGTGAAGCCAGGGTACTGCAGAAGTGGAGGCTCTGCCAACCCTTAGGTCCCTGGGTCACTGTTGCTGATATTTTGAAAAAGCAACTTTGAATCAGTGCAGTTATCTGACAAGCCGCTCCCGGTAGGTGCGACTTCTAGGGTCAAGCATTGCATTTGCTATGGCGCTTGTGAGGTTACAGAGGGCTTCCTTGATATTCAAAGTGTCCGGGAATAATAGCATCGTTCCAGACACAAGACCCTGAAATACCATCTTAAGAGCCGAGGTCCGCCGCGGCCTAGGCACCAAGCTACTTTGACACCTGCGCGGCTTGTAACGACGCCACGTTGCCTGTTGCTTTGTGGGGAGGTGGGACCAGAGTGCTACAGAAGCAGGAGCTCTGCAGAACCGTGGAAACTTTGTGCACCTAAGATTCATTTCCTTGGTGAGCAACCCTGAGCATGGGAAATATTACATGTTGTTTTGTGTGCAGGTGGAACCAGGGTGCTACAGAGGCAGAGGCTCTGCTGAACCAGGCGCTGCGTTTGCTAGACCCACCTCCTTTGGCAAATGCTGGGCATGGCCGCACATTTGCCCGCGCATCCGTAGGTGAGTAGTACGGTGTGCGTATCTGTGTGTATGTGTGTATATATGTGTGTGTACGTATACATGTGTGTGCGCGTGTGTGTATGTTTGCATATGTATGTTTGTGTGTGCACATGCACTCATGCGTGTGCATCCGTAGGTGTGTAATACATATGTGTGTGCATGTTCGCGTGCATACATCCATTTGCGCCTGTGCGCGGGACTGTGACAAATGTGCTACGTGGAGGAAAAATGCATGGGGGTCAAGCAGTTATGTGGGGAAGGTGTGACTCTTTGCATGTATGGGCTCTATAAATCAAGAGCGTGATGCTTTATGCCTGGATTATGGCATGTGATTCCTGTTCGCTTACACCGGTGAAGGATGGCTGTACACCCTGAACTTTTTTGCCCAATCTCCCAGTAGCACCTGCCATGATTTCCTTGTGTTGTTTTGGGTATGTGGCCATCCATTTTGGTGCTGATGCATATAGTGGTCACGCACGCGCGCGCACACACACACACACACACACACACACACACACACACACACACACACACACACACACACACACACACACACACACACACACACGCGCGCGCGCGCACGCACGCGCACATACACACACATACACACACACGCACATACACACACATACACACACACACATACACACACGCGTGCGCACACACACACACGCGCATACACACACATACACACACGCACACACACACACATGCACACACACACACTCGCGCGCGTGTTTTCACACTAACACCTGTATGCAAGTCAGGTAGGTGGCTGACAGTTCTCTGGTCGACAAGTGCCCCGGCCTTTCAAAGACTGTCCAACTTTGTGCCTCAGACAACAACAATGGCTGTGTGAAAGGTTGTGTGCAAGACAGTGTATTGGTGGCTGTGCATCCAATCCGCTGCATGGAAGACTGTGTTAGAGACTGGATCCTGGTACGGCTGCGTAGGAGGCGGTGCCAAAGACTGTATGGCAAAGGCTTTGCAGCAAAGGCTGCGCCAAAGCCTGTATCAGCAGCTGCGTGCAAGGCTGTGTCAGCGAAGACTTTGCAGCTGGCAAAGACTGGAAGTAGTAGCTCTGACGATGATAACAATAGAAACCGATGATCATGATGATGATGTGAACATGAGATTATATTACTTGTAACACGTTCATTACTAAACCAAAGTGTAAATCAGATGCCCTGCAGTTGCTTCAGTGCTAGAGTTCAAGCATGGCAAGCACTGCGCGATTGCATGCTGCAAATTCTGGACAAGGATTGTGACTATGGCGCAAGGATTATTTAGGCCTTGCTGAGATTTGTCAGCATGGATGTGCATCCTATACAGTGCAGATGCGGCGCTGGGGACCCAGCTCTGATGACGCGGCACTGGTGATGCAATTCCAGCACTGACGATGTAGCACGTACAGAAGCACGGTGTGAGGAGTCCAGGTCACAGATAACACCACGATATGGATGTCAGATGAAGAAATGATGGTACCAAGAGTCCTTGATGTTGCTTACTCTGTCTCCGTGTGTTGCAGAGTTCAAGCTCACCAAGGCAGGCAACCCCAACAGCGCTGGCCAAGAGCAAGCTGGCACGCCTTTGGTCAGCCCCAATGCCTCCAAAGCCAACATGTCCCACTTGGACAGGCCCAGTTTCCCAGAAGGTACGTGTAGGTCATGAAAAAAGTAGGAGAGAAAAGAAGAGGCTGTGCCAGCCAGCCAGAAAGGCTGCGTGTACTGCGGAGGGATTCCCTGACTAGCAAGCTAGTAAGGGTCTCACCAAAAAGCCATGATCCACTTCTGGATGTCAGGTGCAACGCCCAGGGCATGTGTTGCAAGCATGGAATGCATGGAGAAAGGGGCATGTCTCAATCATGCTGCCATGGACGCCTTTCGTAGTTGTAGGCTGTGTTTGACTTGGGCACACACATGCTTCAGAGCTGCTTTGCCTGGGCTTACGCCCACAGGCAAATTTCTCGTGTGGTGAAAAAGTAGGGCATGTGCACTCTGAATGGAGTGCATCAGGCAGACCGTGGTTGTGAATGCACAAAAACATTTGGCATCAAATGCATGGAGAAACGGGCGTCAAGTGCATAAAGAATGGGGGCGTGGAATGCATGAAAGACGAAAAGGTATGAAGATGGGGGCATGAAGATGCTGTGAAAATGGGGCACAGCATGCATGGAGAAATGGGGGCATGGAATGCATGAGAGATGAAGAGGTATGAAGATGGGGGCATGATGATGCTGGGAAAATGGGGCACAGCATGCATGGAAAAATGGGGGCATGGAATGCATGAAAGATGAAGAGTTATGAAGAAGGGGGCATGAAGATGCTGGGAAAATGGGGCACAGCATGCATGGAGAAATGGGGGCGTGGAATGCATAAAGAAGGGGGGCTTGGCGATGCGTGAAGATGGGGGCATGCACTACATCAAGATGGGGTCATGGAATGCATGGAACAATGGGGGCATGGAGTGCATGGAAAAATGAGGGTGTGGAATGCATTGAAAAAATGGGGGCATGTGATGTGCACCCCTGGCAATCGTTGCGTCAGACTGTTTGCAAATCATTGATTGCCAGCTCGCCTTCAATTCTCCAGCTTTGTGCGCAACCAATGTGCAATTAATGGGTGTTTCGTCAAAGGATTGCTACTGGTGCGCATGCACCTTCCGTGATAGGCAGAAGCTCTGCCTTTTGAGGGGTGCCGCGGCAACCTCGAGGCTTTGGATAGCAGAGGCAGCAAAGCGCAAGCTTTTGTTTAACACAAGCGCCTTGTGTGCATGCAGAACAAAGGCCATGTACTTCCAATTTTGCCTGTTTTGGCTTGCGTACTCTGGCTGTCACCTTCATGGTGCAGAAGCCAGCAAGCAAACGCACCCAGGAGGACAACAGTTATTCCATTGATCTTTTGATTGGAGAAGCACGCATGCTCTGCCAATGTTCTTCAGTCATGCTGTTCATCTTCTCATTGAGGAAGTACACACGTAGATGAGGGAGCATGGGTGCTCATGCTGTTTGTTGAGGTAGCACACATGTGCAGGCGTGCCATTGAGGGGGCATGTGTGCTTGTGCTGTTCATTGAAGTAGTGCGCACAGGCATGCCCTCACAGGGGATTGGGTGCTCATGCTGTTTGTTGAGGAAGCACACATGTGCAGGCGTGCCATTGAGGGGGTGCGTGTGCTCGTGCTGTTCATTGAAGTAGCGCACACGCACATGGGCGTGCCATTAAGGGAGTTTGAATGCCCATGCTGTTTGCAGGCAGCATGGCGGCGGAAGGCAGGGGTGGGTGGGCAGGTATAAAGCGTAACCATGCCATCAAGCATGTGTGCTTGTGTTGTCATTGATGAAGTGCGCATGCATAGGTATGCCTTTGATGGAGCGCATGTGCTCATGCTGTTTGCAGGCAGCATGGCGGCGGATGGCAGGGGTGGATGGGCAGGCAGCAGCCATGTCAGTGATGGTTTGGCTGGGGCTACAAGGAACAGCACTGCTGCAGGCCTACTACCAATGACCATAGACCCGCGGATAGCACACCTGAAGGTGAGCGCCCGTTAGGCTGCTTGTTATGGCTGCTTGCCCTTAAAGCTCCAAGCCTTTTGTTAGCCGTTGTCCATCTGAGTTACCAATGTGAACCTAGGCCCGCGGACAGCACACCTAACGGTGAGCACCCATTGGGATGTTATGGCTACTTGCCCCTTAAGCTCAAAGCCTTCTTATGACGTTGCTCACCTGAGTTACCAATATTCAAAGAGGACCCGCAGAATGCACACCTAAAGGTGAACATCCATCGATGTGGTACTTGGCCCTGAACTAGCACACCTGGGAGTGGGTAAGTGCATTCAGCATACATTGCTTGTCATCTTGGACCCGCGAGTAATGCGTGCACCTGGGAATAAGCAAGTGCGCTCAGCATGCATTGCTGTGAGTGTGGATCTCCGAACAGCATAGCGCACCTGGAGGCATCGATTGAGCACTTCCAGCGTCCTGATTGTAGGTCTTCATTCCACAGTCCGCGGCCTGCTTGAAGCTAGCATGCACTGCAAATCCATTTTTTGCGGGTTTTGGCAACAACCCCCTCCCCCTCTCTCTGTGTGTATGTGGGTGGGTGTCTACGATTTGGGGCATCAACCGCTACTCTCGTGCGCAGGCCACTGTCCTGAGCATCCTCTGGCAGGGCTGCTGGGGCTTCAAGCTCAACGTAGACAATTGTTATTCTTTATTCCATGCAATGGCAATTGCTGCTCTCATGCGCAGGCCATGGTCCTGAGCAATCTGGGAGGGCTGCTGGGTCTCTGACCTCAATTGAGACAGCTGTTGTTGTTGTTGTTGTTGTTGTTGTTGTTGTCGTTGTTGTTGTTTCGTTCCATGCAATGTCAACTGCTGCTCTCGTGCGCAGGCCATTGTCCTGAGCAATCTGGGAGGACTGCTGGGTCTTCGAGCTCAATTATGACAGTTCTTGTTGTTCTTGTTGTTGTTGTTGTTGTTGTTACATTCTATGCAATGTCAATTGCTGCTCTCGTGAGCAGGCCATGGTCCTGAGCAATCTGGGAGGGCTGCTGGGCTCTCAAGGTCGCTACCAGGAAGCAATGGTGGGTGCTTGTTCAGCAGTGGTATGAAGTATCTGCTTCCTCTGCTGGTTGGTAGTATTGCACCTGTTTCCTGCTGGGCTCTCAAGGCTGCTACTAGGAGGCAGCGGTGGGTGCTTGTTCAGCAGTGGTATGAAGTATCTGCTTCCTCTGCTGGTTGTTAGTATTGCACCTGTTTCCTGCTGGGCTCTCAAGGCTGCTACTAGGAGGCAGCGGTGGGTGCTTGTTCAGCAGTGGTATGAAGTATCTGCTTCCTCTGCTGGTTGGTAGTATTGCACCTGTTTCCTGCTGGGCTCTCAAGGCTGCTACTAGGAGGCAGCGGTGGGTGCTTGTTCAGCAGTGGTATGAAGTATCTGCTTCCTCTGCTGGTTGGTAGTATTGCACCTGTTTCCTGCTGGGCTCTCAAGGCTGCTACTAGGAGGCAGCGGTGGGTGCTTGTTCAGCAGTGGTATGAAGTACCTGCTTCCTCTGCTGGTTGGTAGAGTAGCACCTGTTTCCTGCTGAGCTCTCAAGGCTGCTACTAGGAGGCAGCGGTGGGTGCTTGTTTAGGAAGCACCTGGTTTCATTGCTAGTCAGTAGTACTTGTTTGCACACACACACACACAAACACACACATACACACACATACACACACGTACACGCATACACGCACCCACACACGCACACGCACACACTCAACACACACATGTATGTTCGCTTGCATGTGTGCACACATCTTGCAGACCTCATACAGGGAGGCCATGCGCATGTGTGAAGGCTTCAATCGCCCTGTTGATGAGATGATCATTGCCACGAATCTCATCTGTGTGTACAGGTATGCGATCATTGCTGCAATAAAAGGAAATGTTCATTGCTGCAATAGGAGATGAAAACATTTTAAAAGAATGAAATGCTCATGAAGGTGTGTACAGTCTTGTTGTCTATCAGGCCAGTGATGAGGTACTGCAGATGAAATTGCTGTGTCAGGATCTTCATCAGAGTGCTCAAATGATAGGATCATGTCGTGACTTTCATCGGTGTGTAATTGATAGGATTATGCCTTTGAAAGTCATGATCAATGAGCACGACTTGCGCTTGTGAGAATGCCTTTTAGCTGAAGCAAAGGGAGCACGCACCTGGGAGCAAGGGAGAGATGAATGGCCACAGTGGTTTCATGTTCACGTGCTTTTCCAGATTCATTGTGTGGCAATGTGTAAAGGAACATTTGAGTGTGTTGTCCCTTCCAGTGCAATTACTTCTTCTGGAAGTGCAGACCAATGGGAAATGGCTAAATAGTAATTGCATGTTTACTTGCTTTTCCAGATTCATGGTGTGGCTGCGTAAGGGAACATTTTAGTGTGCTGTTCATCCCAATGCATGAGATGATTTCCCGTGTGGGGAGTTTCCTGCAAAGGGAGCCACTTCCTGAATTTGTATCACAGTTTTGCTGCTAGATCTGCCCATGGCAACTGCTGCCTTGTTTTTCATACCTAGACGCATTGCCTTGCACCTTGATGCTGTCCAGTACGTCAATCCAAGTACATGCGTGTGGTCGCGCACACACACGCATACACACACACATGTAGCCATCTAAACCTGATGCAGTTTGCCCTCAGGCTATTGCAGGTGTCTGTGGAGCCTATACAAAACCAAGCAAGTGCACATACACACGCACATGCAGGTGTCTGAACCTGATGCAGTTTGCCCTCAGGCTATTGCAGGTGTCTGTGGAGCCTATACAAAACCAAGCAAGTGCACACACACACACACACACACACACACACACATATGCAGGCGTCTGAACCTGATGCAGCCCGCCCTCAGGCTCGCGCAGGCATCTGTGGAGCCTGTGTTGGGTGTTACGTTTGGTGTGCACAGCCGACGCACACGCAACCAGGCTCAGAGCCAAAGCAACAAGGAGCCAGGGCCAGCGCACTGGGGGTATGACCCCACCAACCCTTACAACCATCCGTTTGGGAAGGGCTATGGGCCACATCCGGGCAACAGTAGCACGGCTGGGGGAGGGCATTGGGAGGGCACAGACCCCATGGCTGACTACAAGACCCAGGTGAGCAGGCGTGCCTCTTTGGGCGGCCCCCCGTCCTGCCAGGAAATCCCATGCGAACGCATGCAGGTCTGCTGGCTGCTAGCATACTCTCCTGACTGCCAGCATGCTCCAGTAATTCGTCCGCTGCCTGGCACGCACCTACCTATCCCCGCTGACTGCATGAGACTGCATCTGACTGCATGTGGACCCACAGGCTGCTAGCATGCTCTCCTGACTGCCAGCATGTTCTGCTGACTTGTCCACTACCTGGCATGCTCCTTCCTGCCCCCACTGACTGCATGTGACCGCATGCGGATCCACTGGCTGCTACTAGCAATGCTAGCATGCTCTCCTGACTGCCAGCATGCTCCACTGATTTTTCCCCTGCCTGGCACGCTCCTTCCTGCCCCCTCTGACTGCATGTGACCGCATGCAGATCCACTGGCTGTGAGCATGCTCTCCTGACTGCCAGCATGCTCCAGTAATTTGTCCGCTGCCTGGCATGCTCCTACCTGCCCCCACTGACTGCACATGACTGCATGTGACTGCATGCGGATCCACTGGCTGCTAGCATGCTCTGCTGGCATGTTCTTCCTTCCTTTCCCACCAAATGCACGTGAGTCCATGTGACTGCATGTGGATCCACTGACTGAATGCTCCACTGACTGCATGCCCCTTCTTCACCCCTCCCTCCATCAACACCTCCGCGTGCCACACTTTCCCCAGCCTTGTTGATAGAACATGTCATGCTTATGAAAAGGTGTTGCCTGAGATGCAACGAAACATGCAATGTGCTAAAACTTTCCCCTTGCTGATTGATGGTACATGTAACACCTATGAAAGTACATTGCCTGAGGTGCAACAGAAGGCAATCAAAGCCCATGGAAACGCATTGCCTGGGATGCAATAGAAGGCAAACAAAGGCCTTATGAATATTACAGTAGAGACAGCCAAAAGCTGGACCTACACAACCCCTGCCTGACTCATCCCTCATGGATTTTGCGGTAGAGAAGGCCAAGGGCTGGACCTACACAACCCCTGGCTGACTGCATCCCTTATGATTCTTACAGTAGAGTCGACCGAGGGCTGGATCTGCACAATCCCTGGCTGACTGCATCCCTTTTTTATATTACAGTAGAGGCAGACAAGAACTGGAACTTCACAACCTCTGCCTGACTGCATCCCTTATGAATCTTACAGTAGAGACAGCCAAGGGCTGGAACTGCACAACCCCTGGCTGACTGCACTCCTGCACTGCCACTGCTTCTGTTCTCTCTTGTGCTTGTGACTACAGGACACACGCACACACTGCCAACATCAACCTTTCTTTTATGTGAATCGCAAGCTTTGTGCCACTCTCGATTCAGTGCTGGATACCTGGCTCTGAATATCGTCCAACTGCCGATGCTCCCTCTGCTCTTGGCCCAATGCCTTTTGCTCACTGCACTGTGCTGCTCTTTGTTCACTGCACGCCTGTACCACTGCCACCACCTCCCCTTTCGCTTTGCTCTGTGCACGCTATGTGCCTCTGCCAAATGCCTTCATGGATTCTTTGGCCCGCTGCTTGCCTTCCACTGCACGCTTATGGCTGCACACCTTTTGCTGTGCTTGCCTTTCACCGCACCCCTTTTGCTGCATGCATTTCGCTGTGCATGCCTTTCACCGCACTCCCTTTGCTTCATGCCTTTCAATAAACCATTTTGCTGTACTGGCCTTTCACCGCACCCCTTTTGCTGCATGTATTTTGCTGTGCATGCCTTTCACAGCACTCCCTTTGCTGCATGCCTTTCAATGAACCCCTGCTGCCGCCGAGATGCCCACAAGTGCGCTCGCGCGCGCGCACACGCGCACACACACACACATTCGCATTCACACATACACACACAGCTTCTTGAAGCCCTGGCCACTTGTGTGGCTGATGACGGCGCCGCCTCTCTGTACATGTGGGCCGGACAGCAGCTGGCCAAGCGGGAGCTTGTCGCGGCACGAAAAGCAAAAGAGCAGCAGCAGCAGCAGCACGAACGCTCTCAGTTGCCATCTACAGAGGGGCATGAGTTGCTGCTACCTGAGACCCTTTTTCTGCTGCAGGCAAGCTTTAAAGTCACAAGGAATGATAGTGGTTACCAAGAATAAAGTTATAAGGCTTGGTGTGTGTCAGTTGTGTATGACTGTCGGATGGCTGCTTTTTGCCTTGTTTGACGATACGAGTCTCATGTCCTAGGCTTCCCCAACTCAGAAGCTTGTACGTGCTTCTGAGTGGATGGGGTGCCTGAACTAGGTCTCGTATGACATTGGTGCAAAAGCAAGGAAATGGAGGAGAGTAAGGGAGTGAAAAGGAAGATGATGAGAAAAAGACTGTGTGCAGGTCTTGAGTGTGTCTATGTGTCCACATGGAAAGGGTTAAAATGAATGAAGGTGTCGACACAGCTGCGTAATAACAAGGGAGCAGTGGTTGTTGCACATCCACTAGATGTTTTCCAACTTACATATCCCCGGCATCCACCTGAGGTACATCCACCGGCTCACTAAGTGGTCAATTGAAAAAAATCCCTACTTTTTTCACATCTGTTTTACAGGTACCTCATGTTTGCTTGAGTGCACCCACATCCCTGCACATTCATCCACGCATGAACCCACACATTCATCCACGCATTTCCCACATGTTGCAATCACACTTGGCTTGCAGACTCCTGGCGTTCACTCCTGGCGCATCCACTGTCACACACGTGTGTCCACATAACGTTCACACACACATACACACGCACACACAGACACACGTGTCTGTTTGCAGCATACATCCAGGTTACAGATACCTACGGCACGCACACACTGCTATGTTTACAGGGTGCATCACCTTACAAGCTTGTGAGGAAACCCACAAGCTTGTGAGGGGACCCTCCATCTTGTGAGGGGGTGCACCAAGCTTGTAAGAGGACGCACAAGCTTGAGGGAGGAGCTTGGTGTGGACGAATGCTCACAGCTTGTTTGTGCAGTCACCTGACCTGCAGATACATATTGTGTGCGCCTGCACTGGCGCAGACTCGTTTGTGCACATGGTGCACCCGCTCGCATGCTCGTGTGTGCATTCACCGTTTACCATTCATCATTGCAAGTAACATGTGTTCGTCTCTTGTGCATCCACATATGCTGCGTTGGCCACTGGTGGTGCCCCTATTTGCAACCCATCCAATACCCCTTCTACAGTGCATCCACAAGCTGCGCTGGATGCTGGCGGCGCCCAAATCTGCAGTGCATCCACATATGCTGCGTTGGCCACTAGTGGTGCCCCTAGTCGCAATGCATCCAGTGCCCATTCTACAGTGCATCCACAAGCTGCGCTGGATGCTGGCGGTGCCCAAATTTGCAGTGCATCCACATGCTGCATTGGATGCTGGTATTGCCCTTTTGTTTGCAGTTGCCTGGCGTCCACTCTCAAATATCTGCACGCTGCGCTTGCTGTTGGCAAGGCCCATCGTCCACATGATGTATTGTTACGCATGTTCAGTTGTTAAGTTGTGCGTTGACCTGGTTGCAGATACCCGGTGTTCACCTCCAGTGCATCCACATGCTGCGCTGGCTGCTGGTGGTGCCTGCTGAGGAACACCTGGGGTGTGCAGGCCCAGACCCAAACGCTGGGCTTAAGTCCGCGCCTCTGTCCAAATCGCCCACAGGGCGTTGGTGAGTCCTCCTTAGGCTTCAAATGAAGATTTGTTCTGCAAGGCTCGGCAGGTCAGGTCGCGGCCTCGGCGCATGCTACACCCCCGAGACAGCACGTGGTGCTCCTCATGTGCTTGCTATATTTCTTCATGTGTTTTACCCATGTGTCCAGAATGAGGGTGGATGCCAGAAAGATCCAGGAAGAGTAAGGAGAAAGGGCTCAGCACATCGAGCCATTTAATGCTTCTTTTAAGCAATTCCATGAGAAGTGTTCGCTGATCTCAACTCGGGGTGAGGGCAGCTGGCCGGCTGTGTGCACCCCGGCCATGCAAGCATGTTGCTATCCCTTGTGCGCATGGCCCTTCCTGCACATGGCCAGCACTTCAGCCGCCCTTAGTATGCACGGCCCATTGTGCTTGCACAAGTAGCCCTGAATGCACATGGCCGGGGGTCACATGGCCAGCACTGCAGCCAACTGTTGTGCACATGGCCCTTACTTCACACGGCCAGCACCTCAGCCAATTATTGTGCACGTGGCCAGCACTGTAGCCAATTAGTGTGCACGAGGCCCTCAGTGCACGAGGCCCTTAGTGCACGTGCCCCTTTGTATACATGTCCAGCACTTTGAGCGCCCTCAATACACATGGCCCTTTGTACATATGTCCAGCGCTTTAGCCGCCCATGGTGCACATGAGCAGTTACCAGGTGCAGCGTGGAGCAGGTGCTTTTTGTACATCTTGGACTGCTTTGCTGTATCATGCTAAACCTGACAATTCTGGCCCCGTGGTCATGGTCATCCCTTATGTCTGTCCGTTCATCTATTTTTCCTTTCCGCCCAAGCCTGGGACCACGATCACTTAATCGCTGTGCCTGGCTCTCACTGTTCATGCCTTCTCTTCTCCAAGCCTGCTTCAGAGGTCATGACTCATGCGCGACTGCTCTTGACCTCTGTGTTGCATTCTGTACTGGATGAGGTTGTGATTGCCTTGTCCTACTCTTGCCTCTACACCTTCTGATAGTTAAGGCCTTAGGACTAAAGGGCCTCGGGATCAATTTTTGCATTGAGGACCTGAAGGCACCAGGCTTTAGGACCTCAGGACTTAAGGGCCTCGGGATCACTTTTTGCATTGAGGACCTGAAGGCACCAGGCTTTGAACCTCAGGACTTATGGGCCTCGGGATCACTTTTTGCATTGAGGACCTGAAGGCACCAGGCTTTGAACCTCAGGACTTATGGGCCTCGGGATCACTTTTTGCATTGAGGACCTGAAGGCACCAGGCTTTAGGACCTCAGGACTTTAGGGCCTCAGGACATCTTTTCACATTTCAAACCTCAGGACTTTAAAGCATCAGGACGTCAGGGCTTCAGGTTACCAGGACCTCTTTTCACATCAAGACATCAGGACTTTAAGCCCTCACGACCTCGGGACTTAAGGGCCTGCAGGTTTTAGGGCCTCAGGACCTCTGTCATACTTCCGACCTCAGGACTTTAGAACCTTAGGACAACAAGGCTGCAGGGCCCCTTCTCACCTTTCTTGCCGTTGGCTTGGAAAAAGGTTCAGAGCTCGGTGTGCTTCCTGCGGGCTGCACACATAGATTTGCATGGCTGTAGTAACAGACCCTGGGTTGCAAGAGGTGCATCCATTATGAATGTGCACGGTTGCAACAGCCTACTCAAAGCAACTGCACAGCTGCAACAGCCAATTTAAAGCTAAATGCATGTGCTTCATACGTTGCTTTTGTGTACGCAAAGGACACGGTTTGTGTGTGTCACACCTTAACTCTCTCTGCCAGCAGAGACAATGCTTTTTTGCCTGAAATATGTGTCAGCGCCCGATCCCATGTGCACCAACTACTTGCAGAACTACTTTGATACTACTTCGACTTTTTCAATGAGCATTTACGCTCTTTTGTGAATCAAGCACTTGCTGGGCTAGTTATTACTTTGATTCTATTTACTGAGCATTTACGTTCCGTTGTGCATCAACCACTTGCATGAATGAAATTACTTTGATTATTATTCCTGAGCATGCTCGTTCCTTTGTGCATCAAACTGTCAATGAAATAGGCATTACTTTGATTACATTTGATGAGCAATCACGTTTGTTCTGCAGGGCCGAGGCTGACATCACCGGCTCAAATCAATTGAGCTCTCTCATCGAGCGGCTCTCTGGGAGGCCCCGCACCAGTGCCCCGCATAAGTTGCCCAGCCAGCGTCTCTGAGCAAGACCTGCTCACATGCAGCTTTTCAGGTGCCAAATGCAGTGCCAGGATCTTGATGGAACCTAATCGCAGAGAAGAATGTTATGGATTGAACCTTTTCCTTGAGCTTGTGAGGAGCTGAAGAGAAAGGGGCTTTGCTTTGCAAGGGGCCCCGTGCATGCGTTGAACTGACTTGACTGTGCATGTGTATAGTTAGTTTGTTTTATGCGCTAGCGCACTTTGGAATGATGCACAGTCATTTCACCATGACAGGCATTCTGGTGCTGTTTCCTATTTATTCCTGGAGAACATATTATTACATGTCCGTACTGTTATCAAACGTGACCATATGGTATGTACCAAAATAGATGTTATGCGCTTGCCTGAGGATGCTTGCATTATGTGAGGGATATGAGAGAGCTGCTTAAAGGTCGCACATGAGAATTTGATGTAATTACTTATTCCCTTAGGGAGCACCTTCTTCATGAATTCCGGTTTTTACTGCATATTCTATTCCGTACTTTATCGCTCAAGAGTGGTCACATTCATGTCTGACTTGTGAGCCTTGGTCCAGGTTGCACCTTTTTCCCCTCGTTTCTTGCCCTTATGGCAATGTTCCTCAATGCATTTGTCCACAAGTCACTTGGAAACACGGTGTTTTTCCCAATCAGCATCAATCATGAGCCACGCTACAGAGAGTTTTAGGCGAGCAGGGTTCTCATGGCAAATAAACTGCAACCTTTTGACGCAGAAGCTCCGATCACCACGACCTAACTTTCGGCAGAGGAATAGGTGCCACATGGGTGCATGTTGATGTAGTAAAAGTAGGCACCAAAAGATAGAAAAGAAAAGGCTGCGCTTGCCAGGTCCAACTGCGTGCATTAAGGAAAGGTCCCCTACCTAGCAAGCTAGCTAGCGCCCCACCACTGAGCCTCATATAGGCGTAGCCTAAACTAAGCTAGGAGCTGGCGAGAAACAATTAATGAGGATCTTGCAAACGTAAATGTAGGCAAAAATCACTGACCACTGGCAGTGTGCAATTAAAAAAGAAAAGCAAAGTCAACACCAGCCTAAAGGCCGCATGCAATAAGGAAAGGTTCCCTAACTAGCAAGCTAGAAAGGGTCTCACCAAAGGGCCCTCAACCCTAAATTAGACTAAGCTAGCCTAGGAGAAAGCCAGAAACAGAGCTAATAAGGATCTGGTGGGTTGGCTGCCATGCTCCTGAGCGCCTGGACTCTTATTAGGAAAGACCCAACAGTCAGCCCTTATCGTATTACTCATACGGTATGAGTGCCCAACAAAAGGACCTACAAGATTTACAAGGTTTACAAGGATAAGGCCTTCAGTCAAGCAGTGCGACTGGTAGCCTGCTCATAAAAGGCAGTTAATCCATGAAGGAAAAAAGGACCTACAAGAGGCTTACAAAAGAAAAATCAAAAGCTCTGTCAGGTTGAGAAAGTGACGCAGCCAGGACAGTCTCATAACATCCCTTGACCACGTCGGAAAAGTTGTAACTGTTGATTCAACCGGATTGAATCAATGGGGTCTGGTTGATTCCTGCTTGAATCAACCATTTTGGTTGAATCAACCAGTATCAACCAGGAAATGGTTGAATCAAGAGGCTGGTTAATTCCTCAATGAATCAATGGGTGTTTCAACCATTTTTGTTGATTTTGCCTTAGAGCCCCTAGGAAGCTTTTCTACTCGAGCGTAATGGCTTGCCACCAATCTCTAGGCAGCTCTCATGTGTATTGCTCGAGGAGTATTGGGAAACAGTGTTCCATGCATGCCATATGGCAAGCAGGACAGGTGACATTTAGACATGCCTCCAAGGAGTCCTTCAAGAGGAGAAACAACTTGAATGTGACTTATCCTGAGTGTGACTTATACTAGAGGTACATCAGTACAACTAGAGTTAGTTCTAGTTGAGGTTCTTCGACATCTTAAGATCTTTTTGCTAGTAGGTTCAATTCCCAATTGGAAGCTTGCAAGTTAGCACAAGTTAACTTGGCAACGTTGCCAAGTAGTGGTGCCACTTCAAGAGTGCCACTGATTTCAATTGCTTTGCCAAAAGCCAGTGGCTAAGCAAACGAATTGGTGCAAGTGTTTATAAGCGTAACAACCATATAAGGTCTTCGATTACCTTCTGTTGCATCCCGGGCAATGCCTTTTCACAAGTATTACAATAAGAATCTATCATTTTGGTGGAGCCTCATCATGAGTCACTTTTTATGAGATGAGCTCTGTGACAATATCCTTTCTGATTGACAAACTTTTCTAGGTTGATTGAATCAACTTGATTCAACCGGATTGAGCCAATGAGGTCTGGTTGATTCCTGCTTGAATCAACCATTTTGGTTGATTAAACCAGCATCAACCAGAAAATGGTTGAATCAAGAGGCTGGTTGATTCTTCAAGGAATCAATAGGTGCTTCAACCGATTTTTGTTGATTTTGCCTCTAGAGCCCCTAGGAAGCTACTCTTCTCAATCGTCATGGCTTGCCACCAAACTCTAGGCAGCTCTGATGTGTATTGATCGAGGTGTATTGGGAAACAGTGTTCCATGGCAAGCAGGACAGGTGACATGCATACGTGCCTCCTTCAAGAGGAGAAACAGCTTGAATGTGACTTATGCTGAGCGTGACTTATACTATAGAGGTACAGCAGTACGATTAGAGTTAGTTCTAGTTGAGGCACTTCAGCATCTTAATACAAGCAGTAGGTAGAAAGAAAGAAAAGAAAGAAAGAAAGAAAGACCACGCTTGCCAAGTCTGGCCGCATGCATTAAGGAAAGGTCAACTGTCCTGAAAGACAGGGCCCCACCACACAGACCAAGAGAAAGAGCAAACACAGAGGTCTACTCCAGCAAGTTGGCCCCCACCATGGAACCTACGACACGACTGTCAGGCAGGCCCTGTCCAACAAGCTTGAGACCCACCCCTACTTATAAGCCCTAAGCATACTCTCCAACATCCCACTAGCAGGTTCAATTGGAAGCTCGCAAGTTAGAAAAGAAAAAAGATAAGAAACACTATGTAGGCAGAGAAAACTCTCCCTACATCAATAAAGGAAAAGGAGACACATTGGCTCCGAAGAGCCGTGAGTATCCTCCACCACAAAGCTGTAGAACAAAAAGTGCTAATGAGGGTCTGGAGCGAGTTGGCACAAGTTGACTTGGCAACGTTGCCAAGTAGTGGTGCACTTAAAGAGTGCCACTGATTTCAATCGCTTTGCCAAAAGCCAGTGGCTAAGCAAAACAATTGGTGCAAGTGTTTATAAGTGTAACAACCATATAAGACCTTCAATTACCTTCTGTTGCATCCCAGGCAATGCCTTTTCATAAGTATTACGAATAAGAATCTATCGTTTTGGTGGAGCCTCATCATGAACCACTTTTTCTGGGATGGGCTCTGTGAAATGTCCTTTTTAATTGACAAACTTTTTTAGGTTGATTTGGCTTCATACATGGAACCTCTTTAATGCAGCTCAACTGCCCTGGTACTTAGGCGTGTCACTGGCAGTTGTATCTATACAATCTTTTCCCTTCCCCACCTTTCATTCATAGATCATGGCCATCCATAAATGATCATCCAAGTAACTAACTCTTGAGAGCCTTATCTTGAAAGTCTAATCACACGTAGTTTCTCCTTTTCTTTCTTTTCTTTCACACAGGGTGTACCTCGTACATACTACATCTACTTTTCTATCACAGTTTCATCATCAGTAGTTTTCACACCTGTCCTACATCTATTCATGTACTCGTTATAATAAGGTTTCTTACACTCATTATGTAATTTCAACTCAGCATACAATCAATAAAGCATAAGTTGGCAGTTTTTGTTCCAAGTTTCTGACAATCTGTGACCAAAGCCTGAACAGGAAAGAGGGAATGCACAAGGCATAAGGCAAAAGGCATAATGAAGGATCTCATGGAGAACATTTGGGTTGAATTAAACAGAAAAATATTATGCCATACCTTCAGCCTCCTAGCTAGCGACCAGTTCATAGAACTGACTTTTCCCCTCGCATATAGGTTGGGCATGTTGATCCTGTAAATTTATTGCTCATTTCAAAGTATAATTGGGTCTGCAGGTCTAAAAAAAGGTCGTCGCGAGACATTTCTGTTGCAGGTGTTTCGTTACACGGCAACCGCTGTTGTACATATAACATTTATTCAGCGATGGGTACCCCAAAAATAGGCCACAATTATCAAGCGCTGGGCCCGGGCATCGTCACGACATGCCAGGGCTCCTGTCCCCCCGCCCTGGTCATCCCTCCTCCTATGTGTGAGCCGGGTGCCTGCAGGAGATATTTCTATCGCTTGAAGGTCTTGCTGGGGGAGCGGCCGAGGAGGGAATGAACGCGCAAAGGTGAGTTGTTTGACCAGCCTGCATGGGCGTTCTGCATCACCCACAGCCTCAGGGCTGCCTTAATCCTGGCACGTATGGTCTTGTGTAATAGGTTGTAGCACAGAGCATGAGGTGTGATGGCACAGGGTTGGAGCAGGCTTGCTGGGGCAGGGGGATTGACTCAGGGGGATGTCTGTCGCAGTGCCCCATCCCTGGGCAGCATGAAGGAAATGGAGGCGAGGATGAGGAGTACGGGCAGCATCCCACACAAAGTTGTCCTTGCCATGAAGTGATGAGGTGTCCCGCAGGTCTAGGTGTTCCAGCTCCCCTGATGTTGAGCCCATGCTTTACCAGCCGAATCACAACTCCATGGATTTGTCTTAACATGTCTTTGGCTGTACTGTGTGCCTTCAGGGGCTCAACACAACCACCAATGAACAACCCACATCCACAGCTGGCTGTATGCCATCACACAGAAGGTCCAGTGGGGAGGTGGCATCAACTGGGCAGGCAGTGCCACCCCTGACACCGGCACAATCCCCTGTCTCTGTGCTGTACGGGGAATGTGCAGCGGTAAGTGCCTGGAACATAGTGCTAGGGAATGTGTTATGGGTAGTCATCTCCCGCTGTGAACACTGGAGGACATTTGTGTTCTGATGTATCTCTTGGATTGTTGGATGCCTAGGGCATGATGATTGATTGCCAGGCCCAGACTGAGTTAGTAAAGATTGCTGTTCTTTTGTGTGTTAGAAGTATCTGGCAGGAGTATGCGCGCATGTGGCATGAATGCCCGAGGAACAGTGTGGCCATTCTTACCTGCACCTCGCTGAGTGTTCCACGAAGCATCATTACGATTTATCCATCCACAGTGTTCATTGGAGGCATGGAAAGCATTCAGAGATTGGTGTACACATGAAAGGTGTACACATGATTGAATGGGAAGGCAACTGCTTTTTGCATGTTGTTGAATACATGATGGATTTTAATGTGGCTTTGCTAAGCAAAAACACCTTTGTGCGTGTTGCAGAAAATTGTGGGGCTAGCCATACTCAAAACTGATGGAGGCACAGTCAGGGTCTACCATATCGTCCACGCTGGTTGGTTGGTGATTGGTAGTCTTGGCAGCTGTGGAGGTTGAGGAAAGGGGAGCGACTTGGACAGAAGTCCACTTTTGTGGTAAGTAAGTTTGTGTGCTTGAGCTAGATGTGCTTCCATGGTTTTACTTTGCATGTTGTGCATATTTTGTTACGCACAAGGTGCTATGGCAGCTATACGGTCTCCGGAGTGAGTGCAGCCTGCTTTCCTTCACTTTGAGTAGCCACTACATTCCTCAGTGCACATTTGTCCCTTGTATCAGGTGTGAAAGAGGTGATACTTAGTGCATGCATGCGAGAGTGTGTGTGTGAGGCATGGTTGTGTTGGTGGTATTTGTGGCACAAGACATGAATGCCCTCCTCATCTTTTATATGCTGCCCTACTCTCTTATCGGGTGCCCCCTCTCTTTACTGCCTACGAAGGTATTCAGTGCGTTGGTCGAGCAACTCATTGAGTTGCACAAATCATTAGAGCTGATGCTACTTAACATTTAAGTGGCAGGCATGCTTTCTTTGCGCAATCATGGCACTTGGTAAAGAATCGTCATTATCACTTGCATATCTGTGTACATGTGTGAATGAAAGCCTTTCATACTGCCCGCTGACCCTACCCGTCCACACCTGCCTCCTTGCTCGCGGTGGGAGGCCTACCTACCAGCCGCATTCCTCAGGGTCAAAGATCAATTCGACAACCTGCCGTTTCTGCTTTATGTGGCACAGACCTTCGGCGGGCAGGTCAACTTGCAGGCAATCCAGGTCATTGACATGTTAGTCTTAACTTTCAAGGCGCTGGCTTCCACGGATTGGTGGTGAGTTCAAGTGGAGCAAACTGCCATGACTTTATTTGTGTATGGGATTGCGTCATGGGTGATGTAAAGATGGGAAGAGGGCCTTGGCACAGAGTAGGTATGCGTACGAAGGCGGCATCGGGTTGCTTAAATAAAGGAACATGTTGCCTTGACTTCAACTTCATGGTTTTGTATGTGAGGTCTTGCACTTGCTATTGCAGGGACAGCGTACAATTTGGCTTCTTTCAAGGCAGCAGTACCGTACAGCTCCGTGACCAGTACGCACCCCCTTTTTTCAGCAATTGAATTTCTCCATTACGCATCAGTACGCACCCTGCTCAAAGGTTTTTTTGGCATTACGCATGGAAAGCCTGCCCAATTATTACCACCATTACGCATGCTGAATTACGCACCCTCAAGGAAAGCCTGCACTGAAATTTCAACCATTACACACCCTCCAGCAACCTGATTTTTTGCAGTTATAGCCTTCACCATGCACTCACAAGCTCAGCAGTTGCTCTACGGCTTTACAGCAGCTGAGTAAGAAACTACCGTACAGACCCGTGACCAATCCGCACCCCCTTTCTTCAGCAATTGAATTTCTCCAATACGCACCAGTACGCACCCTGCTGAAAGGTTTTTTTTGCAATACGCACGCCTCATTACGCACCTTCCAGGAAAGCCTGCACAATTATTATCAGCATTGCGCATGCTGGATTACGCACTCTCAAGGAAAGCCTGCCCAGAAATTTCAGCCATTACGCCCCCCCATAACGCGCACCCTCCAGCAAGCATAGCCCTCACCATGCACTTACAAGCTCAGCAGTTGCTCTATGGCCTTACAGCAGCTGAGGAAGAAATTAATCTGAGTTATTTGTGGTGGAGGGGACTCACAGCTCTCTGGAGCCAATGTGTCTCCTTTTCCTTAATTGATGTAGGGAGAGTCTACTCTGCCTACGTAGTTTTTCTTTTCTTTTCTTTGCTATCCATGCAGCTAGTGTCTGGAAACTGTTTGATCCTAGGCTGCTGCTGTTAATGAAAGCACAAAAGCCAAGCAAACTCATCCCATTTAGCGCTAACACGGATAAAGTAGAATCTATTCATTGAAGGTATTGCATGCATTGCTCTTCTTGCTGTTTTGGGGCCTCAAATTCGGCATTTTGCCCCCATCAGCCAATCTTCAAAGCGTTCAAAAGTCCTCTCATTGCACCTCATCCTGGCCCTGTGCCCCTCTTGCCAATGGCGGCCTGTCATCCTGCGATGAGGGCACTACCCCTGATCCTACTGCTCGCACCCCTTCTGCCCCCCTTTCTATCGCTACTGCTCGCTCCTCCATCTCACGCTCATCTTCCTCTGTGCTGTTCTGGTCTCACTTTGGTATGGCTGCACGGGAGGGGCTGTGGGCTGCTGCACAGGACCGACAGCTCTGCAAGGCCGTCCAGGTCCCTGTCCTTCCTGCTTCCGCTGAGCCTTGTTTGCTTTCTGCTCTTCCCCCCTGTTCCGCTTCTGCTGCAGCGCTTTGCCCTTGCTCACCATGCACGCATGCTTTGACTGCTTGGCCTCCTTGCTGTTCGCATCCCTTGTCTGTCCATCTACACGACGCACAAACTTGTCCATTGCCTTTCGGGGGGGGGGGGGGTCTCAGGATTTAATTCAGCTATTTATTTTTCCCATTCCGCACCAGTTCGCACCCCGCTTCAACGAAATAATTTCCTCATTCCGCACCAGTTCGCACCCCCCTGAAAAACCCCATTACGCACTACGCAGCCCTTGAAAAAAGATATATATTGCGTAATGATCACGGGTCTGTACGGTAATGAGCTGTTTGCCATCCATGCAGCTAGTGGGTTGGAAACTGTTTGATCCTAGGTTGCTGCTGTTGATGAAATCACAAAAGCCAAGCAAACAACATCTTATGTAGCTAACATAGATGAAGTACAGAATCTGTTCATTCAAGGTGCACCGCTTGCATTGCTCTTCTTGCTGCTCAAATTCAGCAATTTGCCCCCAACACGCCAATCTTTAAAGCGTTCAAATGTCCTCCCATTCCACCTCATCCTGGCCCTGTGCCCCCCTCTCTTCTGCGCTAAGTGCTTTCAGCTCAACCCTCAGGCATTTCACATTTTCTGCTGCCGTTTCAGCAATCCATGTTGTCCTTCCGAGCCGCTTGGCCATGTAGTTCGCATCCCACTTGTCCCCACGATTGATTGAATTCCCCATGTCCCTGCTGGCACACTCTGCCTTTGCTGTGTGCGATGCATGCTCAAATTCCTTTAAAGCTCTTTTTCCTTCCTCTGGCGGGCCTTGTGGTGGCGGGCAGGCTTGCGCTGCTGATGCTCTTGCTGCTGTTGTGTGTGCTGCCTTCTGTGTTGTGCCCTGTGCCTGTGCTGCTGTCTGGTTGGGTGGCTTGGCTGGAAAATCCTTGAACACTATGACTTCTGGGCAATGCGGCGGCAGCTGCTGCTGGTGCTGTGGCCCATCTGCCATGCTGCCCTCCTCTCCTGCACCTGCTGCATCACTGAGGGGCTGTTGCTGCTGCTTATGCGCGTCTGCCATGCTGCCCTCCCCTCCTGCACCTGCTGCATTGCCTTTCGGGGGGGGGGGGGTCTCAGGAATTTTTAGCCATTTATTTTTCCCATTCCGCACCAGTTCGCAATCCCTAAAAACCCCATTCCGCATTACGCAGCCCTTGAAAAAAGATATATATATATATATAATGCGTAATGATCACCTAGCTGTACGGTGTTCATTGCTTGTGCATTACGTGAGGGAGAAAAGCTGATTTCTAAGGTGCACATAGGAAGGTAACAAAGAACTAACCTTGATGCTCTGCCCTCTCTTTCTTGTCTGTGTGAATGCAGGTTAAATTGCATCTCATCGACCCCTTCAAGAGAAGCAGTAAGGCCAACAGCGGAGCCTTAATAGAGGGAAATGATGGAGCAGCATGAAGCTGAGGTGGCTGCATTTGAAGGAAGTGAAATTTGTGAGAGTGGAAGGGAAAAATGCTACAGCTGAATTCCTTGACTTGGATGCTCATATGAATTGAGAGTGATTGAAAGGTTGCTGTAGGCATTGCACCGTGTATTGAGCTGCGCACTAGTCTTCGGCTGAGTTTGGCGTGCTGCATGCTCCTTGTAGATCAGTATTTTAAAACATTGCATGTTGTAACATTTGACTGTCAGACATCATCCTTGCATTTAAGATTGATGGGCATGGACGTGCCTGGATTCCTAGCCCAAAGCATGGTACTTCAGACTGGGTCTTTCTTGCATGCATGCAACTTTGGCATGGCGTGGCCCTGTATGCCATGCAACTCTGTTGGACAACATGTAGGGCTTGCTATGTCATCTTGCAAGGCTGGATTCTAATGGTTTGACTTCTATTGCTTTACGCCTATTTGGCTATTACATGCTTGATATGCAAGCACTTGGTAGCCACTTGTTTTAACAGGAAAAACAACCAGCCTTAAAAACCACTTGATTCAAGAGCAAATCAACCACGGTTGAATCAACCACTGGATTTGGCAAATCCAACTCGAGGCCCGGGTGGAATCAACAGCATTGAATCAACCAACTGGATTGAAAGCTAATTGTTTCAACCAGGAAACAACCAGTCTTGAAAACCACTTGATTCAAGAGCAAACCAACCACAGTTGAATCAACCAATTTCAACTCGAGGCCCGGGTGGATTCAATCGCATTGAATCAACCAGCTGGATTGAAAGCTTGTTGTTTCAACCAGAAAACAACCAGTCTTGAGCACCACTTGATTCAAGAGTAAATCAACCACAGTTGAATCAACCAAATCCAATTCGAGGCCCGAGTGGAATCAACTATGGTTGAATCAATCATACTAATTGATCAGCAGTTGAATCAACCAGAATCAACCACAGTTGATCAGCAGTTGTTTCAAGAGGAAATCAACTGTAGTTGAATCAACCATTTTCCCATTGAATCAATGAGGAATCAACCGGAGTTGAATCAACCATTTTCTACACGAGGCCCGGGCTGTTTCAACCGGCTTTTTTCTGGTTGATTCTGGTTGATTCAAGCCGTAATCAACAGTTACAACTTTTCCGACGCAGAGAGACTTGGAAAACCAACGGCGTGGGTGATTCGGTACTTCTGCGCTACGCGTGCAACGAGAGAGCATCCGGTGTTGAGAGAAGGAATAGGAGAAAAGAGAGAGAGAGAGAGTGAGTGTGTGTGTGTGCATGCGTTGGTGCTGTGGCGCACAGCAACAAGCAGGAGTGTCTGCCTGACTCTTGCTTTCAAAGCAAGTTGTTAGCTGGGCAATGCTACTGGCAAATGCTGGACTTAGCGTCCTGTCTGCACAGCTACTGAACTGATGCACTTGTCTGGCGTGGCACTGCCGGCTTCCTCCTCCAAGGGCTAGGTGCGCTTACTCACGCATGGGCCTCTTTATTGACAGGCTGAACTGAGCTTACACAAAGATAATCAGAACAAGATGGTGTTACTACAATTCCCTAAGGTGTAGCAAAGAAAAGAAAAGGAAAGTCTACGATAGCCAAAAAGGCACGTGCACTAAGGAAAGGTTCCCTAACTAGCAAGCTAGCAAGGGTTTCATCCAAGGGCCCTCAAACCTAAATTCGACACAGCTAGCCTAGGAGGAAGCCAGAAACAGACGGTGTAGCATAGTTATGTCTACACATCCTCAGCTGTGTTGTCACAAGCACTACTACCACTGTCCAACTAACTCAACTAACTCACAATACACTCTCGTCACAGCAGGTCTCGTCACGACAGCGCATGGTCCATGGCACGGGGCAATAAAAACACTCCCTACTAACATTAACAGAGAAAAGAGGATGCCTATTCACCCCCGTACCACTTCCACCTATGTTATGGTATATCCTGGATCAGCTTGCACATAACTAAAATACACCATGATTTGCTCGGGTTTCTCAAACTGCAAGCATTTGACCCCAGCACTCCTAGTCAAGCTAGACGCACCTCAAGTTGCCCCGACGCTATCTTGGTCACCCCTTGCCCTGCTAACCCAAATAGACCATCTACTCCCCCTCACATCGGGTACTCTGCAGAATGAGACGTAGTGAACAAGCAAGATGCAGCACAGCTCCAGCCAGGCAACTTCATTAATTTAATTAATGTTCAAGTTGAACATCCAAAACCGCCATATCTACTTAATGGAAACCAAATGCTGCGATGATACGAGGCCTGGTGCCCAGCTAGAAGCCTCACAGCAACAACACAGTGAGCTGTGCAAACAACTCCAAGGTGCTGAGATCACTCTCAACACAATCATTCTGGGTGTGGGTGGGGCTACTACAAAGGATAGTATAGATACTGCCCATACCCTGGATCAATTAAAATAACTAGGAATCGACGTGCAAAGGTCTACCAAGCTTTCACGAAAGCTCCATGCCCACTCTGTGCAATATGCGCAAAAACTTACGTTTACTAGACGTGCCATTTGAAATCAAAAATACTCAACAAAACGCTGGTGCCCTGGGGCTGCATGCTTCCAGAAACCCACCAGACCCACACTAGCTTCCCCCTTACCCTCTGGTGAGGGAGATTCACGGCTCTTTGAGCCAATGTGTCTCCTTTTCCTTAATCAATGTAGGGAGTGTTCTCACTGCCTACGTAGTTTTTTTTTGTCGAGTCTGTTGAGCCGAGTCCGAGCACACAAAATTGTGCAGGCAGTAAAAGAAACGTGGGTCCCAAGTAGGAGGTATGGGGGAGTCCAAGACCTGTCCAAGTCTCGAGCCATGTATGGATTAGTCTGGGGCCTAACGGACTCTGCGGGCTAGAAAAGAAAATAAAATAAAAGAAAAAGTCTACGCAAGCCAGGTCCAGGGATTTGAGAGGGTGTTTGGAGTCTCGTAAAAACTGCTTATAGAGCGATGCGATACACCTGGTATCTCATGCTGATATGTAACAATCCAGGCTGTTGCTGTGTTTACCTTCCTTGAAACATTACAATGCATCTATGACAGTGGATGCTGAGAACTGAGGTACGAAGCATATCATGAACATGTTTGTCATGGCCTCTTGGACCATTTTTTGAGATGTGCTGTTCTAACTTTCTGCGCATCACGTGGCATCCAGAGAGTTTATTCTCTAGTATCTGACACTGCAACCTGGTTGAAAATGTGCTTAACTTGACATGCTCAGTTCATGCAGAGTGACTGTGCCCGTCTTTCTTCCAGCAGTTAATACTTCTGAGCTCAGCTCAAGACTTTGTCCACACTCAGTTGACATTTATACACAAGTTAGGTTTGGTTTAGTTATAGGCACCTTTTTGCTTCAGCTCAGCTGCCCTTGTAGGAAGGTACAGCTATGTAACCCTATTTTATCCTATGAAGTTTTTTTTTAAGCATGGAACCTGGAAATGGTGCCAGCAAGGAGACAGAGACTTTCCCCACAATGTTTGTACTTCCGGTACAAGCAAGGAGTCGAGGATCCAAACATCCCAGCGCCACATCCCCTGGCAGGGGGGGGTCAGACAACGTCACAGGGGCTATACTGAAATGGAGCATCTTCCCTCATTTCTTTTCTGTGTTTCGTGAGTTGAGCATTTTTTGGCCAGGTCTGGTCAGGCCTCAGTGTTTCCGCTCAGCTGTCCTTGTAGGTGGATATAGCGATGCAACCTTCCCTTAGCTTTTCTTTTCCACCAAGGAAAAAGAAGCGGTATGAAAAGCTGGAGTTATATATGCCTACAGCTGGGCCGTAGAGGTAAGGGGTACTACCTAGTATAACTGCTCATCAACTGAGGCAGGAAATTTCTGATGTATGGAGGCGACTTAGCACGCTTAAGGATATTGAAGAAGACACAGACAGCGCTGACTATAAATGGAAAGGGTCAAGGATGAGTTAGACGAAATTGCCAGCTGAATGTACACATATGAGTCATATGAAGTGACAGACGCCTGCTGGCATGGCCTGCTAGCTTAAGTGCAATTTGACATGGCCTTAACCTCTTCAAAGAGAAGTAAATCCCAAGGCCATGGCTAAGGCTTGAAGCCTCTGAAATGCAGGTGCAAAATAAGAAAAGGAAGGTGACATCCATGCTAAATCCCAAAAGCTCAAGGTGAAGCAGAGCACAGCAAGCCGAGCAAAAAGTGGAAGGCATTAAAGTCCACCCGTGTCCATCTTCTGCCGCTTGTGCTTGTATGCAAGCTCCAACAACTTGAGGTGGGGGGCTGCTCCAGCTTCTTCTGGGAATATGTAGTCCCAGTACTCTTCCATGCCAGCCTGCGTGCAAAGTACAAGATTTCGAGCATTATAAGTTTACATGAAACAACTTGTGAGTAAGAGCCTCAAACGCGGCAAAACTAATTGGCAGCACTGACGGCAACCATGCATGACAAACTGTGCAGTCAAAAGCTTCGAGCATAACATGAAAAAACCGCTGCGTTTATACTCAAGTATTGCAGATGCTACTTCTTGCAGAGTGCCTATGTAATAAAGTTGTTTTTCTTGCAGAAACTAAGGCTTTGAGAGGCACATCTACAGGACTTGCAAACATTTGCATCATGCATCCCCATTCTCATGTTCACTGTTGACCTAAGCCCCCCCTCCATGTGCATGCATGTCCGGGCATGCATGTGCATGTGTGCATATGTTGTGTGAGAGAAAGTGTGTGTGAATGTGTGTATGTGTGTGCGCGCGCACGCATGGGCGTTGTGTGCCTGTGTGTGTCCGCATGACCATAGAATGATGACCTCAAAACACAGTTGGCTAAAATACGGCAAAGAATGAAATACAAAACAAATTGACATGTACATATGTACATAAACATGTCCATACCTTCGCCTTGCAGAATCCCCCAATGTCCTAGATGTATATGTTTCGAATTTGCAAAGGTGTGATCTTTTCAAAATCCAAATCAATAAACCTAGGCCAATCGGGGGCTCTGCAAGGCAACAATATGTATGTACATGGATATGCGTCTTATAGCAGCCAATCAGACCTGCACTCTTGTACAGGTTACCCACCTCCAAGCCATCCTCTGTGTGGACAGGCCTCTTGCGCTTGACCCTCTTGGGCATTTTCTTGGCCACAGCCGCCACTGCTTCGTCGCGCTCCTCTGCAGGCCTGCAGATCACACAGGCAAGGAGGTAAAGGCGAGCAAACAGGTAGAACACTCCATACCAGGTCCAATGGATGTTGCCACTGCCTTCTTGTGCTCCTGGGCAGGCACACTAATCACACAGGCGAGGAAACAAGGGCAAGCAAACAGGTGAAGTGCTTCATAACAGGTCCAATGGATGTTGCCACTGCCTTCTTGTGCTCCTGGGCAAGCACGCTAATCACACAGGCGAGGAAACAAGGGCGAGCAAACAGGTAAAGCGTTTCATAACAGGTTCAATGGATCTCGCCACTGCCTTCTTGTGCTCCTGGACAGGCCTGCAATAATAACAGTGAGCAAATTGAATGCAGGTCACACCAGATAGTGTGGCGTGCAGGCCTGCAGATCAGGCAGGTGCGCACATGAAGGCGTGCGCATGGTGAAATAACGTGGAAACCCTAACGCCTTGGGGGCAAGCCTGCAGGTTGCAGGTGAGCAGGCAGGGACAAGCAAAGGGGAAATGCATGTTACACCAGGTAACGTGGCTGCACATGAGCTTCTGGACAGGCCTGCAGATCAGAGAGGTGAGCAGGCAGGGACAAGCAAAGGGGGAATGCGTGTTACACCAGGTAACGTGGCTGCACATGAGCTTCTGGACAGGCCTGCAGATCAGAGAGGTGAGCAGGCAGGGACAAGCAAAGGGGGAATGCATGTGACAGAGGTAATGGGCTTGTCCACCTGGGCAGGGCTGTAGGTAGTCTTCAAGCGCAGCACTCACGCCGCCACTGCGTAAGGGCGAATTCCAAGCACAGCAAAGATTCCATACAGCATACAGGCGTAACCCAATCACAGCAAATGCTGCAACCTGCATAAGGGCAAAAGAAGTGGCTCAAGCGCCATGGCCATCTCGCTCAGGGAAGTCCAGAGAGAAGCACAGAAAGGTATGGAATGCCGGCACATGACACAAACCTCCTCATGCCTCTTATCAGTCTGCAAAGCACAGGCAAGCACAGGAGGTGCAAGACAGAGGGAGAGGCGTAACCAGCTTGATTTCAGCCAGTACGGCACACTTGTGCAGTGCAGGATTGTGAGACTCACATGCTCTGCCCGGTCTGAGAGCAGTGAGTGAATGCATGAGGACGTGGTCTTAGGATAATGGGCCTGCTCCATTAAATCCCTTTATGGTATACCACCAAGGCCTCTCAGCACTGCGGTACAGAGCTTGCAGTTGACTGCCATTACTCTGAGCCTTTAATTGCCTTCAGGGCATGCTTGCAAGATTCCCCAGCGCTGTGATGCAGAGCTGCCTGAAGCTTTGTGGAGACTATAAGGAAAAGGATGGTGCGTGGAGGGTTGTGCAGACTTGATGAGGCTTTGCAAACCTGAGGCTGCTTTTGGGCCGTGTAACACTACCAGGCATTTTCAGGCCACATCACCAACCACCAAACACTTGCCTTCTCAGGCTTGGCTTCAGCTTAGACTGGGTCTGCCAGTTACTAGAAGGAGGCACAGGTACCCTTCCTGACCCTTCTACTGTGTATTCTTACTGGCATGCTGGGAGAAGGCTTGTGCAGACTTGGAACAGGCTTTGTTCCCTGTCAGTCTTATCACCACAATTCACAAGGCTTGTGCAGACAATGAACAGGCTTTGTTCCCTGCCAGTCTTACCACCATGATTCACAAGGCTTGTGTAGACAAGGAACAGGCTTTGTTCCCTGTCAGTCGCACAGCCAGGGCTCGAAAGGTCCGCAGCATGGCACACGCTGGGCGCTTGCACATACAAGGGGTGCACAAAGCCAAAGATCCCAGTACAGGCTAAACAAGGTCTGCAGCATGGCACACGCTTGGGCGCTTGCACGTATAAGGGTCACAAAAGATCCCAGTGCAGGCTTGACAAGGTCTGTTGCTAGCATGGCACACGCTTGGGCGCTTTAATGGATGCTTGAGAGCCCAGCAACAAAACAAGGGGCGCATACAAGTCAAAGGTCCCAGTGCAGGCGTTAACGAGGTCTGCAGCATGGCACACGCTCGGGTCTACGCATGCATGCTTGAATACCCAGCAAATATATGAGGGGCGCACGAAGCCAAGGAGCTTGCGTGCAGATACAGCAAGAGCACCTGCAGTAACCTTGCAGGACTTGAAGAAGCAGAGGTGGAAGAGCTCAAACACCCTTTGCCCCGAAGACACTGCATGCACCGAAGCGTGCAGCACACAAAACAAACACAGCACATGCACACAACACACACACAGCACGCGCACGCACCTCCAGTCTTGGCTCCGCTCAAACTGCTTCCAGCTCTCCAGGACCATCTGTGCCTCCTCCTTTGCATCAGGCTGGCCTTCTCGGATGGACTTGAACGCACGCGAGTACACGTCGCGCGCTCTCTGTGCTCGTGCGCTGGGCTGTTCCTGGGTGGACAAGAATGGATTGTTTGTTGTATGTCATTAACCCTTGTGCAGGGGCCATTCTAACCTTTTCTATGTTGTTCCAATTTCAATGTGTCCCATAGGACAGCATCCCAGGACATAAGAAACTCACTTTCTTGGACATGTGCAAGCGCGTGCGCGCATCAACCCACCCACCCACACGCACACATTGCACAAAGGGTGCCCTTTGACTAGTGCTTCTATTTTGGTTCTCAGAAACCCTCATCTTATGATAAAACCCTTGATTACCCTTCTGGACTTGAGCCTCGGTCAGAGATACACTGGGATGTTGCGAGAAAAAGCTGCGTTTTCCGGTGTGAGGTATGCCCCCCTGGAGGCAATCCTCATACTGAAAAACCCCACCTTTTCTCACACAATCTTACTCACCCCTGGAGGCCGCTCTTCAGTCCGCGTTCCTGTTCAACTGCTATTTAAACGCTGCCCGAAGTCCCTGTGCCTACTGCCATGCTGCTGCTCGATCCACGTGCTTTTTGCCACTCCTGTACGCTCTCACCTTCTGCGCTCTGCTCTGGAGGCTGGCTACTTTTCAGGTTTGATCATCAAATACAACCCAGTTGTACCCTTATATTTCAAGATTGGCCTTCTGAAGCATGAACTAAAGTG
>OU611757.1:2282500-2425000 GCA_914767535.2 Dunaliella primolecta | reverse complement strand
GGCAAACTTGGTCCAGCCATGGCAGTTTGCGGGCTGCCACTCCAGGTATTTCTCGTACAGCGTGCGGCACCTGCATATCACAAACCATCATCATCATCATCACCATCATCACCATCACCATCATCACCATCATCACGTCGTTGTTCAAATTTGTTCCAACAGGGGCAGATCACAGGCCTGCCACTCCCAGTGCAGTTCGCGCAGTGTGTGGCACCTGCCCAATGCCCAATGCCCAGTGTGCGGCACCTGCTCAATGGTGTGTTGCTGCTGCATCTTCAGCTCACAGCCATAGCAGCTGGATTTTGCAGAAGCATTTGCACACATGCTCCTGCCGTACCGTGTACAAGCACAAGCGAGAGCAGAGTGCTGCAACTGAAGGCTTTTATCCCAAGTACCACCCCTTCAGCGTTCAGCACTCACGCGTGCTGCCTAGTGCAGCGTTTTGCTGGGGCCCTGATGGTAGGGACTTTGGTCCTTTCCTTGATGCAAGCAGGCTAACAGCAAGCGTAGGCTTCTGAATTTCACAAGCGCTGCCTTGTACATCAACAAAAAAAACTTATAAGAAACAAAGATGCTCATTGGGCAGCATGCAGCATTTACGACATGAGTTTAATACACGCATAAATGTTGACATGGGTACGTGCGTGCACACACACACACACACACGCACCTGTCCACATGCCCTAATGACAGCTCCATCTCGATGTAGCTCTTGAAGGTCTTGTCCTTGGGGGCCATACCCACTGCCATGCCCATGATGCGACGCGCAGCATCCACACGCTTTGCCCGGATCTCCAAGTTTGCAGCCAGCACCCACAGCTGCAAGGGTCATGAGGGTTAAGGGATTGTAGCCAGCACTGAGCATTGGTTGAGTCAGCCAAACAAAGTGGGAAAGCTCACTCTTTCACCTGGAACCTGTCACTTGCATGCTCATCCTATCACCTGCAATTCCACCTGTAAGCTGTCACCTGCAAGGCAGTCTGTACCTTCATGACTGTGTACAAGCAGTCCGAATCTTCACAACTGTGTACAAGCAGTCTGTATCTTCACAACTGTGTACAAGCAGTTTGTATCCTAATGACTGTACAAGCAGTCTGTATCTTCATGTCTGTGTACAAGCAGTTTGTATCCTAATGACTGAACAAGCAGTCTGTATCTTCATGTCTGTGTACAAGCAGTTTGTATCCTTATGACTGTACAAGCAGTCTGTACCTTCGTGTCTGGGTACAAGCAGTCTGCATCCTTGCCAAGGTGGAATGATTGAGAAAGCAAGGGTGCGAATCACAGATCAGCATCTACATGCTGCGGGCGGACCTCCAAGATCAAGGGAAAGCGACCAGCAAAAACAAGGCTGGTTGAAACACCAAAGATGAGGACGTACAGCTAGCATCTGCAGTTTTGCTGACAACCCATCCTTGTGTAGCATCGAGCGTGGTTGAAGTATCAACGTGAACCCCGGTTCGGCATTCGCCTCCATCCACAGCAGTGGCAAAAGCAAACAGATTTTGGGGCATTGCACAGTGCATCATAGGACGTCACCGCAAGAGCGCAAGGCCCGGCAGTTTATCTTTGGGCATCCGCACACTCGATATGTTTTGTAGGATGCTTCCAGCTGAAGAAAAAACTGACAAACGCTCAGGCCTCTTTGCCTTTCCCTCAGAACAACAAGAACCCGCCTTGTAGGTGGATATGTAGTGCAACACCAGCTTGAAGTGAGCCCAGCAGCGCTACCACCTGGCTCACCTCTGTTGGAGTGATATACTGACTGCTCAACCTCAAGGACAGGATCCACAGGATTCATCAAACAGGACGTGGGGCGCGCCAGGGAGGTGTACGTAGCTCTCATCCACGCTCTTGTCCACACTCTTTCAAACCCAAGTACAATCTTACCTAAAACAAATGGGTGCATGTTAAGCGGCACCAGCTCATGGGCGGAAAAGCAAGGCAGCCACAAGTCTCTCCTCCTGGATTGATCCACTGGTTGCTTGGAGATGTAACAACCTCTTAAACGCAAGCACAACCAACCTTGGAGAAGGTGAATATATGGTGCGGCACGAGCTTGAGGGCAGCGCGGTATACCTCCCTGGCACGCCCCACGTCTCCCGCATCCAGCTCTTCAAAAATGGCATACTTGATCCACAAGTAGATGTATCTGCGAGCAGCTCCAACAGCGCAATCGGTTACTGTCTTCTTTTCTTTGTGGGATTTTTCTTTGGCAAACAAGCAAGCCGTCAGGTGTCTTGGATATGGCCCTTTGCCTCTGAAACCTCCGTAACCAGTTAATTGCTCTGTAAAATGGGGCGAGAGCGCATTCCTTGAATCTTGATGGCTGCTGTTTGGGCACTTGAAAGGATGCTGGTGTGTGTGCCCCATCAATATGACCTGAAGGTGTGTTTGTGAGGGCAAGGGTTTGTCCCAGCCACTTGTAAGGTTGCTGCATGTGCCTCATCATAGGATCATTACTTCTATGTCTTTGTAAGGGAAAGAGTGCGCCCAGGCCACTCAAATGGCTGCAATTGCGCACTTGGAAGGCTGCTGCGTGTGCCTAATCACGTAATCAGTACTTCTATGTATTTGAAAGGGTAAGAGTGCGCCTAGGCCACTTGAATGGCTGCAATGGCACACTTGGAAGGCTGCTGCGTATGCCCCGACAGTGTGAAAATTCACTGTCTGTGCTTGGAGAGCAAGAGCACGTCCCAGCCACTCAAATAGCTGCATCTGCATACTTGGAAGGCTGCTGCATGTGCCGCGTCAGTGCGACATGAATTCCTATGTGCATGTGAGGGAAGATGGACGGGGCGTGTGCCCCATCAGTGTGACATGTATTCCCATGTGTATGTGAGGGGAAGAGCGCGTCCCAGCCACTTTGAAAGCTGTGAATCCAGCTCCAGCTGCCTCTGAATAGAAAACCAGCATCGTTGCCGTTGCCATCCTGCGTGCTGCTTGCCAGGGAATCAGGACTTCCCTGTGTTGCCTACCTTAAGCCAATAGACAATTACCACTGCCGCTGTTGCAATTATATGTGCTGCTCGCCAAAGAATCAGGACTTGACTTTGCTACCTGTCTGGAGTTGCACTGGCTGCCATGCTCAGCTGCAACACTCATGACCAAACCCTGCTTCACTTTTCACTTACTGACCGCCTATAACTTACAACACCCTGCTGGGCTATTGAGGAGTCACTTGCCATAGGCTACCTGCTGCAATATTTGTGTTCTGATCACCACAGCCGAGGTGTTGCAGTCGCAGATCTGCATGACTGAAACAACTGGAACACAAAACATGCGTTCCAGTCATCGCAGCCATGAGAATTTGCAGCCACAGAGCTGCAGAGTAGACATGACTGGAAAATAAGACTGTTTTTGTCGCTCTCATAGTGGTGTAAAACTCCATTGTTCATGATAAGTTTTAGACCCTCTTCTTCAATCCATCAATGCGTTTCAAACATGGCATCCTAAGGATTAATCGTCTATCATGCACATCTTCCGCTTCTCTTGCATGTGCCTCACTGCTTCATATCTTCTGAGCTTGCCACAACTTTAATGTGCTCTCGCCATGGCAATGCCGCTAGCTCGTGAATTTCTGACCTCCAAAACCAAAACCAAAAAAACTAGAAAAATATATAAATAAATACAAATAAATAAGAGCCAAAACCAAAGCCAACAAAAACAAAACTAAAAACCAAAACCCCTCCTGCTTATAGCACAGCAGCACCTACCGTTGCCAGTACCGCTTCTCGTTTGCAGGGGGCAGGTTTGCCACGGCACGCTCATACACCTGCACGCAGAGTTTGCAGTTTGTTGCAATTGAATTGCTTCTCAAACAGGGGTGTGGACCTTCCATCACAAGGGGGAATCATCGCCACAGCACCCTCATACGCCATAGGCATATGCCAAACTCGATTAGATTAGCAGACTCAGGGGGGGGCATGATTATGCACCATGCTCACACGCCTGTGCGGGGACAGACAAATGTAAAGATGTGTCAAAGTGTTGCAAAAGGCTAAGTATGCAGATGCAGGTAAGCACAAGCCTGGTGAAAGGTCAGACACAGCATGATAATACAACCATCAAATCCCAAGCTCGTTGCTGGTCTAGGGGAAGTCATCAGCGCCCTGTTTGGCGCACAAATAAGGAAATGACAAACTGCTTCTTTTGCAGTGTGTGAAAAGGGCAAACCGTGCCTACAGTGCGTCAGAAAGGGCACAGTGAGCTTGCACAGGTTCATGCAGAGAGTAGGGTTTGGGCTGAGTCATCCTTTGAAGGTGTGGCCAAAAACTGAGCACAACAGACCACTTTTACTTATCACTCACCTCCATCACTCTGTACCCATCCCCAGCATCTCTCCCCCCCAACTCTATCCGTAACCATAACCATAACCAAGGTGTGATCAACAGACCACTTTTACCCGAAACACACTCACCTCCCTTACTCTGTCCACGTCCCCAGAATCTTCTTCGAGCTTGATGTAATCAAACCAGTTGTCATAGTTGAGCGGATTCTTCCTCACTTCCTCCTCATACTGGAACCTGCAGTGGGTTGTAGGGGGGAGTGCGCTTCAAACCATAAGTATTGCACACACACACACGTGCTGTGCACTCTTGAGTGTTGTTGCTAGTGTTACAATTGCAGGCACAGACTCCTCTTCTCCATAAGCTCACGACAAACGGGTGTGCCAAAAAGCAATGCACATGATCAGAAGCACCAAATACAGCATGCGCATTTTTTACGAAGCCCTTGATGCCCTCAAATCCGCCAGCCCCTTACTTTTCTCCTCTTGCTGCCTTAACTTTCTGGCTTGCATCATCCTGCAAAAAGCCCCAGCATTTCACGACCCAAACCAAATACCAGGCAGTCCTCCTTTTTCCTACGCATCCTTGACTTGAAGTGCACCTCCTCTTTGCAGACCACCCCAGGCCATTCCTGTGAAGCACAGTCCACTCCAACCCTCCTGCTGAACATCATGTTCTCCATGCTTGCTTTGTCCCCCCACTGCACATCCCCTTTAATCATGGCGACCTCCCTTTACCCTGAAGGCAGCGACTGCCCCTCTCACGCCCCTCCTCTTGCCGATCACCACAACATTTTTATCCAGTATGCTTACTTTTGTAGACGTTAGCCAGCATCAAAGTAAGCTCGCGACAGTCGTCAAGCGTTTCTCTTGCTGACTGAGCTCATCTGACTGTCTAGTACATTGCCTTTTATTTGCAGGCCACTCAAGCATCCGACAAAGCTCATGTCAATCATGAAACGCACCTCCTCTTGCTGACCACCACATCTCCAATGCCCCCTTTGTCCCCATGCTGCTTCTCAAACGCTGCGAAGCGAGAGGATCATGTCAATTATCAATCGCACCTCCTCTTGCTGACCACCACATCTTCAATGCCCTCTCTGTCCCCGTGCTGCTTCTCAAACGCTACAAAGCGAGAGTAGAGCGAGGCGGCCTGGTTCTTGGGAATGTGGTCTAGCGCATACCTGCCGCACCAGCAATAGCAGGGGCTTCTGAAACGCTACAAAAGGAGAGTAAGGCAAGCCAGATTGGTTCTGGGGGATGTTGTCCAGCGCACACCTGCGGCACCAGCAATAGCAGGGGCCCTCTCACAAGCTTTGGGCCCAAACTCCATGGTGCTAATACCTGGGAAGGCGGCTCAGACTCCTGTCCTCGTAAGTGTGTTGGACAGTGTGGATCGAGCGAGTGAGCCCAAATCGCATGCGCAGAAGATGGATAGGCTCAGCAATTGATTGGGCTGCTTGGATTTGACGTTGCTGGGACAGCCTGCTTAATATGCTTTTAGTGTGCACACAGCAGATGGATCAACTAAACAGCTTCCATTGTGCACACGACAGATGGATCAACCAAGCAGCTTCCATTTTGCACACAACAGATGGATCAGCTCCATCAGCCAATGAATGCAATCCAATCTTTAGCAGGAAGACGGCTTTTGAGGGAATTAAACACTGAGGAGCCCCAAGATAGCAGGTACAGCGCTCATGTGCGAGAGCGGTGTGCATGCTTGATGAAAGTTATCAACGTCACGGGTACACTGCGCATGTGTGACAGCAGTGTGCATGCATGCATGATGGAACTTTTGTGCGTGTTGTAGGTGCTTTAGCCTACAGTAGTGTAGATTTTGCAGTGTAGGTTTAATGATGGCCCGCGCACAGCGGTCAATAAGACTGCTTAGCAAATCGGGTGGATCAGCAAAGTCTTTCAAGCCGAGCTGCAAAGACATTCACTGATCAAGCAATTGCAGGAATGCCCTGGAAGAAGATGCAAGTCTGAGGTCCAAAGGAGCTCGCCTCCTTAAATTGTGCATACAAACACCCCCAGGTTGACAATGAAATGCATGAGCCGCGTGTTGCCTCCCCTTACTTGTAAATGGCCCGGCAACGGTCGTACTCCTTGACCATCTCCTCAAATTCTGCAAACTTGATGAAGAACTCCTCCTGCACGTCAGGTTGGGGCCGGAAAAGCGACTCAGTCTATTAGCAAGCCAGTAGCAAATGACCTGTATCTCCATGCTATGCAGAATACTCTGTAGCTCAAGCTGTGTAGTGCATGACATGATACCATGCAACGTTTCTTGCAGGCCACCTAGGTCACACCTGATGCAAAGCAAATGCATCATGTTTATCATGTTATTATTGTGTTGAGTGTTGAAATTGGCCCACTCCCGCATTTGCCAAGAGGCAGATGCGCGGAATGCCCACTGTGGACGCAAGGGTTCGGGAACAAAATGAAACGACACCCTGTTTGTCAAACCAACCAATCAATCAATTAATGTTTAGGACAAGGCACATACGATCACAGGTATCCGATGCTCTTGTGGCTGCTGTATATGAGGTGGCAGTACTGCAAAGGCACGTGGTTGCTGCTTTCATGAATGAGGGACAGGCACATGGCTGCTGTGCATGAGGCAGTGGCGCTGCACATGTTATCAGAGGTATCCAGGTGCTGTTGTGGCTGTTGTGCATGAGGCAGTGGCGCTGCACATGTTATCAGAGGTATCCAGATGCTGTTGTGGCTGCTGTGCATGAGGCAGTGGCGCTGCAAAGGGGCACAAGGACACAACACAGTGCCGACAACACTCTGCCTGACGCGCTGAGAGGCAGCGGCACCCAGGGTCCCTTGCTGCTTTCGGGCAGCAGAAGGGAAGCTGCTGAAAGCTGCTTCAGGCAGCATAAAGGTTAGCTGCTGAAAGGCAACGACATCCAGGGTCCCTTGCTGCTTTCAAAGCAGCATAAAAGAAAGCTGCTGAAAGGCAATGACGCCCAGGGTCCCTTGCTGCTTCAAGCAGTGTGAAGGAAGTGACATGCAGAGAGTCCTTTGCTGCTTTCAGGCAGCATAAGATGGAGCGCACGCTTGCGTTTCCTGTTTGCTGCACTGTACCCATTGACGCTTTGCGCGCATGCACAGGGTCCCTTGCTGCTGTCAGGCAGCATCTCATGGAAATTAAGCTCACATTTCTTGTTTGCAAGCACTGTAAGCATTGGCACTTTTCACGTGCACGCTCGTTAACACACACACACACACATAATCACCGACTGGCTTTGACAACACTTGCTGTCTGTGCATCCTCAATCAACTTTACCAACATTCTCCATCTGCGCACTTACACTACCTGTGCATTTGCGCAAATCATCGTTCATCTTTCATCCTCACTCACCCTCACCCACACTCATTGTCTGTGCATCCTCGCCCAGCTCCTCCACAGCACACTCGTAGCACTGCCACATCAAGACTTACCACCTGCATATCCTCACTCATCTCCACCAACACTCACCGTCTGCGCATCCTCACCCAGCTCCTCCACAGCACGCTCGTAGCACTGCCGTGCCAGCCCCACTTTGCCGTTCTGCATCTCAAACTTGGCATACCGGATCCAGGACTGCATGCATGAAATTTCATGTGGGTGCATGTGTGAGTTTGTGTGCTGTTCTGCAACTTGGACTTGTATGTACAACAGAATGTGTATTGCAGACCATATATGCACATCCACATGCATGAACGGATTCCTCCTTGAAGTACAACGAGAAAAGCTTTTGTACAAAAAACAAGCATAAGCAAGGTGATGTGGCAAGCAAGCAAAAGGAATCACTAGGACTGTTAGTATCTACGCTTGATTTCTGAAAATACTGCTTTTCAAACGAATGCAGCTCCAACAATGAAACGGTGCTATCGACAACAGTAGAAGGGATTATGGGATGCACACGTGTGCATTCACATGTGGGGGGGTGGGCTCAGGGTGGGAAAAATGACCAAAGAGCACAGATGCACGCATATAGAGGAGCTCGTGCCAAATGCACGCTGCTTTGAATTCATCGGTGCCCACGGCTTTAGCTTCACAATGCCATGCAAACAGAAGGGCTCGTGCCAAATGCACGCTGCTTTGAATTTATCGATGCCCAGGGCTTTAGCTTCACAATGCCATGCAATCAGAAGGGCTTGTGCCATGCACCCTGCTTCAGGTTCCTTGACACCCAGCTTTAGAGTTACAATGCCATGCAAGTAGAAAGGCTCATGCCCTGCACTCTGCTTTGGATTCATCGGTGCCTACAGCTTTAGGTTTACAATGCCACGCAATCAAAAGGGCTCATGCCATGCACCCTGCTTCAGAATCGTCGGCACTCAGCTTTAGCTCCACAATGCCATGCAATCAGAAGGGCCCATGTGATGCGTCCAGCTAAAGGGTTTTGATCCCAGAGCTTAATGAATATGTGTGAAAGCTTTGCAGCGCAATGGGCAACGTTTGACCGGAGTCAGAAGATGCTGCAACCTAAGAGCTTAACATGTTCATCATTACTATGCATTTGACAATACTACAAAAATGAACAGATCGGTTAACACAACACATACACACACCTTGACGGTTGGCAGGATTTGGACGTAGCGCTCAAAGATCTGGCGGGCCCTGTCAACTTCCTGGTAGCGCAGCTCAAACTGCATATATACGTGCAGCACAGTGTGTGTATGTGCGCCTATGTGCACACGTGCACATGTTTATATCGTACAGGGTGGGTAGACAAGGATTCAGGAAAAATTGCAGTGCGCAACATGTTTTCAAACAAACTCACTGAAACACGTTTTCCTGAGAGATCAAAAGTGAGGAGACAGAAGTTGCAGGCGCTTGCCCTTCATTGCATGTTCGAAACCTGAACTGCGACTAGTCACTAACGGCAGGCCACTGAGCTCATGAACAAGCAAGGAAGGGAGGGCCTGCCATACAGGCAAAGTGTTTTAACACTCTTGTCATCCTAATGATTTGCCCTAGCCATCAGGTGCGTCTGTACACAGCCTTCCTGCATGATGGGGGGCCCTGAAGGCTGTCCCCATCAGCTGCACGACATGCGCTCACAGCAATGTGAGAGCATAACCGAAGTCCTTTGCTGGCATGCATCAGGGACGCTGCGTGAGATGGTGCGCAGCAGCTTGGCATGGCAGCGGAGCACAATATATACATATATTGGCATATATGTAATATAAAGGGATCGGCTAAAGCCCTATATATCACATTTTCCAACGCTATGTAGTGCTAGACAGCGTTACTTGCCAATGCGGCATCCTGTAGATTGGCAAACATCAAGGGTCCTATAAAGCGCCGCTTGCTATATAGCTCTTTGAGCAAATGCAAATCCCTTGACATACATCCAGATCAAACCTACCCAGAGCAAACCTGCCCTGCACAACCCAAAACGAGGTTCCAAATGCACGCAATCAAGTATCAGAGCAGATCTGAGACAACAGGGCAGCTGGATCATCACCTTGTAGAACACCAATTAGCAGAAGCGATCAGGCTCAAACCATGTGAGTACCGTAAAACTGTCTTGCGGTCAGGCTTGTGGTCAGGCTCAAATTGTGTGAGTACCTTGATGTACGCCATCCAGCACATATGGTCGGGCTCAAACCGCATCCAGCGCTCAAAGATCTGGCGCGCGCCTGCCACATTGCCCAGCATCTCCTCCATGTGGATGTACTGCGCATGTGTGTGTATATGTATGTATATTTGTGTGCGCACTTCCTCGTGAGCACAAGCGAGTACGCTGTTTCTGGATGCACCCCGAACAAATTTGTGTTGGTTATGGTCACATGACATCCTATTGGACAACAAAGGGCAACAAAAACACAGCACAGCACAAGGGGGTGCGTTGCATAGCCTTATAAGGGCTTCCACAGGTCAACCAAGGGCCCTGGACAGCCAGATCAGGGGCTTTGACAGCCTTTGGGCTTCCACAGGTCAACCAAGGGCCCTGGACAGCCAGATCAGGGGCTGTGACAGCCATTGGGCTTTGACAGCCTTTGGGCCTTGGACAGCCAGATCAGGGGCTTTGACAGCCTTTGGGCTTTGACAGCCTTTGGGCCTTGGACAGCCAGATCAGGGGCTTTGACAGCCTTTGGGCTTTCGTGGATAACTAACAGCTCGTATTTGGCAGCCTAGTCAGGCTGTGGTCCTCTAGCCAGATGTGAATATGGGCTGTAAAAGGAGGAGGAAAAGGTTGTTCAGCCCTGTGGCCTACCAAGCACTGTAGCTTGCCCTTACTTCAAATAAGTGCTGGAGCAGAACATGCTCTAGTCACACAGAGCCAGAAATGGGCAAGAAATGAGGGACATGGCAACATGCTCTAGTCACACAGAGCCAGAAATGGGCAAGAAATGAGGGAGGCCACCCACCTTGTACCACAACTGGTCCACACGGGGCAGCAGGGTCACTGCTCGGTCCCACACGTTCCGGGCATGGTTGATGAAGCGGTGCCGCATCTCCATCTCCGCATACTGCGAGAGCACAGGCGCAAATGGGGAGGTCAAGCAACAAAAGTGAGGAATGCAAATGAAGCGGAGTGGCATCTCCATCTTCACGTACTCGAAGAGTGCAGAGGAGCAAATGACTGACAGGCGGTGCGTACAGGTCCTGCTGCAAATACGTGACGCGGGGTGCCACATATCTTTATGCTGCAAGAGCACAAACAAACAAATGACTGGGACCCTCAGTGAGAGCAAATGGAAGAGTACAGAAGGTGATCCTGTTGCAACTGTGTGGCACGTGGTGGCGCATCTCCATCTCTGCTTGCTGCGAGAGCATGAAAGAGCAAGTGATTGAGACACCTGGCGAGTACAGGAGGCGATACTGCTACAAACACGTGACACATGTTGCCACGTTTCCGCCTCTGCATACTGGGAGAGCACATGATTGAGGTACTTGGTGAGCACAGGAGGTGATCCTGCCACAAACATGTGAAACTCGGTGGTGCATCTCCATCTTCGTATACTGCAAGAGCACAGGTGCCTATGGGCCAAGAGGCAAGCAAATGATTGCAAGCTGATGGTGTGAGTTGGTGCTGCATGTACACATTACAGGCAGAGCAGCATCTCTCATTACGCACTTGCTTTGAACACAGGCGCATATTTTTGCATGTGACAAACAGAGCAGCATCTCACTTCATTCTTCTCTCTCTCTCTCTCTCTCTCTCTCTCTCTCTCTCTCTCTCTCTCTCTCTCTCTCTCTCTCTCTCTCTCTCTCTCTCTCTCATAAACTCTCTCTCATTAAGCACTTGCTTCAGGCACAGGCGCATCGCCACATCTACCGTTTAGTTGCCTTTGACCACAGGTACAGAGTCCATACAGGTAAGGTTGACCAAGTGAGCAGGCACAGTGCATGGGTATGCATACAGAGCACGCTATTGCTCTCAGATGCGCTTCACAAAATTTCAATCCGCACCTCCCCACATTTTACTACATGCCCTTATTGAAAGGCAGGTAGGCTAAGGCTTAACAATTACAGCTTGAACGCTTGCATACACACACACACCCAACACACACAAACGCACACACCTTGGTCCATAGGGACGGGTTGGTGTAGGTGACATCAAGCGCGCGCTCAAAGACAGACCGTGCGCGCCTGAAGTCCTTCTGTTGCTCCTCCCAGATGGCATACTGCAAGCAAACACACAGTGCAGCTGCTCTTGTACACACTGCTACACATCAAAGTTCAACTAGTGTCAGCCCGAAAATGCACAGAGCGTATCAAATTTAAGCTGAGGCGGTGAGGCAAGGAAGCAGGCAAGACATGAAGAGTGTAGCGTACTTTTAAGTGGGTGAGCAGGTGAAGGTAAGCTGCCGAATGCCGACTGCAGGTGCACACAGGCGTACTGCATGAGGTGCCTCCAGCAAACACACCAAGAGTGAAGCATGCTTATCCACCTTCCAATGCATCCCCACTATCCCCTGAATCCCCACCATTCAATGCATCCCCATCACCCACCTTGTTCCAAATGGCATGCTGGAATCTACCGATGCGGCGCACAGTGTCCTCAAAGTGTTTGCGCGTGCGCAGGCGGTACTCGGCCAGCTCCTCAGGGTCAGTGATGATCTGCTTGGGGGCTTTGTAGTTGCCACTCTGTGAACACAGCAACGAAAGAAACCCAGGGTTTGCAATGATCAGCTGGTGCTGGATTTATTTCACATCATGCTTTCAAATCAGCTCATCCTCCAAAAGAAGCTCTCTGAGCTCTGAGCAACAAGTAAGATCTTTCACAATCCATACTTCTTAATTTTATTTTACCATCACAATCGTACAAGCTTGGTGTATATCAAGAGGGTGCTATGTAGTTGCCATTTTGTAAGTTGGCAACAGAAGGACGCCAGGGCCAGCTATGATCTGCATGGGGTTGGGTTGTGTAGGACGTGCAGTGCTACCTCCCCCCTGCTGAAATGCAAGAGTGGATCGTGGGCATACCATGTCTGTAGGGTTTGAGCAATGCCGTATGCACATGCTGTATTTTTCCACAAATTTGCAGGGAAAATGCGGAATACATGGCGTGTTTACTCTGTGTGTATACATGGCGAATAAACATGGCGTGTGTACATGGCCAACCCTGCATGCCTGGCAGCACCAGCTCCCTCTGAGCCTAGCAGTCATGCATGCTGACTGGTGGCCTTTCTCTTGTAAGGCTAAGCTGCCTTCATAGGAGGGAACAGCTATGTAACCCTTCCTTTCCATTCTCTCATGAAGCTGACCATCCTGGCATGCCTGGTACAAGCCTAGCAGTCACACGCGTCAACTGACGGCCTTCCTCTTGTAAGGCAAAGCAACCCTCATAGGAAGGAACAGCTATGTAACCCTTTCCTTTCTCTCATAAAGCTGACCATCCTGGCATGCCTGGCCCTATAGCCTAGCAGTCACGCGCGTTGACTGACGGCCTTTCTCTCGTGAAGCTGATCATCTTGGCATGCCTGGCACAGTCCTAGCAGTCAAGCGCGTTGACTGATGGCTTTCTCTCGTAAATCTAAGGTGTCCTCTGGGAAGGAACAGCTAGGTGACCCTTTCCTTTCTCTCATTACGCTGGGCATCCTGGCATGCATGACACCAGCCTAGCAGTCAAGCGCGTTGACTGACGACCTTTCCCTCGTAAAGCTGTTCATCCTGGCATGCCTGGCAGTGCTTCCTGCCTCACCTCCAGCTGGATTTCCTTGGACTCCCGGAGGATGTGCTCAACAGTGATCTGCCGCTCAGCGGGGGCCTTGTTCTTGACCTGAATGGCCCTGCAAGCAGGTAGGAGACAAAACACAACCGAGCCATGCATCTGAATGACAGTCAAACAAAGTGAAGTGCTGTCCAGCCCCACAGTGACCTGCTGCTCAGCGGGGGCCTTCCTCTTGATCTGCATGCAGGTGGCACAGCGATGTGCAACAGAGCCATGCGTCTGAATGACAATTGAACAAAGCGAAGTGCTCTTTAGCCCCACAGTGACCTGCTGCTCAGCAGGGGCCTTCCTCTTGACCTGCGTGCGGGACCTGCACTGTGGGTGGCACAGCGATGTGCAACAGAGCCATGCATCTGCATAAAAGTCAAATAAAGAGATTTGCGGTTCAGCTCTACAGTGATTTGCTGCTCAGCGGGGGCCTTGCTCTTGACCTGGATGGTGCTGCTTGCAGGTGGCACAGCGATGTGCAACAGAGCCATGCGTGTGTATGAATGTATGAAGGAACCTCGCATACCAGCGCGCTCATTGTATTGAGCCTGGCTGGCCCTGTGCATGCTTGATTTGAGAAGGGTGAGCCAATTCCATATAAATGTGCTGCATGTTTCATTTTTTTGCAGGGAAATTTTTTGAAATACATGGTATTCATGTGGAATCAGCCAACCCTAGATACAAGCAAGAGGCAGTGAAGCGCCTAGGTTCTTGCCAGTTGGACTTGCATGTGTGAGAGTCCAGAAGCAAGTGCATGTCAAGTGTGCAAGAAACCATGCCACATCAAAGAGGGATGTGCGTTTATTTCTGATTATCATTCATGAGTAAGTGTTGATGATGAGCAGCTGGAATGAGCTACATGCAGGGTGATACATGCAGTTGCGTGTGCATGTGTGTGTTGTGTGTGAATGGGCGCAGCTCCAAATGCATGTGAGCTTGAGCCCAAATCGTGCGTGCTTTTATTTCTTAGTAAAAGCAGGCGAGTACTTTCATGCAGAGAATTGGTGGAAACAAGGGAGTAAAATAGGATTGTTATTTCACTAGACTGCATGGCTTCACAGACCCGTCAAGTTGCATCTGCATGCTGTTTCAGGTAGTTTAGTCAGTCCTGTTTCATCAGTGCAGCTAAAAGCTGGGTGCATGGCATCAGTCCGGCTAAGAGTGCAGCTAAGAGTACTAAAGGTGCATCAGTGCAGCTCAGGGAGCATAGTCGCAGGCACCAGCAACCCCTTAATGAAAAGTGAAATCATATATTAGACCTCAGGTCTTTAATGCCTGGGTCAAACATGTTTGCATTCAACCAACCCAGGCCATGTTATGTGAAGAAAATTGTGTGCTCCAGCTGTAACTTGTGATACAGTTGCCAACTGGTGCGAACTTGTGATATATGATACAAGCCAGCTTGCCGCCATGCACTGAGAGCGTGCTCTTTCAGCAGCAGTCCCACTACAACTCTGCATCATTGATAATTTCTTCTGCATGTGCAAGGTGCATCGGCTGTCCTCCCTCTCAGCATTGCCCATGTGCAGAGCAGAGCAAGTGGACATAGAGGATCTTTCTGTGCTCGCAACCATGCTCCACCTTCAGACATGCTTTGTTGTTCTTCCCCAAAGGCACCCAAGCAAACACATCTGCTACCCAATTGAGTGTGCACTTAGTAGACTGCAGCCCCTTTTGACCATGCATGCTGCCATTGAGTTTTAACATGTTCAGTTGGCAGCAACCAAGCAGGAATTGCTCATGAGACCAGAGCGACACAGCTTGTTGATGCGCATGCAAACGAGAGCCATCCAGGCTTTCAGGAAGGACAAGTCCTTCCTTCATGCAGAGGCATAACTTACAGCGCTTTGTACAGACAGCGCTGAAGACTTGCTTCCTTGTAACCTTCTGCCATGCTTTTTGCTTGGGAATGCAACTGAACCAGCAACAGATAACCAAGCTCTTTAAACACTCCCTGCACCTACCTGGGCAGCCTCTCATTCGTCTGGCGCGGTGTTGCCCCAAACTGAGTGGCATCTGGAGGGGTAGACATCCCGGTAGAGGCCCGGGACCACCTGTTTCAAAGCCTTGTCCTCAATCCCAGCTTACTTCTTTTAGATGATACAACTGAAAAATGCCTATTGCTTTATGTTTAAAGGAGAATATTTGATGGTGTGCTCGTTCCGGGAAGCAGTTTCATCAGTTTAGTCCAGTTCGATTAGATCAGTACAGACTTTATGCTGCGTTCATAGTGCATTTAAAGTGCGCATGCACATTTGGCAATGAGTACAGTGAAGCAATTCAACCATGAGGCTGTTGTCTCTGGACCAGCACAATTACTGCAGGTAGGCATGCTTTTACCACACACGCACACGCACACAACACACATACACACATACACGCGCACACACACACACACAAACACACACACACACACACACACACACACACACACACACACACACACACACACACACACACACACACACACACACACACACACACACATACACAAAAACGCACACGCGCACGCACGCATACACACAACACGCAAATACAGGCACAGACACACAAAGACTCTCTCTCTGATAAAACAGGCCGCCCCTCTCCTGCCCAGACCAGTGTCCTGTCGCCGCTATAGCACGCGCCGCTCTGATAGGCTTCGGTGTGCCGCTGCCAGCGCCACCCGACCTCCGCTTGTGCACTCAGCACCAACCACCACCCATACAACCCATCATCACTCCAGCCAAATCTCTGAGGCCCATGCCATCCTGCAAGTAAGAGCTGCAGCCAGCGGCAGCAGCACCAGCAGCACCAGCACCACCACCTCCACCCAGCTGCACAGCCCGACCATGTCTCCTGCTGACCCCACAGCCACAGCTGCATTGCCGACAGGAGGCGTTGCAGGGGTGCAGGAATGGAGGGGGCTGTCTGAGTGGCGTGCACGTGGGGTGGACTTGGGGCGGGGCTGGGGCCGGAAGGGTCCCACAGCAGACGTACATGCCCCGGAGGCTGACAAGTGGGAAGGTGCGAGGATGAAGAGCTCCCATGCACTCACCCTCATCTTTTTGCCTGAGTGCTGACGTAGGACTGGCTGCTTGTGCTGAAGACGATGCCATCAGTGCGATAGCTTGTGGGAAGTCATCAATGCACAGCATGATGAACATTCCGTGAGAAACTGCCATGTTGCACATTTTGTTGCTGGGCACTATCTATGGCAAGCAATGGTAAAGTCTGTGGTGCCTGAGGCTGTTTGCCAAAACATCAATGAGTCCTGCAAGCTGCCTGTCTTCTGTGGACTTCCCACCCTTGAAGTGTACTGAAAGTTGGGCCCCGCCCTCGTGTACTTGAAATATGCCCCGAAGGTACATAAGACTCACTGCCAGTGTCAGTGCAGACTTTTGGATTTTTCCATCATGCACGCTGGCTGTTGTCCAGTGTAGGCTTTTACTTTTACTAATGACATAGCCAGTGTGGATTCAAAAGCATGCTAAGGCAAAAGGGTCCAATGTATGCTGTTAAACCATGCTTGCTTCAATTAGGGTACACATTGCTCATGCCAAAGCTTAAGACCAAGCACCACATTGTTCACACTTGCATCCCTGCAACCAGATACGTTGCTATGGTTGCACGCACAGGGGTCCCGCTGGCAGGTAGCCTTGTGGAGTGTGCCTTACAGGTGCGGGCAAGAACTGTCCTGGTGGTGAAGGGTGGATGGAGTTCGCAGGCTAAAGGGTTGAGCGTAGGGTTGGCGAGCTCCGTACAAATGCGCCTCATACTCCACTTCTTCCCCGCAAGATAGTCCCCCAGTCGTCGGTGCACCAGGGCCACAGATACTTTGACGCTTGCGTTAGGGGCCTGAGATCTCAGGTTTGAGCCTTGGGGCCGGCTTGGGGGATTGTGCTGGGGCCCTGATGGTGGAGACTTTGGTCCCTCCATTAATGGTTGCAGCCTAACGCCGCTAGTAACGGCAAGCACCTACTTTCCACTGTTTTTTCAGTTGAGGCACACGGCACACTTATGTTGATCTTGGCAACCCGAGGGAGTGTTGGACCTAAACCATTGCACTGGTTACCTTTTGGTATTGTGATGGGCACGCTGCAAGCCTTTTGGCATTATGGTGGACGCGTCCTTTGGATGTTATGTTGGGCATACTGCTTGCCTTTTGACGGTATGGTGTGTATCCTGCATGCATTCTAAAGCGCGCTGCCGTCGCCAACAAAGGGATGCGCTGGGCAAGCAACGATGTCACCTGGATCACTTTAGAGATGTAGGCCTCCTATGTCTCAAGCGCACAGGCAAGGCACCCTGATTTGGCCTTGTTCGCAAATGGTCAGATCAGCCAGCCTTTCAACATGTAGGTCATCTTTTGGGGATGTGTGAGTGGGGGTGGCGTGTGCAGTTCTGCATGTTGCTTCTGCATGTTGTGCCTTGAGCTAGCCATCCAGTGTTTCCTTGCTCTCCTTTCCAGGACCTGTGCAGATCTTGCTGGCATCGTAGGCTTTGAAAACACACTGGTACAGCTCTGCGTGTTGTGCCCCGAGTCATCCATCCAGTGTTTCCTTGCTCTCCTTTCCGGGGCCTGTGCAGATCTTGCTGGCATCGTAGGCTTTGAAAACACACTGGTGCAGTTCTGCATGTTGTACCCTGAGCCATCCATCCAGTGTTTCCTTGCTCTCCTTTCCGGGACCTGTGCAGACCTTGCTGGCATCGCAAGCTTTGAAAACACACTGGTCGCCAGCTTCCAGCTCTTACCCTTCCGCTCTAATCGGCTTGCTGGCCCTTACAGGCACCATATGTGTTGCTTTATATCGTGATTTTTTGCTCCAACTGACATACGCCCAGCCCCATTGGCAAGGCAGCCCTTACCAAAAAGGCACGGCTGCCCTACCGCCAAAGCAGTTCCGACCTATCAGTCCTGCACACCCATCTCATTTTGTTATCCCGTCAGGTGCTCCACACGCCCAGCCCCACTGGCAAGGCAGCCCTGATGCATAAGGCATGGCTGGCCTACACCCAATGCAGTGCTTGCCAATCATTAGGCCTGTCAATCCTGTACACCAATAACATGTTTTGTTACACCCGTAGGTGCTCCACACGGCCAGCCCCACTGGCAAGGCAGCCCTGACACATAAGGCATGGCTGGCCTACACCCAATGCAGTGCTTGTCAATGATCAGACCTGTCCATCCTGTACAACAATAGCATGCCTTGCTTTGTTAATCTGCAGGTGCTCCACACAGCCAGCCCCACTGGCAAGGCAGCCCTGACACATAGGGCATGGCTAGCCTACAACCAAGGCAGCCTACCCCTCATGCCTCCCCAACCTCCTCAGCCACCGCAGTCAGCATCATCCTCGTCCGCTGGTGCTGACGCTGCCACGATGACCTCATCTTCCTCCCTCCCCTCTTCAGCACCATTGCCATCACCATCACCTCCGTCATCACAGTCTTCATGGTCATCGCCGTCCAGCTCTGAAACGGCTGTGCAAGCATCAGGGCTCGCGCGCCCAGCAGCTTCTGGTGGCTTCCGGCCCTGCGCAGCGGTTCCGACGCCACCCATCAGACCTGCACGCCCTGCCAAGCCAGTCCTGGTGGTGCCTAAATTGGTGGGTTTGGGTTTTTCTGTGTGTGCAAGCCTCTGCGCTCAAGGAGTGGAGAAATGAGGAGCAGGTTGCTGGGGAGCAAGGCCTACCCGCCCTACCAAGTCAATCCTGGTGGTTCCCAAGCTGGTGGTTGTGCAAGTGTGGGGAATGGGGAGTGGGGTGCTAGGATGAGAGGCGTGCATGCCCTTCCAAGTCAGTCCTATGGTGGTGCCTAGATTGGAGGGTGCGGTATGGGGTGAAGATTTTCCGCACCTGCAAGTTTCAGGGCTTGAAAGGTGGAAAAAAGAGGAGCAAGGTGCTGGGGCGCAAGGCCTGCCCGCCCTGCCAAGCCAGTCCTGGTGGTTCCCAACCTGGTGGGTACGGAGGTGGTGGGAATGGGGAGTAGGGTGCTAGGATGAACGGCCTGCACGCCCTGCCAAGCCAGCCCTAATTGTGCCTTTATTGAGGGTGGTGATGAGGTAAAGAGGGAGGGAGTGGAGAGCGAAGAGTGAAACGCTCGGCAGGTACCAAGCCTCCCAACATCTTTCGATCCTGTTTCATGCCTCCATAGGTGCCCAGCTTTGAACGCGGAGAGTCCCCAATGACGTCTGGGGCGGCTCACATGCTTCACAACCTCGCGCACATTGAACTCAATGCCGTGGTGGGTACATGATGTGTAGAGCCTCAATACACACTCCACAATTCTGTGCACATTGGACTCAATGCTGTGGCGGGTACATGATGTGTAGAGCCTCAATACACACTCCACAATTCTGTGCACATTGGACTCAATGCTGTGGCGGGTACATGATGTGTAGAGCCTCAATACATGCTCCACAACTTTGTGCACATTGGACTCAATGCCATGATAGGTTCTAATCTGCCGATTTCTAGTCTTCCAATTTCCACTAGCAAGGATAATTGCTTATTGTTACCAGCCATGTGCAGCGCCGAGTCATTTATTTCAGTACTCAAGGACTCACTTTCTCTGTCCTCTCTAACAAGCCCGCGGTGAGCTGAAGACAAAAAGCAATCTTGTAGGTTTTGTTCAGTCTCTGGTCTGTGGTTGGGATAAAGGCCAAACCAAGCTTTACCCTGGCTTTGGGAAGGGATTGTTCTTTGTGAAGGGAGTGGCAAAGCTGAGATGCAACTGCAAGATGTGTTTTTAGTGCGTATTGTTCAAGTGTACGCATGTGCACAGGGCTTATTGTGGAACACAATGGCATTAGCTACAGGGCTCGTAAGCAATGTACTTCATCCTGCTGCTGTCAGTTGCTCACTCACGATGGCACAGGATTTGGCGTGGGACACAGTGGCACACTTTGCTGTGCCCAAAATCAAGGCACCTGTAGAGGTGCTTTACTCATCCTGCTGCTGTCAGTTGCTCACTCACGATGGCACAGGATTTGGCGTGGGACACAGTGGCACACTTTGCTGTGTCCAAAATCAAGGCACCTGTAGAGGTGCTTTACTCATCCTGCTGCTGTCTGTTGCGCACCACACCTGACGACAGGATTTGGCGTGGGACACAGTGGCACGCTTTGCTGATGGGCCCATAGGGGCTGCGCTGCCAGACATGTTTTTCGAGGACTTTGCAAGAGTGGCGGATGATGAGAGCAGACATCTGGGCTGGTAGGTAGCTTTCTTCTCCTTTCTTTCTATAACGTTTAGTACAGACATGAAGAAAAAAAATAAGAGGGCTGATACAACGGCAACCTGTTGTGGCAACCTGATGGCCTTGTGCACACACACAAAGAAAAGTACACTCCATAGGGAGTGAAAACACTCCCCACATCAATTTTGGATGAGAGGGTACCTAGGGCCGAGGCACCGTGTGTTTCCTCTACCAAGAAGAGAATAGACAAGGAGGTCATGGGGATCAGGAAGGCTGCTAGCAGTACCCTGTGCCTGATATTTGTGGTGGTGAGAGTTGGAAGAATCCCACTCCCCTCTGTTGTTTGTTCCACACTTCCCCAGCAAGAATGCTGAAACCCGATCCCAGCAAGAATGTTGAAACATGCGGCATGCACTAGACAATGCGGCCAACCCTACCTACGACCTCCCCCCCATATTTGTGCAGACATCTTGGTCCTGGCCCAATCCTTGTCACCAACATGTACCCTGACTTACCCTGACTGTTTTTGTGACCCTTCTTATGACCTCTGCCCCATCCTTGTGCAGACATCTCGGCCCTGGCCATCTCCTCTCCTGACAAACACTTGCCCTGTTCACCTCTTCTCTCCACAAACTCTTTGCACGACCTGTTACCCATTCCTGTGCAGGCACCTTGATCCTGGCCATCTCCTCTCGTGACAAACTCTTCTCACAACCTCTGCCCCATCCTTGTGCAGGCACCTGCACCCTGTGCACCAGGCATTTCTTGTTTCCCTGTGCACGCCTCTTACACTGTCCTTTCCTATACTGCATGTACAAGGGGCCAACGCTTCTTTGAGCATGACATCTCAAGCATGCCTTCACAGCTGTGTGTGTGTGTGCGCGCGCGCGTGTGTGAGTGTAGGTGCCTGCAGCGCCTGGAGGAGCTTGGCCATGCGTATGGCGACATGCCCGCACACAACTTACTGTGGGAGGGGGCACAGGCATCTTCAGATGACTTGTCTGCAAGGTGAGGTTCGCTGTGGGACGGGGCAAAGGCGTCCCAGGATGACTTGTCTGCAAGGCATGCTTGCGTGTGCACAGTGGGTGTATAAAAGCAATTCTGCCCAGTGAGTGCGCCGCGCGCACACACACACACACACACGCACACACACAACTGCACACATGTGTTGCGTAGAGTGAAGCTAACTTCTAAGATACACCCCAATAAACTCCAACACATGTGCGCACGTATGTCACATGGTTTAAATGTGCGTAGCTTGGCAGCAGTGCCTACGTACCAAGAGTGCGCGACCTCGATGCTGGCCAGAGGTTGTTGTCGATTCCTGGAGGTACCCCAACACTCCAACACTTGTGCACATACATTGAACATGGTCTACACAGGTTAGCAGTGGTGCCCATGTCCCAAGAGGCGCGTGGCCTAGATGCCGGCCAAAGGCTGGTGTCGAGGCTGATTGGCTCCCAGGACAAGCGCAGTGCTGCCATCGTGGAGCGCATCAGCCAGGTGTGTGTGTATGTGTGTGTGCATGTGTATGTACATGCGTATGTGCGTGCATGTATGTGAGTATGTGTGCATGCTTGTCTGTGTGTGTGTGTGTGTGTGTGTGTGTGCGCGTGCGTGTGTGTGTGTTAGAGACATCTAACATCTTTGTCATGAAATCTCAAGCCTCGAGTTCAGAGCCTTGTGGCACTTCAGCCAGATGGCCCTCAGTTTCTGATCTTGGTCGACTTTTTTTTCCTGCCTGGGATGCAGGGAGCATATGCCCATGAGGCTTCTGGAAAAATCCAGGCCTGAGAGCTGCACACGTCTGCTCATGTGTGCTCACACCTGCCAACTGCTCATGCCTGAACAATGGCTTCCACTTGCCACAAATTGTGGCTGAGTCTAGACCAAGGACTGCTGGCTTTCACTTGCCGCACCTTATGACTGAGCCCAGACCAAGGACCGCTGGCTTTCACTTGCCGCACCTTATGACTGAGCCCAGGCCAAGGACCGCTGGCTTTCACTTGCTGCACCTTATGACTGAGCCTAGGCCAAGGACTGCTGGCTTTCACTTGCCGCACATTATGGCTGAGCCCAGGCCAAGGACCGCTGGCTTTCACTTGCTGCACCTTATGACTGAGACCAGGCCAAGGACTGCTGACTTTCACTTGCCGCACCTTATGACTGAGCCCAGGCCGATCCTGGTCTCTCAACAATGCGTCATCCCTCAAACTCAACCTGATAGTTGCTTGACCTTGACCCTCCAGGAGGAGCGTGCCCATGTGGCTGTAGGCATAGCCTGGTTTAAGCGTGTCTGTTTGGCAATGGGAGTAGAGGTGGGTGGGCATTCTTCCTCTTTCCAAGTTCTTGAAGCAACAAACAATTTTCTGTGGATGGCAGTGGGAGTGGAATTGTGCTAACATTCTTAGGCCTCAACAAACCAAAACCTGATTTCAACTTCTTCCCAGGTTGGCCCTTGAGTCTGACTGCATTCTTAGAGATAACACGTGCGCACACACACACACACACACACACACACACACACACACAAACAGAAACACACACACACACACACACATTGTGCAGGTACCTGACATCTTCCGCGCTCATGTAAGTGAGCTCTGCCCAGAGCTGCTGAAGGGGCCCTTCCATCATGCTGCACGCCAAGAGGTGAGGTTATACTCAAGCAGGCTTCAGATTTGTGCTCACATGCACGCCACTCTGCCCTGGGATATTGAAGGCCAAAGGTGTATGCTCAGCGCAGCTCCGCCAAGAGCAGCAGTTGAAGGCTTCTGAGTTGAGCTTAATACATGCACACAGATCTGCTTTGAGCTGTCGAAGTGGCTCTCTATCATGGTGCATGCCAGGGGGGGTATCATCTATCTTTAGGTCCTCCGCATCGAGGGTCTCTATCCATCATTCATCATCCGTCATGGTGCGTGCCAGGAAGTACACACGTAGCTTCATGTCTCTCTGCTGTGTGTATGCACACATGCATGCGGCCTTGTTCCACGGGCTTGCGGCAGCTGAACTTCCAGCCAGTAGGATGAAGGAAAAAGATGCCTGTACGCATGTTGATTGAAGGAAGAGTCAATCAGTCTTCACTCTCCCTGCTTGTGTAGTAGGCTCTGCATGAAGCCTCAGCAGGAGGATGAGCTTCCCCCTCTGAAAGAGCGACTCAGAGCAAGGCTGCTGGGCTTGTAGCCGATCCTGAGTGTCTCTTTTCATGACCCTCTAATGCTTTTGTCTGAGTTTTTTCATAGTGAGCTCAAGGCTTGAATGTGACTGCATACGCCACGCCGCCTTCTGGGGCCTCTGTCTGGCGCTTGCTCTAGGCCGCTGTCTCTGGCGCTCTGCTGTCTGGCGCTTCCTCTAGGCCGCCTTCTGGGGCCTCTGTCTGGCGCTTGCTTGGCATATGCGGTGGTTTCCTGAGGCTGGCTTGGACAGTGAAACAAGCACATGCGGAAGTGACACAAGCACAGGAGACAAGCGCGTGTGATGCTGAGATAAGCACGCTTGTGGTGGTCTCCTGAGGCCGACTTGGAGAGTGAGCAAGTGTTGATTTCCAGGGCTTGTGCTTCTTGTGTGTGCTCCGCAGGGTGGCCGGGGGTGTGATGTATGTGAAGAGAGGCTGCAGTCAAGAGGCCATCATGCCCCCCAGGGCTTGTGCTTCCTGTATGTGCTCCGCAGGGTGGCCGGGGGTGTAATGTATATGAAGAGAGGCTGCAGTCAAGAGGCCATCATGCCCCCCAGGGCTTGTGCTTCCTGTGTGTGCTCCGCAGGGTGGCCGGGGGTGTGATGTATATAAAGAGAGGCTGCAGCCAAGAGGCCATCATGCCCCCATATCCATTTCCATTTCGCCTCATGCTGCCTGCCTGCTGCGTAGGTCGGCCTGGCGCGTGACATGTATGACATCACTGCATGGCCGGAAGCTGCAGCCAAGGCAATCATGCCCCCCACTCAGGCAGCCTGGCTGCGAGGCAGGGGAAGGCAGGTGAGGCAGCTGGCTATGGAGGGTAACAGCACGCTGCTTCCATGGCAGCAGCAACAATCGCAGCAGCAGGAGCAGCAGCACTGTGATGCAGGTAGCGAGCTGCCGGGCTCGAGCTCCGTATTGAGCCAGGCTGGAGGCGTGCAAGAGGGCGCCCATGGGGCTGCTACAAGGCCTGCGGCAGTCCATCAGCGCAAGGGCAACCAAAGTGGAAGGCAAGAAAGGCCACATGTCCCTGATGCAGGTAGCCTCCAAGTAGGCAGTGCAAGCTGCGGTGACTCCATGAGTTACGGGGATTCCCAGCAGGGGAGTGGAGGTGGTCCAGCCACATCAGGACCTGGGAGTGACAGAAGGGCACACGGAGGGCAGGACTGGTCAGGGCATGCTGGGTTTGGAGAGGGTCATGTACACATCAACAGCCCTCCTATTGCAGATCACAGATCACAGGTTGTGCATCACAGCCCGCCAGTTATCTGTGGCCTGGTGCCTGAGGGACAGGGTGATCAAGCGTTGCGGGCGCTCCAGGCGCGGCTGGCTCTGATGCTGGAGGTGGATGGGCTCATGGCGTAGCAGCATGCATCGCAGAGTATTGTGCTGTTCAACGCAGCAGCAAAGCATCCTGGAGTCATGGCGTAGCAGCATGCCATATTGTGTGTGTGTGCGTGTGCGTGTGTGTGTGTGTGCATGTGTGTTTGTGCGTGTGTGTGTGCGTATATGTGTGCGTGTGTGCGTGTGTGTGTGTGTGCGTGTGTGTGTGTGCGTGTGCGCGTCGCTGCCTTGGCGTGCCACCAGCCCACCTGCTGGCGTTGGGCTGACCAGGCCTGGTAAAGCTATGGCCTGGTGCCTGATGAAGGGCAGGGTAGCCAAGCGCTGCAGGCGCTCCAGGTGCTTCAGGCACGGCTGGCTGTGAAGCCGGACGTGGATGGGCTCATGGCATAGCGGCGTGCATTGCTGAGTATTATGCTGCCTCACTGCAGAGTTTTTTCGGAGGTGGATGGTCTTGTTGCTGTGTGTGCTGCTGTCTCAGCTAATCAAGACAGTGTTCAGCTAACAAGATAGTTTCTGTCTCAGCTAGCTGGGCAACTTCCTGTCTTTCCAAGGGCCAAGAACTTGGCCCTTAGATGCTCCAAAGTTCTTGAGACATTATTGTAGGCTGAAGGCTCGTCTAAACAAGAGACTAACGTTATAGAACCTTGCGCATTCAATTCTTCGTCTGACTCCCCTGCCAGGCTGAGTTGATTTAATGAATGAATTCTGCTGATTTTTCAAGAGCGTGCCTTACTTCTATTATTGCTTTAGGGGTGCAACGCTGCTTTTGAGTCTCCTGCTAGGGGAAGTTGAAAGAGAGAGAGAGAGAGAGAGAGAGAGAGAGATCGGCAAGAATTTGAAGAGTGTTTTTGGAGACGAGCCAGCAGTGCTGATTATTTTTTTGGAGCCAGAATTGTTGTTATAATGAGGGGTGACCTTCAGCCGGGTCGTTTGGCTGATCGAGACAGGATTTTATGTTGGATTTTGCTAGCCACTGGCATCCTTTGATCCCCACCAGTCATCTTTGTTTTATTTTTCTGATGAAGGAGACTCACAGCTCGTTGAGCTTTTGGCCAGCGTCTCCTTTCTTAGGTTCCTTGACTGATTCAGGAGTATTCTCACTGCCTATGTGGTTCTGTTTTGGTTACTTTGTGCGATGCAGAAGGAATGTTTGTACACAGTGAAATACAGGGAAAGTGAAAAAGGAAATGGATACGCCAGCCAGAGAAAGACTGCGTGCGTTAAGGAAAAGCTCCCCAACTAGCGAGCTAGGAAAGGAAAGGAAAGGGCTACATAGCTGTACCTGCCTGCGTGGGCAGCTTAACTTTAGCAGAAAGGAAGCAAGCCAGTCCGATTTGGAGACGAAAGAAAGAAAAGAAAAACTACGCAGGCAGTGAGAGCGCTCCCCACATCAAATGAGAAAAATAGGGCTAAGGCACCATGTATCCCCTCCACCAAGAAAAAAACTAATGGGGATCAGGAGGGTTATAAGCCGTAGCCCGTGCCTGATCTTGGTGATGAGAGTTGATCTAGATTTACACAGGGGGACCTTCAGCCAGACTGTTCGGCTGATCGGCCTGTGACTGGTCCTCGCCAGCCAACAGAATGTCCATAAGCTCAGAAACGAAGGAAAAAAGCTTGTTGTTGTGTTGCAAGAGGAAATCAGAAACATCCTGATGAGAGTTGAGAGAAGTCTCCTCAAGGACACATCTGGTTCTAGCAAGTTTAAAAGCGTACTGGACAGAATGAGCATGAAGCTTCGGAGCAAGCTTGATGGCTGTATGAGCATCAAGTCCAAGCTCTATAAGAGGCTCCAAAGTGTGAGGGGTGTAGATGTCCCCGTCCACACCTAACAGAAAAGAAGTTACAAGTTACAATGGGGTTTGACCTTCAGCCAGGTAGTTGGGCTGCTCGGCCTGCTCAACTGTTCCAACTGCACAAAAAATATCCATGAGGTTGGAAATAAAATGATAAGTCTCATTAGTTTGCTTCTGCAAGAAATGAAAAACATCCTCAGAGCTAGCTTGAGAGTAGTAGAAAGTGCCTGATTCGTCCAGAAAAATTATATGAGAAGAGGGAATTGATGTAGGGAGTGTTTCACTGCCTACGTAGTTTTTCTTTTCTTTTTCTTTTCTTTTCTTTTCTTTTTCTTTTCTTTCTTGAGAAGAGGGGAAGCCAGAAAATGACTGTGCATAAATTCTTCGAAGAGAACACACAGAAGCGCAAGAACAAAGGAACATGGCATGCTTTTCATCTTTAAAATTTATCTCCCCTGACCACAACCATTACAATCCAAGGCCCATCAGCAATAAGCGGCGTGCCCTACGGAAGAAGCTTGGGATTAGAAAGAAAAGAAAAGAAAAGAAAAAGTCTACGCAAGCCAAAGGCTGCGTGCATTAAGGAAAGGTCCCTTAACTAGCAGGCTAGCAAGGGCCTCACCAAGGGTCCCTCAAAAATACACTAGCTACAGCTAGCCTAGGGGAGGGAAGAGGCAGAACTAATGAGGATAGGGCGGGTTGTCAGCAGTGCCCCGAGACGCCCGGAGTCTCCTTCTCCTGGAATCCAACTCCGCGCGCCCAGTGACCCCCCCCCATGAAGCCCCCTGTAAGCAAAGAGCATGTCTGGTGTTAATGATAGTGGTTAATCTCTGCAGGGCATGGCAGCTCAACTTGAAAGCTAGGGATTTAGCTTTATGCTTGGTTAGCCCTAAATTGACAAGAGGTTTGACTGTGTACTCATTGTAAATGGTGCCAGCCACACCAATCAGGATGATATGTAGAGTCAATTTGTTATTCCTGTTTGGGTTTCTTGAGCTGCGGGTTTTAAGTCTGGTTAGTATGTGGGATTACTAAATTCATACAGTCCCAACCGAAGCCTCCTGTTAGTACCCAGCTCGAGGTTGACAGGGCCAAAACCGCCATGGAACAAAACAAGGAGAACCAAGCCCTATGTAATGCCATCACGGGGCTAGAATATGTAGACTTCGAGCTTCCCCTCCTCCAGCAAATCGATAGTATTTTAAATAGCACAAAAGGAGCCATGAAATACATTGTACCATCCTATAAGCGATTCACAAAAACTAGTTGAACCTAATGGCGCTGGTATTACCAATACCATAGGAAGAGCTGAGCTCGCTGCCATTGCTGCTGCGCTCACTCATGATTACACACATATTGCCACAGATAGCCTTAGCTCACTTCATCAACTCAGAAAGCAAATCCTGTATCCAGAAAAGCATAGGCATCACGTGCAAGGAGATGTTTTGAAAATGATTTCAAACCTTGCCCGAGCCTCTCAAGATCACATCTTTTTCTACAAGGTCAAGTCTCATGCTGGAATAGCTGGGAATGAATGCGCAGATCAGATTGCTAAATACCAGGCCTCCCTCAAAGATGGCAATCTAACTGATACTGGTCTCCCTAGCGCTGGCCCAGGAGGAAATCCCTTCCACAATACAATCTGGCTGGCTACCGAAGAGGCAGATCCTAGGCCACCTCAATCCCACCCTTCCTCTCCTCGTCTGAGCTACCTCTCAGACCTTAAAAATACTTTGAAATCCCATATGCTTTCTAAACACAAGCTGGGCTATGCTGACAGGAAGACAGGCTACTACACTTACTATCAGAGCTTGCTACCTCAAGTAAGCAAGAAAATTAGCAATGCCTTTTGGAACATGCCCGGTCTCTCGACTAGAATGATACGCACTGTCTTCCAATACCGCACAGGCACCCTCTACAATCAGAAACATGCGGTCCGATATAAAAGATCCACTAGCCTGACATGCCCCCTACCTGATTTCCATCACATGGATAGCGCTCTCCACATCCTATCCGGCTGCCAATGCCCCGTCATGCGTAACATGGTACCTGAGCGTCACAATATTGCTTGCAGGATGATTTTGAAACTGGTTAGTGAAGGCTCTTATGGGGCCAATCTTGTGCAGTTGGATGCGGGCAACACAAGCCGTTTGGCCCAGCACGACCTGCAAGTCCCTGAGCAAGTCTCTAATCGTGCTGTACCTCCCAACCTCTTCAAACCCACGGTTTCTATGCATACCAGACGCAACTCCAGCCGCCCTGATGCAATCTTGGTTACTCCTCACCTAACTAACCAAAACAGACCACCCACTCTACCCTCAAACTGGGTACTGCGCAGTATGGGGAGTAGCACAAGTCCAGCCCGCCATATTCACTTGATAGAAATCAAATACTGTGAAGATACGAGGCCTGGTGCCCAGCTAGAAGCCTCACAGCAACAACACAGTGAACTGTGCAAACAACTCCAAGGTACAGAGATTACTATCCACCCAATCCTCCTGGGTGTGGGTGGGACTATCTATACTGCCCATACCCTTGATCAATTCAAAAAGTTAGGGATTGACACACAGAGATCTGAAACACTTGCAAGAAAACTCCATGCCCATTCTGTACAATTTGCGCACAAACTTACCTCTACCAGACGTGCCATTGAAAGTAAAAGCACTCATCATAACACTGGTGCCCTGGAGCAGCGTGCTGCCAGAAACCCACCTGATCCACATTAACTCCCCTCTCATCTTCTGGTGAGGGAGGCTCACGGCTCTTTGAGCCAATGTGTCTCTCTTTCCTTAATTGATGTAGGAAGAGTTTTCTCTGCCTACGTAGTTTTTTCTTTTTTTCTTTTCTTTACATAGATGAAACACGGAATGAGGAAAGCAACAACATTGCCCGTAAACAACTAAACAAAATGATCAACAAAAATCCCAAACAAGCACAGAGAAAACTTCAGAGATAAAAATGCACAGCCTAGGGCAGGCTTACAAGCCCTTCGTGACCTGGAACAAACACTATTGAGACTGAACCAGAAAGGCAAGCCCAAATTATTGAAAAGTACACAGAAGCCATGAGTGCTGTGAACATCAAAAATGGAAAATACCTACCAGAGAAGCACCTCGCAACTACCCCTGGGAACAGGCTGGAAATGCAGAACCTGTACCAGATCCCTTCACGCTCCAATATCAAATAACAAAAGAGGAACAAAAAGGAGTAAAGCAAAGAGACTGGCTACATTACAAGATCCTTGATAAAAATACATCCAACGAATGCATCAAATACTCAGCAATAACAAATCACCAGGCCCTGATGGAATAGTGAGCAAGACTTTGAGAATGCTCCCGCATGAGATCCAAGAATGTAACCACAAACTTTTCATCATCATGTGGGCCACTCGCCTTACCCCAGCTTCATGGAAAACTAGTGACACTATCCTGATTGACACTGTCCTGACTTGCACAAAATTCATGAATAGAATTACTCAATGAGTACTTTTAACTGAGGCCATCCCAACCTGCGCCCGTTCATAACTATTTCTACCTTAGGCGGGTCAATCCACGTTTTTGAATGATGTGAATTTGAACATATAGTTAGAATTAGATATTATCACGACGGTAGCGTTGATTAGGAACGCACGCCCAGAAGTTGGTCAGAATTTCAAGTCGAAAAACGCACGCGCCTTTGGTATTCATATGAAATTCGTTCAATTAGTTTGTTTACAAGGCTGAATCCCAATCCACATCGCATGCTCGCGACAGCATTGAAACGTAGGTTGACAGGTCGCAGCCTGCGTAGACACGACTGATAAAGAAAAAGTATGATGGTGAAGTAGCTTGGACAAGGGAGAGGACTGCTTGTGGGGACTGTCCACACTCCCTTCCTCTTCTGCGGGTCGATCACTGGCCGCGGAGAGGGGACGAGTACATTGATGCCATCACTTCATGAGGTGGTGAGAGGGCTGGGATGCTGCATGGCACCCCCTGCTCCGCTCAAATCCAGCCCAAATGCTTCAGATTGCCATCAGCAGGCGCTTGCAACATGCAAGCTGGGCTCCCCGCCCACAACTGCATGGACAACGACACAGAAGCAGCAGGATCCCAGCACTAACGGCAAGAGCCCACTCCCTCGTGAAGAGCCTGCTGTAAGCATGAACGGAACCAAGCCAGGCAGCGCAGGCCAGGAGCAGATGGGCAGCTGCGCTCCCGCACTTGCCCTCAATGGCTCCCATCCAGCACCGCAGGCTACTCCCGCCTCAGAGGGCCACAACTGCATTGCCACAAGTGCATCACCTTTTGCTTCATCACCTTTTGCAGCCCAAGTTGCAGCAGCAGCCTCAGATCAGAGGGGCGAGGGAACACAACGCAGCCCTCTCACCTCCAGAGGCACATTGAGTGCTGTCGGCAGTGCTGTCAGTGCAGAGGTGAGCAACAGGTGCACAGATCTGCATGCAGAGAGGTTGTGACACTATATTCAGGGCATCCTTTTTGTAGCTCTCATTCCTTCCGTCAAGGTGGACGTCAAGGTTGGCATGCCCTACACCACCATCGAGCTGTTCCACAGGTCCTGGATGCTGCAAACCAGCTGGGGAAGCTGGAGCAAACACTTGGGCATGGTGGAGCATCAGGAGGCGCACACGGGAAGGGCCACAAAGGCAGCAGCAGAGGCGGCAGCAGGCAGGATCTGGTTGCCCTCGGACTGACTGCCAGTGGCGGGTTGGCAGGGAATACCAGTAGCAAGGGGGCAGGTGAGCGGGGAAAAGGATGGTGATGATGGCGATGATGATGATGATGATGATGATGATGATGATGGTGATGATAGTGGTGGTTGTGGTAGCAATGATGATGATGATAATGACAATGAGGACAAAAAGCTGGGCGATCCAAGTGCTGGCTTCGTTGACACACAGGAGAACAGTAGCAAACTTTCCTGTCTGCCTATCTAAATCAAGGCCCCAGTTTAATTTGATCAATCAGCATCACCAGCGATTTTTGAAAGCACTCTGTTTTACAGCCTGATCAATTTACGTGCTAAGACGCAAAGACTGGGCTAGGTGCTACATCTTGATTTGTGAGCAAGTTGCATGAATTGCCAGGAGCTCAGCTTATGCTAAGCAACCTGGACTGAGCAATTGTGTATGTGCTTGTGGTTGAGGTTTGGGGACTTCATGCACCTTGCTACCATACCTTCCGGCAAACAGTAAAAAGTCAATGTCTAACAACTCTGGATCCATACTGGACTCTGGATAACTTAAGGCACGCATGCAATTGGTGCCAGTGCACTTGTGCTGGTATGCAACTCTTCTTCTTCACTGTAAAATGCATATGCAATTGCCTGGGATAAAACATGCAAAAGATCAAGCAAAATGCAGAAGTATGGCAGCCAGATGCACTGCAAGAAAAGGAAAAAGACAATGTAGGCAGTGAGAACACTCCTTAAATAAGAAAAAGGAGACACATTGCCTTAAAGAGCCGTGAGTCTCCCTCACCAGAACTGCAGGTGTGCTTTCTTCTTTCTTTCTTTTAAGGCAGCCAGATGTATGCACGCGCTATAGGCGTGTCTTTCCTTCTTCCTATTTTCAGGCAGCCAGATCCATGCACGCGCGCAGATGCACTTTTTCTTATTTTTTGACAGCCATGCACTGCTGATGCTGCTGAGGGCAGGGAGTTGGTGGCACCCTGTCACATTCAATCACACTTATTGCTGAATCATGGCCCGAGTAACCAGGTTATTTGGGTTGGTTAAGAACAATAAGACGTTACTGACGCTGACCTTGCATGACAACCCACAGCTGCCAAGTGGGACCATGCGGGACAAAATAAGCAAAAGATGAAGCAAAATAAGAAAGCAAGGAAGCCAGATGTATGCACGCACTGCAGGTGCGTTTTTTTCTTCCTGTTGAAGGCAACCAGACCTATGCACGTGCTGCAGTTGCAGGTGAGGGCAGGGAGTCTGGTGGCACCCACAGCCGCTCAAGTGGGACCATCCGCACCTCCAGCAACGGTGAAGCCTGCGTCATGCGTCGAGGCAAATCGCTGGGCATCCTGCAGCCTATGACGACTGATCAGGTGTGCATGTTGATGATTGGGGTGGGTGTGTGCTTCCATGAGTCAAAGCAAATTGCTGGGCATCCTCCAGCCTGTGTCGGCTGATCATGTGTGCATGGGGATGTTTGTGGTAAGTGTGAGCTTATGAGCGTCAGCCTGTGATGGCTGGTCAGGTGCGCATGGGGATATTTCTTACGTACGTGTCTGTGTGTATGTTTTACGCGTCAGGTCTCATTGCTGAGCATCCTGCAGCCTATGACAGCTGATCAGGTGTGCACTCACAAGTCGATGTGTCCCGGGGAGAGGGTTTGTGTGCTTGTACGTGACAAATCAAATGGCTGGGGCATCCTGCAGCCTGGTACAGCTGATCAGGTGCGCACTTGGATGCTTTGTGCGCATGTGGATGTTTTGGGTGTACGTTTGTTTTGTGTATGTGTGCTTGTATGCAACAAAGCAAATTGCTGGGGCATCCTGCAGCCTGTGAGAGCTCATCAGGTGCGCATGTGGATTTTTTGGGTTGAGTCGCTTGCTCGAGTTGATTAAGTACCTGCCTTCTGAGCCTTCCATCAGAGGCAACCAGCATTCCAGTTGAAAAGGGCATAATACCAACAGATCTTACTCGCAGCAAATGTGGGCAATTCATGATACAGCAATAGAATTGAGAACCTCAAACCCAGGAACCTCTCGACCATTATTTTTTTAACCAATGATGCATGTAATTGTGGTGGAATGGAAGACCTGCTTCTTACTAAAGCTAACAAAAACTAAGTAGACATTGTGTGTGAGTGACAAACATGTATCCACATCATTTGTAATTATAGCCTTTCATAAAGCACTTGAGCTGCAGGCAGCATCACCACAGCAGCACTTGCCCGCTGTGGCTGCATTTCAGGCCTGACCACACCTAATTTGCCTTTGCAGCACAAGCGTTGTGTGCAAAAATGAAATAGGACAGCTCTATACCTGTGCTTGCATGACCTATCTTGAGCCAGATCATCATGCTTTGAAGCACTCTTGGCAACATGTCGTGAAATATGCTGAAACTCACAGCGTTCTGTAGCACGTTGGGCGTTTATATGCTTATATATGGATTATTTGGCAAAAAAGAGTAGCATTGGACGGAAGGGCCATGGCATAAGCTCTCTTCATCAAAAGATGTTAAAAGGAGGACTAAGTTTGATCTGGAGGGTGGATAGCACTTAGCTCCACATCCTGCAGCTGTGGAAGTCTTGTTTGTCCGCGTTTTATTCATGAAAGGCAGGTTCTGTACAGGGAAAGCTTGCAGCATGCAAGTCTTGCAGCCCTCTGATGGTGAGAACCTGCCTTAGCTAACGGCTTCAGGTTCTGAGAGTGCGTGGGACGCAGAATATCTCACCAACAGTTGAAGAGTGCAAAGGGGGAATCCTTCTCAGAGGCTATTGTAAAGCTTGAAGAAAAGAAAAAACTACGTAGACAGAGAGGCTTCAGGTTTTAATTGCTGGAAGCCTTGTGTTGGACATGCAGGCACGTTCTCGCAAGGAGAAAAATGCAATAGCTGCAGCTGCCGCTGCTGTGACGAGGGCAACATCATTAAATGCTGCACAGGTGAGGAGGGCTACAGAATCTTTTTGTATGTTACAATCCTTTGCTTGCGTGGTATCACCCAACCAATTGCGAGGCATGACGTCACTCCCAACTAATTATGAGCACGATGCTGCTTTGAACAGTTCAGAAGCAAACTCAAGTTGCGCTCATGATGCTTCCTGTTCCTACTGGCATCCATGTTTCGAGATGAAGGGTTCCCTTCCCATCAAATGTACGTTGCATGCCTTCCAAAAAAGCAAAACTTGTGCCCTTTGCATGTGCCGTGATGGGAGTCTGCTCTGATCACAGTGTGCTGCTGGTCACGAGGTGTACAGGCGCTGCTTTGGCTGCATCACTTTCTCAGCTCAGTACATTCAAGACAACCATTTTGGCATGGAGCGCACACCTTTGCGGAGCACATGTGCCTTGTACAGGGTATAGACTGTCCTTACCAACTTGCAGATTATTTTGCTTGTTATTGCTGTCATTTGAAAGATCAAGCTCCAACCTCATGATATCTGGATCATTGGCCATGTGTTGGAGCAAATGAAATGCCTCTAAAGCATACCAGGTATGACTTCACATTCCAGTTCCAGCACCATGCCTTTCTCATTGTAGGCTCCTTCCCTTTCCTTACCTGCTCTCTGGATAAACAGGACAGAACAAAGAAAAGAAAACGGGAAAAATTTAGGCAGTGAGAACACTTCCTGCATCAATAAAGGAAAAGGAGACACATTGGCTCAAAGAGACGTGAGTCTTCCTCACCAGAGGGTCAGGGGAAGGTAGTGTGGGTCTGGTGGGTTCCTGGCAGCACGCGGCCCCAGGGCACCAAATGTATATTGAGTGTTTATGTGTTCAATGGCACGCCTGGTAGAGGTAAGTTTGTGTGCATAGAGTGGGCATGGAGCTTTCGTGCAAGCTTGGTAGACCTTTGAAGGTCAATTTTTAGTTCTTCAATTGTGCTGCTTCTTACTTCTTCATTACCTTTCATATTGCAAAGTACCCAATGTGAGGGGGGAGTGGGTGATCTATTTGGGTTAGTAGGGCAAGGAGTGACCAAGATAGCATTGGGGCGGCTGGAGTTGCACCTATCTTGATCAGGAATGCTGGGTTTAAAGAGGTAGGGAAGTATAACACGATTAAAGCCTTTAATATAGGCTTGCTCAGTGATGTTCATGTCATGCTGGGCCAGGCGGTCTGCGCTGCCTACATCCATGTATGTACACGGTTTGACCCATAAGAGCCTTCGCTGACCACTTTCAAAATCATTATGCTGGCAATGTTGTGACGCTCAGCTACCATGCTACTGATGACGGGGCATTTGCAAGCTGAGAGAACGTGGAGGACGCTATCCATATTATGACGGGGCAGACTGTTTAAAATTTGACTTCCTATGCTGGTACGGCATATGCTGTGATGGTGTGCAACAAGACAAGGCTGCTGGGTTCGGTTCGGATACAGCCTGTGCACACCGCCAAGAAGCTAAAACAGTGTGGGCAGGACAGCATGCATCGCCTTGTTTCCGTGGAACTTTCCCATTGCTTCTTCCCTTCCCTTGTATGCCCTGTGCCATCTTGACAAAGATGTAGGCATCCACCTGACAAATATGCAGACACCCAGGGACCGCAGTCAGGTTGGCCACAATCAGAATCGAGGCATCTCCCGCACAGTTGCCAGCGAGGCTGACCTTCAGCGCCTGCTCAACAGAGGCAGCCCCAGGAGCAGCATCTCAAATGATGCAGCCAAGGTGGGAGGCAGGGCCTCGCAGCTGGGGAGGAGCAGCAGCAGCAGCAGCAAGCTGGGCGGCCCTACGCTTGTGAGACGGTTGATGAGCATGGGCCGCTCAGAGACCCCTTCTGCCAATGGGCCCGCATCCCACAACAGCAGTGCTGGAGGGGGGAGCCAGATCACCCCTGCCGCAGCCAGCAGCCCCAGCACAGGCTCAACTAAGGGCAGGGTGGGCAGTGGTGGTGGTACAGCTGGAAACAGGGGGCCGGCAAGCAAGGCCACAGGGCTGCGCCAAGCGCAAAGCAGTGGTGCTCTGCTTTTCCCTCAAGCCTCCTGCGGGTCTCTGGCATCTCTGGGCAGCAGCAGCAGTAACAACATGGGTGGGGCTGCATTGCTGCTGGCGGCATCAATGGAGATGCTGCAGGGGCAAATGATATCAGGGGAGGTGCGTGGAGGCTGTTGGAAATTGTGGAGCAAGGCACTTGCTAGCAAGGCTGCAGCTCCCTCAACAAAGTCGTGCCAGAGGTTTATATGGTCTTAGGATGGGTGGGCAGGCCAAGTAATATACCAAGTTGTTGGCCTGTCAGACAGACAGACATGGAGTGCCTGTGTTTTAATTATAACATGCTAGGTAGGGCAAGTCATAGGCGATCAAGCTTTTCCAGGAGCTGCCAAGTGCGTAAAGATCATCCTCACATTTGCCTTCGTTGCAAGGCCAGTCTGCACCATTAAGCTTAAAAGAGCCAAATTTTTTGCTTTAGTAGCTTGTGTGCGTAACTGAATGAACAAGACCCATTCTGTTTCAACACGTGTGACGCTGTACTGCTACGCATTTGAAGGGTGGAGTGTCATCTGTTTGCAGATGGACCAAAAAGAAGGGCAGCTGCACCTGTCACAGAGCTGCACATCCTTGCAGTCCGCGCAGATCCAAGAGAGCTCCTCCAGCAGGTGTGTGTGTGCGCGTGCGTGCGCGCATGCACGCTTTATTAAGATAGCTCAAAAATAGATTTGGAAAAAAGAAAAGAAAGACTTACCAACCAAAAAATATTCGCACGTGATGCAGCGAATTCTAAATACACCCCCTTGGCAGTATTATTCCAGCTTGTCAGGGACAAGTACCTGGCATTGGGGGGAGACCACAAACCATAGAAACCAAGAATTGACCTGCGTGGCATACCAAACAAAGCAGCAGCTGGAGAGGGAGAGAGACATAATAGTACAGCCAAGGCAAAAGGCAGGCAGGCAGATAAGTGGATGTATATAATTGCAGAGGATATTGTTAGCTTTCTAAGAAAGAGAGTGCTTTGGATTCAAAGATAAAAGAGAAAATTCGAACCAATTGCTTTGCCACAAGCTGTAGATATTTGGGCAGCTTATCTAGAGAACAGGTGCATTTAATGTTGCTGAGAAGAAAGTCATCATGAAAGGCTTCATTCTTTGTTTGGTAAACAAGCTACCCTTCAACATTTGAGCATGCATTCAGCAGCTTCCAAAAGCATGCTTTGCATACCATACGTTCCAGCTTGAAGATTCAGTGAGTGGCATAGTTTGCAAAACCAATACAGGAATTACAAAAGTATTGAAGGCATTGCAAACACAGGAAAGAAATTGCTAGGACAATGAAGGCATTGCAGGCACTGGATTGCATGGTACCAAGAATGCATGCACGTTGTGCGCGAAACTCTTGGATTGCCTCCATACATTGGCTGCATGCACATTGCGTACGCTACTATCATATTGCTTCCATATACTGGCATATGCACTACTAGGGGCAGCCAAATGCCTCCAGCAACACAAGATGAGCCAAAGCTCTGTAAAGCTAGTCAATTTTGCCTTAATTTGCACAACTCTGCCTCATTTGCAGCACCGCGAGTGGCCCTAAGTCTAACAGCATCAGGGATGGGAGCAGCTTGGCACCTTCTTCTTCTTTCTCCTCAACAGTCAGCATGCCCACCACCCCTGAGGGTATTGCCAGGATGTTCGGGGAGTTCTTCCTGAAGGTGGGATAGGTGGACCCAATGGCTGAATCTGCTATTTACCGTAAACTTTTTGAACCAGCAATCTATGCCATCATGGCTCAAAGAAGAGAAACCTACGGTATTAAAAATGGCCTAGTGTTTAGGAGACGTTCCCTGCCCATCAAGCCAAGGTCTCACCAATCAAGGTCTTTCAAGCCTATATTAGGCTAGGATAGCAAAATAGCCAGCCTCGGAGAAAGCCATGAAATATATTCACTGGGGATCTGGCAAAGGGAAGTGTAAGATTGGTGCCACGTCTTGCTTTCTGCCTTTGTTCCTGAGGCAAGATTCATCAAACTCTGAAAAATTGATAAAGCCAGCAGGCGCATGGCTGACAACCCACCAGACCCTCATTTCTAGTTTCTGTCAGCTCCTTATTCAGGCTAGCCTGTGAGCCTCGTTGGTGAGGCCCCAGGCTAGCTCTATAGTCAGGGAAAGTTTTCCTTAATGTGCGCAGCCAGACCTGATGTGCGCAGTCTTTCCTTTCCTTCCTGTCCTTTTCTTTTCAAACCAGAGGAAGGAAAGAAAGGGAAAACGCATGCCATCTCCAGCCACATGCAACCAAGGAAGGGATGCTTAGCATCCTTGCTAATTGCTTTAGGTCCCTTTAAACCCAGGACTCCCTTTGCTTGCAGCCCAAACTGTTTTTGACACACCCCTTGTGCCAATCAACAAAGCTGTGATGTTTCATGCGCACATATGTCCATGAGGTGAGACAAAAGGCATGCTTTCCTTCCTGCTAGAAAATGAATCAATTGACAGTGAACTTCATGGGCAGGGAAGTGCTCCCTAAACCAATTAAGAACATGGAGGAAGACAACATGAATGGATTACAATATCCTGATCCATGCAGGCTATGATGACTGGGGACACCAAGTGGGGCTCCCACCCCGAGCTGATGTCGATTTTCTCTGATTCTGCAGTCCTGATTGGTCACGATGGCCAGCGGTATGAGGGGCGTGCGGCAATCATCAGGCGCCTGAACACAGGTATGGTCTCATCAGGTTATCATGAGTGCCAGCTGTCCAATTAGGTCATCAAATAAGTTAGGTTTGAATAGTGGATTTGTTTGTTTGTGTATGTTGTGTGCCACTTTCAAGCACCTGGGGTCCAACTGTGTACACGCTTTGCATGCTTTGCACCCTTGCACACAGGTATGGAGCAGTTTCTGCAGATGATGGGCTTCCGTGAGGATGTGAGCGAGGAGGCGCGGAGGGACATGGCAGCAAGAGCATCACAGGCAAGGGATCCCAGGCCATTTGTTGTTGTTACATGGTGCAAGGGGACATGGCTAGCCCATGCAGCAAAGATGTGAGCGCGGAGGCGCAGAGGGACGTGACATCAAGGGATTCACAGGCAGGCATTCAAACAGAAGCTAATTATTGATGTTGCGTGGTGCAAGCGGACATAGCTAGCCCACGCAGCAAAGGTGTCAGCAAGGATGCACAGAGGTAAATGGCAGCAAGGGCATTATAGGCGAGTGTTCAAGCACAAACTCTAATCTGTGCTCTCCAGCAGCACCAAAGATAACCCCCTAGGTGCACCCTGTCCTTTCTTTTCTGTACCTATTCTTACCAGTGCCATGTACGTTACAAGGAGACTGGTCTCAGGAAAAACAGTAATATGCATGATGTAATGGTACAAGTTTGGTACCAGTTGAGAGAGATATCCGGTGTGAGCACGGACGGAGTGCGCAGGAAGCCATAAGGATGGGGTGCAAGTCCCCCCGTTCCGCAATAAAGGAATAGGAAGGTGCCAAAGTGGCATCCGGCCACCGGTCTTGGCCTGGTCCTTATGGCCTAGCGCAACCGTCTCGTTGCACATGAGATATCATGAGCTCTCCTGTAGGAATTGGAAGTAACTCTTAAGCAAATTTGACAACAGTTGTGGCAGCTGGGTGCGTTTTCTCCTGTGCAGGCTTCTCCAATTTTCATTACTATTTTTGGTTTGGTTGATACACCCATCTTTGATCTGCAAAACTTATGATGCTTCCTCCTGTCTGCTGTAAATAATTTTGTAATCCATGCAAACCATGTTCTAGTCAATGTCATGTGTTGTTGATTTCTTGAACAGAAAAACGAGGAGTGAAACAGCTGCAATGCTGCTGTGTAGGGACTTGACCACCAACGCGCCAATAAACTTGCTCGCAAACTTCATGCCCATTCTGTCATGTATGCCAACAAGCTTGTTACCACTAGGCGTGATATTGAAAACAAGAATACTTCTTGCAGCCAGGTTATGGAGCCGGGTGCTTCCAATAACCCTCCAGATCCCCATTAGGATATTCTTTTTGTAGTCTTCGTGGTGGAGGGGACTCACGGCTCTTTTGAGCCAATGTGTCTCCTTTTCCTTAATTGATGTAGGGAGAGTTTCTTCTGCCTACGTAGTTTTTCTTTCTTTCTGTGTAGCATCCACAACAAGAGCTTGCATTCATATCTCTGTGCGCACGTGTTGTCGCATTCATCATAATCATCATCACGTGAGTAGAGCATTTCCTTTGGCCGTGTTTTTTTATATTTCACTGTATGCCATATACAGTGTGTAAGTTCACATTGGATGAGGCAAAGAACGAGGCAAAGTGCTTGCCTAGCCCCAGCAGATTTGCTCTATTATACCTCGTAAATCAGCATGGAAACGGTCTTAAATGCTATTGTTCCTGCAGGTGGAAACAAGCATGGAGGTGTCAGCATTGCCGCCCTCAGGCAAGAAAGGGCATCATGGCCGCAATGGCAGCATTAGTGCACGCCCCAAGCCTGCGCAATACAGCCGAGGGGCCGTAGGGAATGCTGGAGGGGGAGCGGGGAGCATGGCCGTCATTTTGGTGACCTACAACTTCAAAGCTGGCTTCAGAAGGTGAGCTTGGTCGTTTTCTTTACTCAAAAGTGTGAATTTATCCAGCAGGGAACGATATCATACTTGCAGGTTGGTCATGCTGGTCACGTAAAAACATGCCAGGCGCTTCCATCAATGAGGTGCAGTGTAAGATGTACCAAGCTTGATTCAGCTGCTGGCTGCCAGGACACGGCATTAATTGAGAAAAGAAAATGGCTACACACACCAGATCCAGCTGCACTTATCTAGAGAAATGTCCCCTAAGAAGCAAGCCATATAGGGCCTCGTCAACGAGGCTAACATGCCTAGCTTAGCAAAGTGTCTGCCTGAAACAGTTAGCTCAGTCCATTGCGGTGCATTCATGCTGGGAGCATGTGAATAGCGTACCTAGGTAAGATCTCAACTGCCTGAGCACACTAAGTGCCCTGGTATGCACAATCTTCTTTTTTTCAACTGTATGTCCTGAGAACTTAAATTGGCAATCTAGTTATTGGGGGAGTCTCCGCTATGCTTTGTTGAATTTGGCAAAAGAAATTGAAAAAAAGAAAGGTCTACGTAGGCCTGAGTGAGTGCTTTGTTGAATCTGGCAAAATAATGTCGTGTAACTTTCCCAACCATAATCATGGATAAGTTAACAGCCGGAGTCATGCTCCCCCTTTTGGCGTATTCTGCGCAAAGCTTTTTCATTGGATTCAGAACTTTGCCAAAGCTTCTTTGTAATCCATCTGATCCACATCTTTTGTTCATAAAAAGCATAAAGGTGGTCTTTGCAACTGTAGCATGCCCTGCCGACTTTTGAACAGCACAATTTCTTGTGTGACCAACTTTTTGAGTGTGCTTGTTACGAGGTGCACGCAAAGGCCCTTGCTCAGCAAAACACATTTCTGTAGAGGCACATACCTGGGCCATGCATGCGTACTTATGTTACGAGCCAGCAAAGTGCATGAGCAAAGTGAGCATGAAGATGATACATCGGATAATGTGTCATATATGTTAGGCTTACCCGGATTGTCAGATCAACGCCTAAACAGCAAACTCGAGGCTGGGGCTCGGATCAGACTGGATGCTGGCTTAATATTGCAGGAGTCATTTTCGTGCTCAATCCTTTCACCTCTCGTGTGTGTTTCTTTTTATCACAGAACAAAGGCATGTATACTGTGTCACGTTTTATGTCACGGACCCTGTCAGGTTATATGTGCATGATGTTCCTGCAAGCATGTTTGAAAGTGCGCATGATACAGCAACAGACAAAGTTTTTGCAATAAGCATTTGCAAGAAACATTGCCTGAATGACAATGTGATCTTATTTTTCCTCAAGCAAGAAGGGAAAATGAAAGGCTACACCAGCCAAAAAGGCCACGTGCATTAAAGACTGGACATAGCTAGACTAGGAGAAAGCCAGAAACAGAGCTAATGGAGATCTGTAGTGCTGTCGACCATGCTTCTAGACGCCTGGACTCTCCTATTCCGTTGCATGCCTAGTACTCCCCCCCTCATGAGCCCCCTGTAGATGAAGAGCATGCCTGCTGTTCATAACAGTCTCTGGATGGCATGGTACCTCAGTTTGGAAGCTAGGGTTTGGCTATTTGTCTGGAGTGGCCCGAGTTGATAAGGGTATTAATGGTGTAGTCATTGTAGATAGTGCCTGCCACACCGATGAGGATGACGTGCTATGTCATCTGGTATTCAATACCAGAGGCTTCCTGTTTTATGTTCCTCGAGATGCAGGTACCAAGCCTGGATATAGTGCAAACATTCCCCTCCTACTAATATGTTACGCACTGTGAGAGGTTGTTCTTTAACATGTTTTGCATGCTCTGTGTTTTAATACTGCACAGGTTCAAGCTGCAGGACCGCTTCAAGGTCCGCCACGGCAAAATTACCAGGCTTCAGCGGACCAGGGGATGAATCTTGTATCCCTAAGGCTATAACTATATCCTGAGACGCTCACGTTTCAACGTTGATAAGAACTACCCTGACTCTGTATAGCTGATAAAGAGATGCATCCTAGGAATTGGTCTTGTGCTTCTTGCTAAGCTCAAGCGAGTCTGTGTAAGTCTGTACAATAAGGAAAATGGAAGCAGCCTTCCCCTGTTCACACTGACTTGATTCTGCACTTGTTTTGTGAGGGGTAGGCTCTACATGGTAGGTCATAAGCTTTTTTTAATCCAGTGGATTGTAGGTTTTGAAAATATTTTGAGCTCGGGGGGGACTTATTACACTTTCGGCCCCCTTTTTTTTAACTGCTGATGTAGGGAGTGCTCTTTTGCTCACTTCACCACTCTCCTCCCTTTTTCGTCTTGGCAAGTGGAGAGAAAGCAGAACTGTGTGATGGAAGAAAACACTTTTAAGAAGTCTAGGCAAGGCCTTCCATGAGTGGGATGCACGATGTTCTTTTGCAACATCTTTGTTACCAAATGAGATGGGGCACGCTTTATATGCGCCCAAATCGCAGGGCATAAAAAAGACATGCCTTTTTTTATCAGAGCTGTTACCTAATGTTCAGAAGCTCAGCCATGTATTCAGGAATTTGCCTCAGATCTCTGTGATAAGAGAAAGAAAAGGTAGACACCACGCGAGCAGTGAGAACAATCCCTGCATGACTTACGGAGTATGAGACACATTGGCCCAGAGAGCCATAAGTCTCCTTCACCAGAGGTTAGAATTAAACATGCACCATCCTGGAACATCACAAATGTGCGCTCTATTACACTCGACATCCTCTAAGATTGCCAATTTCCACCAACCCAAACGAGACCACTGAGGACCATAATATTACTAGCAGATTGATTGTAAAAAGTTAACACAAGCCCTGTGTGGGCAAATTAAGCTAACATGGATGTAGGGAGCGATGATCGGCTCGCAGCCTTGTATTCCTCAGCATGCCTCAAACAGCATTACACCTTGGCTCTTTGCTCCTGGTTTCCCTTTTAAACAAGCTTCTAGCCGCCATGATGCTATTTTGGTTACTCCCTGGCATACTATACCAACTTCATTTCCTCCCTCCTCCTGGTCACGCCAGGTGTTGCGCAGCAGGAGATGAACCCAACATTGGATCAAAATGTGACCCACGTCAGTCAGCCACTGTCTCAGCTGGTGTGGCACACTGGGTGCTCAAGCACGGCATTTGCATTTGATTGTCAAAAATTTTGTCAGATCATTCTGTTCAAAAACATTTGCTTTGCAAATTGATTTGCATTTGGAGACATCACAGCAACAGCATAAGGTCTGTTGTGCAAACTTGAAGAAAAAAGTACTTTTCACACCATTTTCCAGGGTTTTGGCGGGACCAGTTACACGCTTCACACAAAAGGAACCAATCAAACAAGTAGGACTTGATCTTCAAAGGGCTACCAAGCTTGCATGCGAGCTTCATGCTCAGCTGTCCAGTGTGCCCAAAACAGGACACTACCGAGTGTTAAGGGGTTGTGGCGCCGGTTACTTCTAACAATTCTCCAGGTCCCAATAGCTTCTTTGTTTTCAATCTTTGTGGTGAAGGGGCCCCATTGATTTTGTTGGACGATGTGTCTCCTTTTCTCTAAATTACGTAGGGAGCATTCTCTCTGCCTGCGTGATTCTTTCTTTCTCCTTTTCTAAGATTAAGAAAAGTGTTTGGGCAGAGGAAGCTCACCTAGATTAGCTTTAAAAAAGGAGAATTTGGCACATGGAGCCATGAATAATCTCTCTCACCAGATAGTAAGAGTGAAGCTAATGTGGGTCTGGTGGGATTTTGTGGTCATGCGGCTCCAGGGCACTGAGGTTACAATAGCCCATCACACACACCCAGGGTGTTTTTGTTTTCAATGGCATGTCTGGTTGAGGCCAGTTTGTACGCAAAATGTTACAGAATAGGCATGGCGCTATCGTCCAAGTTTGAAAACTTGCGAATCAATCCCTAATTTTATGAATTGATCAAATATATATGGGCAATATAGATAGTCCCAGAACTTGAAGGAATTTTCCAGACCCTGGAACCAGCACATACAGAAGCCGCAACCCTTCTTAACAACCTGAATAGCAGAACAGCTAAGCACACTACAAAACTCGAGACACTCTGTAACATATCTGCCACAGAGGCAGTTGAAACCCTGGCGAAAGGCATTTCTGGATTCATTCACTCCTCCTACCAAGTAGCATTCAAAGTCTGCAGGAGAGATTGTATCTTCAGACAACAACCACTGCAAATTAAAGACTTTCAGCGACAAGCAGCATCACTTGAAAAAGAAGCTTAGCCTCATCAGGTTTATTCAATCCTTGCTCACATCCCTTGATGTCAACCAAACATACAGCGCTCCAACCATTTTGCAACGAAACAAGGGAAACCAACTCCTCCATACAGCCATCGCTGAACTTCATGGCCTTAAGCATGACCTTCCTCCCCTCCATCAGCTGGAGGAGCTGTCTGACAGCGCAAGACAAGCTATGACCTATGTTGATGAAACTCGCAATAGGGAAAGCAACATGGCTCGCAAAAAACTGCAAAAAAAAGCTTGCTAGTTAGGGGACCATTCCTTAATGCACGCAGCTGGACCTGGCTTGCGTAGTCTTTTCTTTTTCTATTTCGTGTCTTGGCTCGCAAAAAAACTGCAAAAATCAATCAACACAAATCCCAAACGAGCACACAAGGAGGTTTTAAGACAAAAATGCATAAGCAAGAGCAGGGCTCTAAGCGCTACGAGATCCAGAGATCGGCAACATTGAAACTGAGCCTACCAAGCAGGCCCGAATTGTGGAACTTACTACACTGAAGCTATGAAGGCAGTTAACATCAAGCATGGCAAGTATATTCACGAAGAAGCACCACATAATCATCCCTGCCAGGGGGGATAGGCTGGTAAAATTGAAGCTGTGCCTGATCCTTTTATTCTACAATCACAACTTACTAAAAACAAACTTGAAGGTAACAATCAAAGGGAATGGTTTCACTCCAAAATATTTGATGAAAGTGCCTTCAATAAATGCATCAACACTCTAAGTAATAAAAAGGTCACCAGGTCCAGATGGTGTAGTTAATGAGGTTCTCAGGATGCTTTCCACTGAAATCCAGGATTTCATCCACAGACTCTTCATTTTTATGTGGGCCATCCGCCTCACCCCGGTATCCTGGAAGACTAGTGAGACTATCCTTATTGATAAAACCAAGGGAGAAGAGACAGAGATATCATCCTACAGGCCCATTGGGCCCATTGGGCTTGCAAATACGCTCTACAAACTGTGGACCCATATGGTCACTAATACACTCTATCAATATGCAGAAGCACACTCTTCTGAGCTCAACTCAAGCTGGTTTTTGCATACATAACAGAGTGGGCATGAAGTTTACGAGCAAGTTGATTGGCGCATTGGTGGTCAAGTCCCAGTTGTTTAAACTGGTTAAAGGCGTGCCCAGTGTAGCAGGTCCCACCAACACCCAAAAGGATGGTGTGGAGAGTCACAACTTTTGCATTAATGAGTTTGCAGAGGTCTGCATGCTGCTGCTGTGCCGCCTCCAACTGTTGTTTGTCACGTCAAATCATGGTTATTGCTAAATCATGGTTATATGGGTTAGTTATTCGGTTGGAGGCCATTATTGCTGGAAGGCTGCATTGTGCCTTGTTTTAGAGAACTCTCTTATCTTCTGGTTTTGAATGGAGACGTGCTCAAACTCCTTGTAAGTGCCCGGGAGAGTAAGAGATGACAGCGTAAAGCAACAGTCCTTGGGGAGGGACCTCGCTGGCAAAAGGGCAGCTGGCAAGCAGTGTACGTATCGTGTGTGTGTGTAAGCATCATAGCAGGGTAAGCAGAAGGGAAGCATTGAACGTGAGGGAACAGCAGCAGCAAGAAGAGCAAAATCTGGTACACTCGCATCTCATACCATCAGCTTCGAGTGACCCGTCCTTTGTTGCATGGCCTTTGCAACCCTGGACGTTAAACTTTCCATTCTCTAAAACATCTAGCAGTGGCATGAAGTGTTTTGAGGCCAAGTTTGAGGATGGCAGCCATGCACATTTCAGTCCAGCAGAAGTGCGTAATAAACTAATGCCAGTATAAACTTGAGCACGCGTGGCATTGTGAATGGCTGGCGGTGTGTCCTGCACCGGGTTTAAGTTAAGTTAGAAGGGCACCCCGGCACTGCCAGAGCGTCTTGTCTGTTGGCGCACCATTCACGAGCAGATCACAGAGGTGGGGCCTGAAGCTTCAGGCTAGGTGGGCGTCTTTTAGTCAGGTTTTGCGCCCATCGTCCATCTCTCTGCTCTTTTGCAGTTTTGTCAATTGGCTGCATGCAGACCTTAATGTTGAGGCTGCTTTGGCTGCATAGGTTGAGTTTTGTTGTCCTTGATCCTTGCGGGTCTTGGAATTGTCAGCGGGGTATGTCAGCGGGTTATTGGGATACCAACTTTACAATTCTCACGTATGATTCTTGCCTGCATTCAGACCTTAGCTTCTTGTTGGCAAGAATCAGGGGGGTAGTGATATGCTTTCCCAAGAACAATAATATGTGACTGACGCTGATCTTGCATGACATGTTGTCCAGGCCTCATATCTTCACAGTACTTGATTTCAATCAAGTGCACATGCCGCTGGTTCACATTCAGTTGGTCGGGTTGCCTCACGCGGTCGGCTGTTGTGGTCCTCAGTGTGGGGTTGTGTCTGCTGCGTAGCGCATGATGGTGTGAGCGGGTGGAAGAAGGACAAGAAGGAGTGGGTTTGGCTTTATGGGGAGTAATCAGTATAGCATCAGGACGGCTGGAGGTGAGTCTAGATCTCTTAGAGAAATGTCTTGGAAAGAGGTAAGGGGGTATAAGTCTGTTTGATGCATGTGCAGGGATTTGAAGGTCGTGCTGCGCCAACCTATCAACCCTTCCTATGTCCATGTTTACCAAGCCTGCTCCCCAAGGGCTTTTACCAAGAGCTTTGATGATCATCCTTCCAGCAACATCGTGGCAAGTTTTCATGCTGGAGATGATATGATTTTGGCAGCCTGAAAGCGTGTGGAGTGCACTGTCTGATGGGTGACAGCCTGGGAGAGGGCATAATGGTTAATAACAACAGAACTTCATAATTTCTACCTTACTCACGCTGCCACTTCTCCTTTCTCTTTGTATTACAACGGTGGTAAAGTGATGGGTATCATTGTAAACACTCACGCTGACATGATCCTCCTGGGTGTGGTCGGGACTATCTAAACTTCCCATACCCTGGATCATTTTATACAACTAGGGATTGACCCGCAAAGGTCTACCAATCTTGCATGAAAGCCCCATGCCCACTCTTTGCAATGTATGCACGCACTCATTTCAACCAGACGTGCTATTGAAAGCAAAAGCACTCACCATAACCCCTAATGATCTGGAGCCGCTTGCTTCCAGAAACTCACCAGATCCACACAAGCTTCCCTCTTAATATCATATATGACATCCGGTTAGAGAGATTTACGGCTCTTTGAGCCAATGTGTCTCTTTTTCCTCAATTTATGTAGGGAGAGTTCTCACTGCCTATGTTTTTTTCTTTTTTGCGCTGTCTGTTTGGCCTTCCCTCCATGTACTCTGGCCATTGCTTAGCGTTAACTTTTCTTCTTCCTTGTACTATGGTAGTATCCCACTCTATCTCAGGGATGAATCTGCAGGCCATTGCCATCACTTGAAGATGTCACACTCTTTCTTCAACCAAGCCAGCTGTGAGGGAGACGTCTTATGTGGCTGTTTTCAAAAAGCAAGCCTGCTTGTCAGAGTTTAGTTGGCATGCATGTTCTGCAACTTAATATTTTACTTCCACGGTTTTCCCTGCCCTTTGGATTTGCAGGAAACATTTATGCTTCTTACGTGCAGAAGCGAAGCAGCAAGAAACAGGATATGTGCCAAAAAAGCTGCCAGCAGTGCTCTATCAATGATAAAATCGAACAAATAGTGAGCAACCCAATTTATGCAGGGATCATCCATGATGCAAACAAAATGTGAATAAGCAAAAGCCCCATGTTCATGTGCAAACAGCTGGAATAAGAGAACATAAACATACAAGAGTGCATGTTGCACCCATGCAATCATTGTGCGAGTTTCAGTTGTGAAGCAGGCAGCTCCGACACGGGAATGGAAGCAGAAGAAGATAGATTAAAAGTAGTTTGGCAGTGAAACAAGAAAGAATGGAAGACTACATAGGCAGAAGAAATGCTCCCTATATCAATTAAAGAAAAGGAGACGCGTTGGCTCAAAGGCCAGAAAACATAACAAAAGTAGTTGGGACATGGAATGTTGGCCAGCAGCTCCTGGCTTCAGATGAAAACAGTCAGGGGCAAGTATCAAACCTTGCCTTGCTCCTGCAGCCTTGACCATAGCTTCCTGAACGCTTTTGTCCCATCAAAAATTCCCTCATCAGCTGCCTCCTCTACAGATCGCTGAGCAAAAACTGGGGTTATGGGCGAGGGTGAGGATGTGGGTGTGGGAGCCTCCATGGGGGAGGAAGGGCTATTTCCATGCTTGGGGGATTTGCTGTTCCCAGCCTCTTCCCGCTCCTTTGCTCCAGCAGGCATTTGCTGGATAGCCTTGAGCTCTGCATGGATGAGATCAACAGCGCCCTGCAATGGAAGACACGAACATGTGTGGATTATTTATCAAAATCCACAAGCTTTGTCAATTATGCAGATGGTGAGCTTGAAAGAATTTTGGTCCTCCAGAGAGAAAGAAAACACTTTGTAGGCAGTGAAGCTCCCTCGGTAAAACCAAATTTTCAATGTTAATCGTTGGTCATAGATAAAGTCTATGGTTTCCTTTCCTTAATGCATGTGGTCAGACTTGGACTGCGTAGTCTTCCTTTTTTCCTTTCTATAGCCTCGTACAAGATTGATTTTCAATTGAAGAATTTGAAGATGAGGTGACCAGCCGAACCTGGATCCAGGAGTGTCCTGTAACTTCCAATGGCATGTTCTGTGAGGAAGTTTGTGGGCGTACTGGACTTGATGATTTGGAGCTTGTTGGCAAGCTTTTTTTAGTACTTACTGAACCAAAGTGTGAAACTTGAGGAATTCCACACGCACTCAGAATTATAGGGAAGAAAGTGTGTTTGCCACCTTCAAAGGGGCAAATATTACTTACGTACGCGAACACACCATGGTCATTGCATTGCCAACAAAGTTTGTTGTGGGTCCTTTGTGTGACAGATGTTCGTAGCCCAGCAAATCTTCATGCCTCAGGTGTGGCTGACGCGCAGGATCAGGCACCAGCTGGCTCTGTTGAGCTGCTTTTTGTAATGAAGAATCGACCTGCAGTGCGTGTACGTGTGTGTGTGTGTGTTGTATTGTTATTGTTTGTGCCTCCATGCATGTCTCAGCGCCAAGCAAGCACTGCGTCGCTTTGCCAATAATTAGTCTCTGCTTTCAGTGATCACACACACACACGATAGCCTTTCTTGCCTTGTAGTACGGGCCATCATGTGGCTGCTTGGCCCACAGATCTCTGCAATTGGAAGAGAGATTGCCTTGATCAAAAATGAAGGGCCAGATAATTGGCCAGCAAGGAAGGACCTGCAGCTGGGCCTGTTCCTACATACACCTCCATTGAGGAGGAAAACAAAAAGACCAGCTTTCATATGTGAGAGAGCGGACTGAGAATGGTTTAATCCTTCTCCCCTTGCCTGTGGTGGTGTACATCTCTGTCTTTACGGCGCTGTTCTGCTGCAACTCTTCCCCTCCGTATTGCGAGTGCTGCTGCAAATTTGGCTGTACTCTCTGAAACAGCCAATTGCTGCTCATATGGTACGAGCTGCCCGTTCTGGGTTTCCATGTCAAAAGTTCACTTATATCAAGCTTTCTGGCAAAAAGTGAAAACTTTTGAAAGTGCAATAAACGATCTTGATTCGTCTTGGAGAGACCATGAAAAGCGAGACCACGAAAAATATAACGATTGACTGCAAAATGAACTTTGCCAATAAATAAGAGATATTTATTGCGTTAAGACTGGGAGGCGTGTTTCACACTTTTTCCAAGGACTGGTTGAACTCATGAAAACAGCCACAAGAGCAGTGGGTCCACAAACACACATTGGCTCTTTTCATTGGAACAACTAATACTGCATCAGGGCGACTAGGAGTGAGCTGTTGTTTGTCAGGGAAACACGAGGAAGGTATTTTTTGGGAGGATTGTATTTGTTAAGTGTTCAGGGCCTGCAAGCTCTGTAAAGCGAGAAAGTCTGCGCTGCCAATGTCCATGGAGGCAAGGCCTTCCCTAAGAGGGCCTTTGCTGACACTTGTTAAAAGGATTCTGTTGGCAATTTTGTGGTGCTCAGTTACCACAGTTGACATGATGGAATGTTCACACACTGAAAGGATATGAAGGGCACTGTCTGGCTCCACACAGAGGGGACATTGTAGGCAAGTGGAAATTGAAGCGTACTGCATGTTTTTGGCTAAAAAGGGCTCCTGTGCGGGAGTGAAAATGTTTTGTTTCATTTTGGGAGGAAGCATTCAATGATTGGCATGGTCCAGAAGGTATTGCTGACCTTTTTATGGACTGTAGGAAGTAGGCTTTGGTAATAAGAGTAGTATCCTGTCTCTATGCTGACATCAGCCTTAGCTCCATGACTGATTCTTGTTGGACGTCCCACCTCTTATCTGTGCTGGATGGTTTGGCTCACTCGGATCTGATGAAACATCAAATTATGGCTTGTGACCCTGTGAACCTCAGTCGATTTGTGGTGGACCTGAGATCTAGACACCTGGGCTATTGGAACCAAGTCACAGCCCCTGATCCAAGAGTAAGCAACAGTAAGCGGCTGACTTACCATCAATGGTGCGCTCTCCCTGTCAGAAATGCACATGCCATTCACCCACCTTATACAATGCCTAAATACATGTACTTGGATCTTCCCCATCATGTCCTTTGCAACACTGCCAGATTCAGGCGGCGGGTACACGCTCTCCGAGTTGAACGGGCTACTTGGTCCAATAGTACTTCTCCGGTCTGTGATATCTGTGATTCTGATGACATACAAGATGAAAAACATGTGTTGTTCAGATGCTCCAATCCCCAGGTCTGCTCTCTCCGTCAAAAGTATGCCTCACTTTTTAAACACAACTTCTCTTTCCTACACCTCCACGTCTCCCACAGGATGTCCTGTCTAGGCACCGTTCACCATGTGAATTCCCAGGATATCAATTTTTTTCTAAACCAGGATAACAACAAACTTCCTTTTTTTCTTCATGACCTCATGTGTATTTATGAACAGGCTAGCAGTCAAACGTCTTGACTGAGGCCTTTTTTCCCTTGTAACCCTTGTAACCCTTGTATCCTGTCTCTATGTTAGCATTTCTAAGTCTGTGTTTTGAGTGCATGTGCGTCCTCAGAGCATCACAAAGGTTGGAAAAGTGTTTAATCTTTGGGGCAAACGAGTCGGGGCGTTCTGATGTGCACACATGGGCCACCCCTCAGCACCAACACCATCCTCCCCCAGAAGCAGGAGCAGCAGCACCAGGGCAGAACATGGGAGGAGCTGGGAGGAAAGGACAAGCAGCAAGCGCAGACCAAGACAGCTAAGCTCAAGCACGCAAGGCAGCGCAGGCAAAGCAAAGCGACATGAAGCCACATGGGGCCCTCCCAGGAGGTATGGGACTTCTGGGGGATACGTCGGGCCTCCTAAATATGGGAACGGGCCTCCCAGATTTCTGGGTTCGGCTTAAGAAAGAAGGTCTGGAACTCCAGTCTTTCAGCTACCATCCTGCCTTCTTTTCTCGTTGCTGGACCTGTCTTCTCTCTCTGTCTGCCGTGCTTCTCTCAGTCTGAACTTCGTGGTGGGTGGGTCATACGGTCTGCACCAATGTGGCCCCCTTTCCTCAATTGATGTAGGGAGTGTTTCACTGCCTACGTAGTTTTTCTTTTTCTTTTTCTTTTCAAAGAAAAAAGTCTACGCCAGCCAAAAGGCCACGTGCATTAAGGAAAGGTTCCCTGGCTAGCAAGCTAGCAAGGGCTTCACCAAAGGGCTCCTAACCTAAACTTGACACAGCTAGGCTAGGAGAAAGCCAGAAACATAGCTAATGGGGACCTGGAGGGTTGTCTGCCATGCTCCTGGACTTCCACTTGGGAGTTATCTAGGGGCATCCTGTAGTTGACGTCGTTCAGGCTAGCTGGTGTGCCTGTGGACGTCGAAAAGTGTGGGTTGGTCTGATCTGGACCTGATTCAGACCAGCTGATTCTGATGTGAAGTTGAATCAGAAGTGAGCCTTACTTCTCAGATCTGAGATCTGACCTGCACCTGATTAAGACCTGAACCAGTTTGAGACATGCCTTCCTCGAAGGAATAAACATGTGTTTTCTTCCTTTTAAATACCAAACACTGCTCATTACCTTATCAAATACGGAGCTCTAAATGGGCACATTTGGAATGAAAACATTTGAAACATGTACAAGGGTTACAAGGGAAAAAGGCCTCAGTCAAGACGTTTGACAGCTAGCCTGTTCATAAATACACTTGAGGTCAAGAAGAAAAAAAGGAAGTTTGTTGTTATCTTGGTTTAGAAAAATATTGATATCCTGGGAATACACATGGTGAATGGTGCCTAGACAGGACATCCTGTGGGAGACGTGTAGGTGTAGGAAAGAGAAGTTGTGCTCAAAAAGTGAGGCATATTTTTGACGGAGAGAGCAGACCCGGGGATTGGAGCATCTGAACAACACATGTTTTTCATCTTGTATGTCATCAGAATCACAGATATCACAAACCGGAGAAGTACTATTGAACCAAGTAGGCACATATCAGGACATCTTCCTCCAAGTCAAAGAGTCTTATGAGTCTTTTATGAGTCTTTTCTTTTTGAAACATATACAGCAATGCACAGTTCATCAGAGTGCATTGATCTGATCCCGAGCATTTACCTGACCCAACAGCTTTGAAACTTTGAGCAAATCTGCCTCATGCTGTTACATTAATCACCATACCGCAACAAACATCATTTGTTAACAAATAAAACAAAAGATAACGTTCCTTTTAAGTCCAAGTTAATGAGCTGAGCTTTTTTTGGCCAGGTCGGGTTACAGACCTCAGTGTTTTTGTTTAGCTGCCCATGTAGGCGGATATAGCGATGCAACCTCACCTACTCTTGAGATTGTTCCGAAAGGGTTTTCTGGTTAGCTAGTTTAAGGGGTGGCCTAAAGAAGCTTATATCTGCATTGCTGTGAGGAGAAAGAGGTTGCATGGGTTTCTGCCAGCTTGTGCAGTAGCAACTAGTAAGATCGGCAGAGCCAAGCCTGTGAAACGGATGCTTCCCTTGAAGCCTGTTTTTTTTGCAAATCTGCTCCACCCTTTTTAAATAAATTTTCGTAAGTGAAAAATTGTACTTCAGGTGAAAAGTTTCCTCTAGCAAATGCTGGAAGTTGCCTACCTAACAAGAGCTATTTCAGGCTACAGCAGATGCCCATCCCCCAAGATTACAAGTTCGATATTGCATGTACAACTTGATTGACTCATTATTAACATGTGTACAAGGTGAATCTTCGAACTATGGCATGAATGCTAAGCACTTCTGTTATCTTTTTTGAAGCACATGCCACCAGGCAGCTCTAACAGGACTGTTGCATTCAGAAGGATGCCAACCGTGTTGTTCCTCTTGCTGCTACCGCTTGGCTGATAAAAAGCTATGCAGTTCTTGTAAATCCCCCTTAGCAGACACCCCCGCCACAGTCACCGGGTTGCGCAGGCCTGCTAGAGTTAAGGGCTTGCTGGCAGGCCCTAACACTGATGCTTTTGCAGCAGCTTCAGGTGACAAGCTGGTACGTGTCTTGCGCATCGTGTCCAGCTGCTTTTCTATCGTTCGCCGAACGAAGTCCACAGAGTGCGCCTGAGAACAGCAAGGCAGCAAAGATTAAGAGCGTTGGTACAGACGAGTATGGAAGAAGTTAAGTACCTGATATTGACAGTATTAATCCAAAATAGGCATAATATTACTTGCTCCCAGCATGTGCAACCCCTCCCTAGATACTCGATAACTTGTCAGACAACCTAAAAGCTTCTTCTTGACGCTAGTGTGTGGTTCAATAACTGTCCCTGACTAAATTCTTGAAGTATTAAATTGGAACGCGGTGAAGCCTCATGCTGATGTGTGAGGCCCCTTGCAAATCCTGGAATAAGTTCTCATTTCAGGTGGCCTTATGTGCGTCCTGATTCCCATAATGTTTATGTCTGAGCAGTCCCATTTACAGGCTTTGGGCTCCTGGGCCAACAAAATCACCCTCGTCCGCAAACACAGCTGTTAAAGCCAAAGACTTACAGGCCAAGGCTGCCCAGCATCCACTTTTTAACACCATTTCTCCCCTTGCCTTCAATGCCCCGCTGACCTTCTCCACACTGCTGTGCACTTTCACTCCCAAACAACCTTGTCCTAGCTCACATGCACCCAAAAAGCCACCCAGAGGCCGTGCATCCTCCTCCCAGCGCATGCATGCACCCCAGAATCCATGAGCGTCACAGTGCACGCATGCGCGCATACACCTTGAAAGCCATGGACTCTGCTAGAAACCCGCCGCTCCTCCCCAGCTGCTTCACAAACTTACCCTTGTTTGCTTTTGTTGCCCCTCTGGCCCACCTTTCCTTGGTAAGATAACATCAGGAGAGATAAGCCCCAACGATATCCTCAAGGAAGCTTCAAAATGTAGTGATGCGAGCTTGGGACCTCAAAGGGTTCAGCCTAATATACCTCATCCTCACGAGAGCAGACAAGGGGCCAGCTTGGAGGTCAGTAGCACAATACTCACTGCAAGTGCCTCGCGTTTTTTGGCATACAAAACAATGCGCTGTTCCCCTGCCCTTTGCCACCTCAGGGGAATGGACCCCCTGCACCTCAAAAGGAAGCACCTCAAGGAAAAGCACCTCATGGAAAGGCACCTCAAGGAAAGGCACTCTTCGCACCTTAGGGAGAGGCACCTCAAGGAAAAGCACCTCATGGAAAGGCATCTCAGGAAACGGTACATTAGGGAAAGGCCGTTCCCAAAACATTTTGCCAAGCACCTCACCTGCGTTTCCAGGTCCATCTTATTACAGGCCAACAGAATGGGCACCCTCCGCCTCGCGATATTCGGATGAGTCAGGACTTCAAAGAGCTCCTCTGCTGCCTCAACCTGCATCTCACACGAAAGAACAACACTCAACATGAGAGGACGACACAAAGCACACAACACGTAACATGAAAGCCGTAGAGCTCCTCTGCCGCCTCAACCTGCACTCGACTCGGAAGATCAATATACAGCATAAAAAGGACAAAACACAACATGCAGCACAGCACACAACAGGAAAGACAGCCGAAGAGCTCCCCCGCCGACTCAGCCTGTGCTCAATACGATACATGAGGAGCTCCTGAAACATAGGACATGAGCTTTTGAACTTGAAGGGCTTCTCGGCATGGAACACACAGAGCTCCTCTGCCGCCTCAACCTGCTCTCAACATGAAGCATGTCGCCATGAATGCACTCAAAGCGCACCATCAGAAACTCTGCATGTGGCCTCCGGCCATGCGTGGACACCTTGTGTGAACAATGCCAAGCGTGAACAATGCCATGCGTGGAAGGTGTGAACAATGCCAAGCGTGAACAATGGCATGCGTGGACACCTTGTGTGAACAATGCCAAGCGTGAACAATGCCATGCGTGGAAGGTGTGAACAATACAATGAGTGAACACCTGTTGTGCAGCTGCAAAGACACCTCTCCACCTGCTTCCAGCTGCACAAGACCGTTCTTTCACGCTGGTGATCCTGCACCCAGGACATAGGACCAGGCTGTCCCCACCTCACTTTGGACCAAGCTTGACGCTGGGCCAAGAGAGCGTGGTGCTTGATTCGATGGTATCTGTGAATCCGCTTGAAGGACTGCATGTCTGATTGAAACAACAAATCTGCAGCAGGGACAGAGGCCCTCTTGTCTTTCGATTTCACAGGCTGTAAATTTCACAGGCTCATCCTGTGGCATCCGTGTCCCTCCCACAAAATGAAGGCCAGTAAGGGGTGACACCACTGAATGCCACTGAAGATACAGGCGTCTCTCGCTGCTTGTGCAGGCAAGGTGCAGCACGCTTGTGGCCACTCAGCGGCTGGACAGGTGCTGACGCAATCCACCTTGAGACAGCTGAATTTCTGCCAGTGAAGACATGCGCCTCTCTTTTTTTAAGGGTAAGGGAAAAGGTGCAGCATGCTTGCGGCCGCTCAGTGGCTGGACAGGTGCAGACACAACCCATTTCAAGACGACTGCATTCATGCCAGTGAACGTATGTGCCTCTTCGCAGTGAAGGTATGCTTGAGGCCACTCAGTGGCTGGCCAGGTGCTGACGCTATCCATCTCAACACGACTGCATTCATGCCAGTGAAGATATGTGCCTCTTTCTTTTTTGAAGGGCAAGGGAAAAGGTGCAGTATGCTTGTGGCCACCCAATTTCTAGACAGGTGCTGCTGCAATCCACCTCTAGACAACTAACCTGCTGTCACCCAATAAATGCATCTCTTTCAATACCTATGGGAAAAGGTGCGGCATGCTTGTTGGCAGGCAATGGACGGGAGCTGAAGCAATGCATCTCAAAACAAACAAACAGGCAGGCTGTTGATGAAGCTTACTTCCATAGCAGGAAATGCTTGACTCCACAACCCTGCTGCTCATTGCCATGGGACTGAAATCAGGCTAGCATGGTGCAAATTGAGCTAGCATTGCACAAATTGAGCTAGCATGGCTCAGCAAAGAAATTTCACCACTCTGTGCAGAAAGATTGGGCAAAAGTGAGCTAGTATGGCGCAGCGAATAAACCTCATCGCTCTGTGCAAAAAGATTAAGCAACAATTGAGCTAGAATGGCGCAGGGAATAAATCTCACCGCTCTGAGCAAAAAAAATTGGCACGTCGCATGAGCAGGCCTGCATGCTTCTGCACATGCTGACAAAACCATCTTGAGATGCACTAAAAATGTTGATGGCCACCAATGCTGCTATTCCTCCCGCATCAAAAGACTGAGTCTTGGAAGCACCGTGCCTCCGTGCGGTACCACCCATGAATTTAAGGCTAAGGCATGGCAAAGGAGGGAAAGAGCTCTGTGAGTTGCGAAAGGGGACCTGCATGCCTGAGCCTCTCCTGACGGCCTGATTGCCACCGCACCGAGTTGGTGAGTTGCAAAGGGTTTCCCTTGTGTGTTTGTGTGTGTGTGTGTGTGTGTGTGTGTGTGCGTGTGTGTGTGTGTGTGTACGCACACATTGCTTTTCACCTTGTAGGGCGTAATCACTGTCATTGGCATCAACCACGGAAACCAATGCACAAGCATCTGACAAGTGCTGAATGACAAAGGGGTTCCCCTCGTCTCACCTTGTGGGGTGTGATGTCAGTGGCATCTACCACAAAAACCACTGCACAAGCATCTGACAAGTGCTGCTCCAGCTTGTGCCTCAACCGTTCGTGCCCTGGCACGTCTAGCAGCCGTGCTTGGCCCTTTTTGCTGCCCTTTTCCCCTTGGAGCTGCACCATGCCCTCATTCTCTTGCATGGATGCCACTGTGCCATTGTGCAGCGACGCATCCCGGAGTGCAAAGAAGAGAGCTGCGAGAAACCAAGCAGATCCAACAGCCAATGCAGATGATGGCTTATTGTGAAAAAAATACTAAGTTGCAGCGTTTGCAAGGAGATTTGGTGAGAGGTCCCCATGCACACCATGCGAGGGACGGTTACACACATGCACACACACACACATACACATACACACACACACATGCGCACACACACACACACACACACACACACACACACACACACACACACACACACACACACACACCTGTCTTGCCTGCCCCGCATGGCCCTACGAGCAGCACCGGAGGAAGTGTGGATTTGCTGGGCCTAGAGAGAGCGCGGAGGACTAAGAGCAAGAAGAACACTGCAACGAGGATAATGGAGCTCAGCAATATCTCAGGAGGGATCTGCTTGATCTTGACCTGGTACTCAGCAGGCATCAGAGATACTAGTTCTTCCAGCTTTGCGTAGAGCTGCAGCAAAACGGGTGGAGTGGCATGGGGGTCCATGGTGTGAAGGTGAAAATTAATTATGATTATTATTATTAATATTATCACATAGGTCGACGCTCAGCAATGAGGGTGAGGTGTGAAGGTCAAACACAATCGACGATGCAGCTGGATTGTTTGGGCACGAGTTTCATGGGGGGCAGTAAGAGGCAAGTTCAATAAATTCCTTCTGATAAATTCCTTGACATTGTCTTAAATCTTCGCAAGTGTGCACAGCACTGATCAGAGGTTTCCAATGCCGCTAAATTCAAAAGCACGCATGCGAGGGAAGCGAGTGTTTGGATTTATTTGCTGATTATGCCATGATTGGTTAGAAGGTACAGGTACTCAGCAAGTGTTTGCGAGCAGATGTTGATATGAGCAGTCTACCTGGTATCTAATCTGTGTTACAAGTGGACCTCAGAGTTTGTTTTTGCCTGCATGTACAGGCTTAGACAGGTGCACGCGTTTACTCATTGTGTTGTTCCGGGCAGCCTACAATCGTGAGGGAGTTTGTGGTTGATTTGGGAAAAAGGCTAGCAGCGCTGCGAGGTGTGTGGAATGCTGATGCCTTGGCTGAGCACGGACATGTGCACACGAAAAAATTAGCTCAATCATCATTGTGTGACACTTCCTCTGAAACCTGAGTACATGGCGCGCTCTTTTCAGTCCTTATGTATTTGAAGAATCTTGACTTAGACAAGTACATGCCGAGAAACAAAGCGCGCTTTCGGTTAAATGCACAAACTTTGAGAGTTGAAACTCCACTTTGGCAGGAGCGTTCATCTGAATGTGATAGGTGTGATCAAAGAGGACTACAAGAAAAAGAGCGTGCTGTGTTCCTCTGTTCTTGTTGTTCTTTCGTTCTCTTAGAACGATTCTTTGCACATCCGTTCCCTGGCTTCCCCTCCACTCACAGAATTTTTTCTGGACAAGTCATGCGCTTTTTACTGCACTCCATGGCCAGGTCATGGAGATGGGCCTCCAGTTTTCTGAAATCCACTTGGGAGTTATCCAGGGGGATCCTGTAGTCGATGTCATTCAGGCTAGCTAATATGCCTATGGAGGAGTAAACATGTGTCTTCTTTCATCTGAATGCCAAACACCATCCTAGTGAACATGGAGCTTTGCATGGGCACACACGAAATGAATGCTTTTTATCCTTGGACAGCAGTACAAAAGTTCTGAGCATTTATCTGATTCAACAACTATGAGACCTTTGAGCATAATTTACCCCGTGCTATTCTATCAAACATCAGACTGCAACAAACATGATTTGTGATTTCTTCTTTGAAGTCCAAGTTTAATGAGTTGAGCATTCCTTGGCCAGGTCTGGTTGCAGGCCTCAGTGTTTCTGCTTAGCTGCCCTTGTAGACGGATAAAGCGATGTAACTTTAGCTTACTACAGTCAAGCTAGGTCTTGGGATGTCTTTCATTTCTCCTCCCCTTTGGTGTACCCTGAAGCATGTATACTGCCAGCAACCCCCACAAGCAATTAGCAATCTCCCCTAGTGCTCCTACAAACCCCACCTCCCCCACGCGCAACAGCAGGGCCCCACCATCCCTCCCACAGCGCCAGCCATCCACCAACCACCTTCCAGCCAAGCGTGCTCCCTCAGCTCCCTCTCCCCCAGTCCAACAAGCCCTTGCCCGAGCTGCTGCCAGAATCAGAGCTCCAACTGAAGGACAGATTGCTCAATTTTCAAACCAACAGGGCTTGAGCAGCCAAATGAGCATGCCGACAAATGCAAGCGGATAACATGTTCTATTTTTAACTGCGACGGGATTCCCCAAAACTTTTTCCTGACAAGCTGGATTAACCGGTCACTCATGTGAGGGAAAACCACATTACGGTGCTGTTGGAAACGTGAGCAAGTGACCTTACATCTTTTGGGTTCTCACCTGCACACTCACAGCAAGTGCTTCCACAACATTGTTGGCCTTGAAGGGCGAAAAGGGCAGGGAGTTGCAATTTATGTACATGACAGTCTACATGACCTTGTCCGTATCTGGAAGGTTTCCGATTCTATCCAAGCTGTTTGGGTACAAATCTGCGGCTCTGTTTTTGGGGTGGAAGGATAAGTGATTTTAGGAGCAATCTACATCAACCCCCAATCTGGCACACAGGTGATTCCGATCTTCTGCAGGTGTTCGCTGACTTGCATCTAGAGATGTCTGAGGCCCAAGCCAACTGCTCTCATCTTTTTTTGATGGGGGATTTTAATGCGCACCTAGACCACCAGCCAGACCCTTTTGCTGAGCCTTTTACTTACTTGCTGGAACTGTTCCTCCCACGGCTCAAAGAGACTCGCACTTCCCACCGCCACAACTCCCTCTAAAATACCAGAGGGGGCTATCTGAGGCCTGAAATTTGCCTGCTTTTTGCATGCTCCCCGCATAGGTTCTCCATAGCTTGCAGCTTTCAAGTTTGGGTTCCTCTGTAGCATAGAACACCTGCAATTTATGGAGACCATGCCTTATTAACTGCGGCGTGCTTACTTTTGACAACCAAATCTCCATACCCGACCTGTACTCATGCTGCCAAAGGTAAAGTAAAGTAAAGTCTACGCTAGCCAAAAGGCCGCATGCATTAAGGAAAGGTCCACTAACTTGCAAGCTAGCCTAGCTGCTGAGCAAGGGTCTCACCAAAGGGCCCTCAAACCTAAACTAGACACAGTTAGCCTAGGAGAGAGCCAGAAACAGAGTTAATGGGGACCTGGAGGGTTGTCCACCATGCTCCTGGACGCCCGGACTCTCTTTCTCCTGCTCTCCACTGCCACGCGCCCAGCACCTCCACCCCCAGAAGTCCCCTGACAATGAAGTGCATGCCTTGTGTCAATAATAGTTGTTCGTCTTTGGATAGCATGGCAACTTAACTTGGATGCTAATGATTTAGCCTTTTGCCTGGTTAGACCCAAGTTGATAAGAGGTTTGATGGTAGTCATAAAATATGACTCATAATAGATAGTGCCTGCAACACCAACTAAGATGATGTGAAAGGTCACCTTGTTGTTCCTGTTTGGGTTTCTCAAGCTGCAGGTTTTGAGCCTGGTTATAGTGTTGGTATGCTGGGCAGTTGCAGCTTTTAGAGTGGGAAAGGGGTTGGTATTAGGGCAGAATTTAAATTCAACAAGATGAATGTCCCTGTCTTGAGAAAGGATCTTAGTAGGATCAATGTGCGAGGGTCGGCTTGGGATGGAGCGCACAAAGACAGCATCAGGGCGGCTTTGGTGCCGGGCAGAGGAGCCAGTAACAGTAGTGAAAACCCAGTCAGGGATAGCTTGGGAGATGTTTCCAGGGACTCCTATACCCTGCCCCAGGAGTCTCTCATTTCGGAAGGCATCCATAACAATAAGGGATGCACGCGGCTAAACTTGGCAAGCGTAGTCTTTTCTTTTTTTTCAGGGATGAGCCATATCTGCCCTTGCTGAGGGCTTTAACACAGGAGCTGAGGCCAACATGCCTATCGGTGTGCATCCCATTCATTGTTGGGTGAAGACATCTAAGGGCAATGTGACTAATGCTGTCCATTTCGCTGCATAATGGGCAGCGTGCAAAGGTGGAAGACAATTTGAAATCAGATGGCATGCCAAAGCATAGAGTTTATTCGACACATCGAACTTATGGATCACATACCTCTGACATGCCAATTTGTCATTTATGGCTTATCACACCTTAACATTCGCCTTCCCTGGCACACAATGAAGTGAAGAGACGATGGTCCAAAGCTCATCTGGAAAGAGCAACCTTCACAGAAATATGTTGGCATTCTGATGGAAAATGAGTGTGCTCTCCAGATGTTTTACAAAGCCATAAGAGATGGCAATGCTGACTCTGCCTATGATTGCTTTGCTTCTTTTATCCAGCATGCTGCTGAAAGAAAAGAAAAGAAACAGAAAAAAAACGTAGGCAGAAGGATCTCTCCCTACACAATGGCTCAGAAGAGCCATGAGTTCTCTCCACCACAAATGAAATGGCAGATATGGTCTCAAAACACAAACCACAAAGGGCAAGACAGGGCCTACCCATGGCACCTTGGTTTAATGGAATATGCAGAGCCTACAAAGCAGAAATACGACACCTTGTGAAGTGCAGAGGACCAACCGTAGATCTCAAACATGCTTACAATGCATACTACAAAATGAGAAGGAGTGCCCATCAGAAACACAAGGCTCGAGAGATGGTCAACCTGATTGACTCGCGCAGTACAGACGCTTACAAAACAACGAGAGCTCACAAACACAAGCTCACAACCCCTATCCCTTCTGACACTTAAACACACCACCTTCGGCAGCCCTTTGTTCAAACACAGAGAATTACTCTACCAGAGGGAATTTTTGTGCCAGATTACCCCCCAACTACCAAATACTGAGTGATCAGCTACGATCCAGACAAGCTACGCCATCTGAACTTGCAACACCCCCAGGACCCAGTGGAAGATGCAGACAGAGGCCAAACATTGAGTCTCCAATACAATCCAATCCTAGCTCCTACGATGTGCCAGATGCAGCGACTCTGGGCTCCTATGTACGGAGCAACATATCTCGCATGAGTGCAGACTCTAGTCACGATTCTGATCCCTTCTCAACTCCTTTCATCAGACAAAGAGAATACACAAACGACAAAATTGAGCACCCTTAACCGTCCTATCCACTTGGTAGAAATATTATACTGCAAAGATACGAGGCCTTGTGCCCAGCTAGAAGCCTCACAGCAACAACACAGTGAACTGTGCAAACAACTTCAAGGTGCCGAGATCACTCTCTACTCAATCCTTCTGGGTGTGGATGAGACTTTCTGTACTGCCCATACCCTGGATGAAAGAACTAGGGATTAAACCGCAAAGGTCTACCAAGCTTGCACGAAAGCTCCATGCCCACTCAATGCAATATGCAAACAAACTTTCCTCTACCTGACATGCCATTGAAATCAAAAATACTCAACATATCTCTGGTGCACTGGGGCTGCATGCTTCCAGAAACCCACCAGACCCACACTAGCTTCCCTCTTACCCTCTGGTGAGGGAGATTCACGGCTCTTTGAGCCAAAGTGTCTCCTTTTCCTTAATTGATGTAAAGAATGTTCTCACTGTCTACGTGGTTTTTTCTTTTCCTTCTTCTTTACAGAGGGCAGCGTCACACAGAAAATAATTTGCGCCCCTTTTTGACGGATTCATTCCACTTGCTATTGTCAGCTGGTGTGCTTCCACAAGCTTGGGAAAGAACCAAGATTATGCCTCTTTATAAAAGAGAAGCCCTTACCGACCCGAAAAACTACCGTATGCTTGCCATTAATGGCTGTGTATACAGGCTTAATGCCAATGTTGCGCGTGACCTTCTGACAGAGTGGGCCCTTACTGAAGGTCACATTCCAGACACGCAATTCGGATTCTGCCCCACGAGGAACAATAATAAACCTCTATTAATTTTGTGACATGCCCTTTTCAACAGCCAGGAACAGGAAGAGAGAATTGTGCACAGTCTTTCTGGACCTCCAAGCTGCCTTTGACAATGTTCAGAGGAAGTGAACGTAGGAACACTTGCAGAAAATGAAGGCACCTGATTACTTGCTACAAGCCATTATGGCCATGTACTTCACTGCGTAGAGAAGAAAAGGAAAACTATGTAGGCAGAGAAAACATTCCCTATATCAATTAAGGAAAAGGAGAAACATTGGCCGTGGATCCCCTCCACCACGAAGCTTATAGAAAGAAAATGGTAATGGGGTTCTGGAGGGTTACTGGAAGCACCCGGTTCCGGAACCTGGCTGTGAGAAGTATGGGTTTTTTCAATAGCACGTCTAGTGGTAACAAGCTTGTGGGCATACTGCACCGAATGGGCATGAAGTCTGTGAGCAAGTTTATGGCACGTTGATGGTCCAGTCCAAGTTGCTTAAACTGGTTAAGAGTGTGCCCAGTGTAGCAGGTCCCACCAACGCCCAGAAGTATAATATGAAGAGTCACAGCTTTTGCACTGATAAGGTTGCAGAGGTTTGCATGCTGCCGCTGTGCCGCCTCAAACTGTTGTCCAGGCCTTGTGTGTTTAAAGTTCTTGATATTTATAGGTCCACATGTTGTTGGTTTACATATAGTTGGTGAGGCCGTCTCACGCAGTTCGCACCACTGGTCTTCCGTGTTGGGTTGTGTCTGCCGCATAACGCATAGTGTGAGCAGAAGGAAGAAGGAGAAGAAGAAGAAGTGGGTTTGGCTTGATAAGGAGGAAGAAAGAAAGAAAAGAAAGAAAGAAAGACTGCACAGTCCAAGTCTGGCCGCGTGCATTAAGGAAAGGTCATCTGTCCTGAAAGGAAGGGCCCCACCACACAGACCAAGAGGAAGAGCAAGCACAGAAGTCTACTCCAGCAAGTTGGCCCCCACCATGGGACCTACGACACGACTGTCAGGCAGGCCCTGTCCAGCAATCTCTAGACCCACCCCTAAACCTTGAGCATGCCCTCCAACATCCCAGCATGGGCCACCCTCTTCCCTATGAGAGCCTTGATAAGGAGTAATCAGTATGGCATCAGGACGACTAGATGTGAGTCTAATTCTCCGTGAAAAATTACGTGGAAAGAGATAAGGGGGTATAATTTTGTTGGATGCATGTGCAGGAATCTGGAGGTTGTGCTGCGCCAACCTAATATCACTTCCTATGTCTGTGTTAACCAGACCAGCTCCCCAAGGGCTTTTGCTAAGAGCTCTGATGATCATTCTTCCAGCAACATTGTGGCGTTCAGTTTTCATGCTGGAGATGATATGATTTTGGCAGCCTGAAAGCATGTGGAGTGCGCTGCCTAGTTGATGACAGCCTGGGAGAGGGCATAGTGGGTCAGTAGACCTTTTGAAGCGAAGCGCATGTCTTTGGTTATAGAGGGTGCCAGTGCGATATTGTACGATGGTGCGCTTCATAGGTGAGGATATACAGGACATGATTTTAAAGGCATTGCTGATTTTTTAATCAAAATGTGGTAACAAACTCTGATAGTAGGAGTAGTAGCCTGTCTTGGGTTTGGCATATTAAGCCTGTGGTTCGTATGCATGCGGGATTTGAAGGCATTTTGAAGATTGGGGAGGTAGGTGATTTTAGGATTGGGTGCAGGAGCTGTGGATGTACCAGCAGTATGTTCTCTTTTCCTCCTTGGCCAACCAAAATAAATGAGAAAGTGGTTTTCCGCTGGGGCCTGCTCTAGGGATCCCAGTATCAGCCTCGCTATTATTGGCTTTGTTTGCCTGATAATTTGCAATAGCATCTGCACATTCGTTACCAGCAATGCCAGCATGGGATTTTACTTTGTAGACAAATCTTTTTGCGAGTTGCTAATGAGGGTAGATATGATCTTTAGGACTTCCCCTTGAATGTGTTGATTGTGCTTCTCAGGGTAAATAAGTTGTTTACGTATTTGGTGAAAAGAGGTGAGGCTGTCTGAAGCCATGTGTGAATAGCAGTGTATGATGGCAGCAGCAGTTGCCACTAATCCAACCTATGGTGTTGGTAATTCCAGCGCCGTTGGGCTCGACAAAACTTTTTCTGTCAGTGTAAGGGCAGTAAACGCCTGCTCCAATTTCTTGTTTGCCATTCTGGATATGACAGCTACCATCAGTGTAAGCCCATGTTTTCCAGTCAGGGACTTTGAGCATGAGGATTGGACAAGATTATTTAGGTACAAAGAGCTCTTCCTGATTAGCTATATGGGTAGTACCAGGGGGAGGGTATACATTCCTGTTGACGGAGACAAAACATCAGGCGAAGTGGCCCCAAACAAGGGGTTGAAATAGGGGTGCCCACTGAGCCCTCTTCTGTACAACCTAAATACCAGAAACTTAAAGAAAATGACATGGACAGATTTTTGGACACAACCATAGTGTCCCATCGTGATTATGCAGAATGACACAATGGTTATTACAAACTCTGCTGAACACCTACATTCCAACTGGATAGGTTCCATGAGTATGCGCGTTACAAAGAGCTGACAGTCAAAAGGAAAAGAAGGAAAGAGAAACTACGTAGGCAGAGGGAACGTTCCCTACATCAACTAAAGAAAAGGAGACAGACTGACTTTTGGCTCAGAAGAGCTGTGAGTCCCCTCCACCACATAGCAGAAACAAGAAGGCTAGTGGGGATCTGGAGTGTCGCTAGAAGAACCCTGGCTCCAGAGCCTGTCTGTGAGGAGTATTCTTGTTTTTAATAGCACGCCTAGTGGAAAGAAAGGAAAGAAAAACAACGTAGGCAGAGGAATCTCTCCCTACATCAATCAAGGAATAGGATACACATTGGCTCAAAAGAGCCATGAGTCCTCTCCACCACAAAGCTACAAAACAGAAAATGCTGATGAGGATCTGGAAGGTTGTTGGAAGCAGCTGGCTCCAGAACCTGACTGTGAGAAATATTTTTGCTTTCACGCCCAGTAGTAACAAGCTTGTTGGCATACATAACAGAGTGGGCATGAAGTTTGCGAGCAAGTTTATTGGCGCGTTGGTGGTCAAGTCCCAGTTGTTTAAGCTGGTTAAGGGTGTGCTCAGTATAGCAGATCCCACCAACACCCAAAAGGATGGTGTGGAGAGTCACAACTTTTGCATTAATGAGTTTACAGAGGTCTGCATGCTGCTGCTGTGCCGCCTCCAACTGCTGTCCAGCCCTCGTGTCTTCACAGTACTTGATTTCAATCAAGTGCACATGCCGCTGGTTTACATTCAGTTGGTGGGGTTGCCTCACGCGGTTGGCTGTTGTGGTCCTCAGTGTGGGGTTGTGTCTGCTGCGTAACGCATGATGGTGTGAACAGGAGGTAGAAGGAGAAGAAGGAGTGGGTTTGGCTTTATAGGGAGTAATCGGGTAATAGTAAGAGGGAGTAATAAAGTTAGGGGACCTTCCTTAATGCACGCAGCTGGACCTGGCTTGCGTAGTCTTTTCTTATCTTGTCTTAGGGAGTAATCAGTAAAGCATCAGGACGGCTGGAGGTGAGTCTAGATCTCTGTGAAAAATTATTGGAAAAAGGTAAGGGGGCATAATTATGTTTGATGCATGTGCAGGGATTTGGAGTTTGTGTAGCGCCAACCTATTATCACTCCCTATGTGCATGTTAACCAAGCCTGCCCCCCAAGGGCTTTTGCTAAGAGCTTTGATGATCATTCTTCCAGCAACATTGTGGCGTTCAGTTTCCATGCTGGAGATGATATGATTTTGGCAGCCTGAAAGCATGTGGAGTGCGCCGCCTAATTGATGACAGGCTGGGAGAGGGCATAGTGGGTCAGTAGACCTTTTGAAGCGAACTGCATGTTTTTGGTTATAGAGGGTGCCAGTGCGATATTGTACAATGGTGCGCTTCATAGGTGAGGATATACAAGACATGTTCCTAAAGGCATTGCTAATTTTTTGTCATGTATGCCAACAAGCTTGTTAACACTAGGCGTGCTATTGAAAACAAGAATACTTCTTGCAGCCAGGCTATGGAGCCGGGTGCTTCCAATAACCCTCCAGATCCCCATTAGGATATTCTTTTTGTAGCTTCGTGGTGGAGGGGACTCACGGCTCTTTTGAGCCAATGTGTCTCCTTTTCCTTAATTGATGTAGGGAGAGTTTCCTCTGCCTACGTAGGTTTTCTTTTCTTTTCTGTTTGTTAACATGAGGTGATAAGCCCTGATAGTAAGAGTAGTAGCCTGTTTTGGGGTTGGTATATCCAAGTCTGTGTTTTGTATGCATATGAGACTTGAGAGCATTTTGAAGATTGGGGAGGAAGGTGATTTAGGATTGGGTGAAAGAGCTGTGGATGTGCCAGCATTGTGTTCTTTTTTTTCCTCCTTGGCTAACCAAAATAAATAAGGAAAAGGATTTCTGCCGGGGCCTGCGCTAGGGATCCCAGTATCAGCCACGTTATTATTGGCTTGGCTTGCTTGATATTTTGCAATGGCATCTACACACTCGTTACCAGCAATGCCAGCATGGGATCTTACTTTGTAGACACATTGATTTATTGGTTTATGTGTTGCTAATGAGGGTAGACATGTTTTTTAGGACATCCCCTTGAATATGTTGTTTGTGCTTCTCAGGGTAAATTTGTTGTTTACGATTTTGATGAAGAGAGGTGAGACTATCTGAAGCAATGTGTGAATAGCAGTGTATGATGGCAGCAGTAATTGCTGCTAATTTAGCTCGACATATGGTGCTGGTAATTCTGGCACCGTTAGGCTCAACATAATTGTTGCTGTAAGTGAGAAGGCGGTAGATGCCTGCTCCAACTTCTTGTTTGCCATTCTGGATATGACAGCTACCATCAGTGTACCATGTCCTCCAGTCTGGAACTTTGAGCATGGGGGTTGGACTAGATTGGTTAGGTACACAATTTTCTTCCTGATTACCTATGAGTGGTTAGGTTAGATTTTTATATATATGTTGTTTATCAGAGGGGAGGCGTTGGCGTTTATTGAATCCAGGCATATCAGCATGCATTGTATCGAGAGTATAATGGTTACCAACACTGTGCAGTTTCCAGTTGTCTTCTGGTACAGCCGAATCCAGGCCCTGCAGCCAAGCTGGGTTGTGATTGTTTAGATGGATCCTTGCAGATGTCTTCCAGACTGCAACAATTTGTAGGTCCCATGTGTGCTGAGAGAGAGGTATTTCCTGGTTGAGGCAAGATTGTGGATCATTGTAGCAAAGGTTGATACGTGTGATGTTCCAAGTTCACAACAGAGATGTGGATACTATCCTAGTAGGCAGTGATGAGCTTAGAGTAGGGGTTAATTATCAATTGTTTTCCCCAGATAGGGAGGAACATAAAAGTTGCAGTGGCCTCTGTATTGAGAATGACTGAGTACATATAATGATGCAAGGCCTGAGTCATAGCATTCTCATCATAAATGGGATGGCAGACGGAAAAACCTGGAAATTTGGATTAGAAGGAGTTATGATAGGCACCGAAGAGAGTGTCTCGGGGGACATAGCTCCAGTAGTGCTGGTATTGTGGTCCAGTGGGGAAGCCATTTTTTCTTGAGTTACCAGGGCCCATTGTTGGAGGGCAGTATGGATGCGGGTTGGTAGGGCCCGTGAAAAGGATTCTTTAATTTTTTGCTAGCATACTTGTTTTCTAGCAGTCTTGCGAGCAAGGAGCCCCTTCAGTTTAGATGCAAAGCTAGTAGGAGCAGGTGTTATGGTTTCATGTGAGCCGGCAAGCTTGGCCCTATAGAATGCCTCGTAAAGAATTTGAATTCGGCTAGGGGTTATCATCCCAACACATTTACCTTGTGTGTTGTAAATGCAGGCCATGTACGATTTGTAAATTTCTGGGAGGATAAGGGAGGTGGGGTACGAGGTCGGGGGCTGTTTGATTCAGTGTCTAGTGATGTTTGGTTAGGGTTTTGGTCAACTTTATACTTAACAAGGTCAACGTCATGCAGCCAAAATTCACAACAACCAGTGGGTTTAATGTCAACTTGTGGATTGGTGGGGTGCATATTAAAGGTGATTTTGTTGCGTAGTTCTGTGTCAAGTTTCTGCTGCCAGGTGTTTATAGCATAAGGCTTTTCAAAACCTTGTCTTTCAAGGTTAGAAAGGGCAGAGTCTGCTGTGGGTCGGGAGAGGTCATGTTCGCTCTGCCTGGCTTCAAATTCAAGCAGGCGCTGTTTGAATTCAGGCCAAATTTCTTTAGATTCCTCAGGCTCCCAGGAGGGCAAACAAGTGACCCTTATGAGCTCTTCTTTAGACTGACGTTCTCTGTCAATCTTCTGTGCAATGTCTAGACCTGCACAGGCGGGACAAGCCCATGTGTCAGCTGTATCAATCTCTTGTCTTTGCCCATCAGTGTAGCAACCAAGTTCTTTCATGCATTTCCAGTGGTACGTTCTTTGGCAGACATCACAGATATACGTATCAAAGGTATGGAGGTTCAAAATTAATAGGTTCATAACCACCATGGTAATTGCATATTTGGCAGCATGCACACTCAATATCAGTACGAGCAGCAGTCGAGACAGTCGCAGGCTGAAGGCCAGCTTTTTTGAAGAAAAGCAGGGCCCACTTCTCAACAATCATTGGGGCAAAATGGGCGGTTGCAAGTTTGTGAGCGTAAAGAAAAGAAAAAGAAGAGAAAAGAAAAGCTACGTAGGCAGTGAAACACTCCCCACATCAATTAAGGAAAGGGGGCCACATTGGTGCACAAACCGTATGACCTCCTCACCACGAAGTTCAGACTGAGAGGGCGCACTTTACAGAATGCGGAGTTCACATGCATGGAGTTCACGTGTTTTCATTATAATATCAACACCCAGAAGGATGGTATGTAATGTCACAGATTTTCCAGTGATATTCTCACAAAGGTCTGCATGCTGCCGCTGTGCCGCCTCCAACTGTTGCCCAGGCCTTGTATCTTCACAAAATTCAATTTCAATCAAGTGCACGTGCCGCTGTTTTGCACTCACTTGCACTCAGTCAACGAGACAAAACGAAGCTTCAAGGTGCAGGTTCTACGCAACTGCCCACTTTAGAGTACAATGGCACAGCTCTTGAGGTTGTTACAGAATTCGAATACCTGGGAGTTCTCCTGAGCCGTGATGGCAAAATGAATGCCGCTACAAGCCAAGTGGCACGTAACATCATGGGAGGCATTGCCAGAGTATACAAAGCTGGTGCTGAGCTTGGTATCTCCCACAGGATGCCCTGTCTAGGTACCATTCACCATGTGAATTCCCAGGATATTAATATTTTTCTAAAAGAGATCATCTCTTTTGTTATGATAACAACAACGTGCTCTTTGCCTGTCCTCCCCTGCTGTACCTGTTTCCTTTGAGAGCCTTGCGGGCTTGTGTTTAGTCTCTGTGCTTTTGGTCTGCCCACCCATGTAAGCAACACTCCTCACGAGCGGAATAGAATGACAGAAACACGCTGCATCCTGAGGGAGAAGGGTTAGATGCCTCAGTCTCTCTTCTTTTATTGGTCCATTGACCCTGTCAGGTGTATCACGAGATTCTGGAATTCTCTACTGAGCTAAATTTGAAACAATGCCCTCCTGAGCCGAGTTGTGCAAGCGGACCTGGCAGAGTGGGCATGGAGCTATTGTGCAAGCTTGGTAGACCTTTGCGGGTCAATCCCTAGTTTTTAATTGATCCAGGGTATGGGCGGTGTAGATAGTCCCACCCACACCCAGAAGCATTGTGTGGAGATCACGTCTTAGAGATTTCATAAACTAGGCTGATGCCCTAGAGGACTCACGGCTCTTCTGAGTCAATGTGTCTCCTTTTCCTTAATTGATGTGGGGAGAGTTTCCTCTGCCTACGTAGTTTTTCTTTTCTTTTTTTCCTAGGGATAGCCAAGTTTGTGTCAGTGTGCCTGAAATGCTGTGACTGACTTTTGGACTGGTCTTGTTACAGGCACCTTTTCTGCTTCGGCTAAGCTGTTCACGTAGGAAGTTACAGCTATGTAACCCTTTCCTTTCTTGCAGGCCGATGCTGGATGGTGGATGCTGAGAACTGAAGTACAAAGCATAATTTGAACACATTTGTCATGGCCTCTTGGACCATTTTTCAGAGTGATGCTGTTCTCAAGCTTTCTGCGCTTCTTGTGGAAACACAAAAGTGAATTTTTCTGACATGACAACCTTATGGAGATTTTTTGTGCATGACTTTGCATGCTTGTTTCATGTAGAGTGACAGTGTGTATGATTATTACAGTCGACACTTCTGAACTCAGCTCAAGGCTTTCAAAGTGAAGTTCAGTTGACATGTAGACAAGTTTGGTTTGGTTTGGTTACAGGCACCTTTTTGCTTCAGCTAAGCTGCCCTCGTATGCAAGTACAGCTATGTAACCCTATCCTATCCTATCCTTGCAGGGTGTGGAGTACCTTTGAATCAAACAGCACGCACACCTTTCTGTGTCCCATCATATCTATTTAAGGATCTGGATAAAGGAGTCATGAGGAATGTGAGTAGGTTCAGGCTTCGTGCCCACTGCTTGAAGGTCGAGTCCTGTAAATGGTTGGGTGGTTCAATTATTTGTGATAAGTGTAGATGTGCTGAAGTCCAGGACGAGAAACATGTTCTTTTCTATTGCAATTGCTGTGAGTTGTGTGAGCTGCGCAGACAATACAACGACCTGTTCATTGATCTTTTTAAACCATTACATACTTTTGCCCAGCTTCCAAACACTGATATTTTTCCTTTCTTGGCGAGCTTTCACATTTTGATTGATTTCGAGGCCAATGCTTTCCTAAATCAAGACTCATACAGGTTTTCAAGATTTTGTCAGAATTGATTTCAATTTTTGATGCTGGATGAGAATGTTTCACCAGCAGGCGATCAGCCAGATTCTCGGGCTGTAGGCCAACCCCTTATAACCCTTCTATCCTTGCAATTGTGCTCTCTTTGGAGCAACGCAAAAACAGTTTGACTTCAAGCTTTTCTTTTTAATTTCAAGCTTAGGTCTGGTTTGGTTGCAGGCATCTCTTTTTATGCTTCAGCTAAGCTGCCCTCGTAGGGAGGTACAGCTATGTAACCCTTTCCTTTCCTTGCAGTTGTGCGCTTCAACAATGGCCCCTTCCTGCACGCCTGTAAACTGCCCTCATAGGTGTGCAAAATTCATCAGTCTTTCTTTCTATCTCCTTAACCCTCTCTCTTGTTGGAGGGATTCACTGTGAGTTTCTTGCACCAACTGTTGGGTCTTCCCTAATGCATGCTGGTTCGCCTACATTCCTATTTGCAAATTGTTCCCTGCATTGTTCTCTCATACTGTAAAATTGCTCGTTCGACTCCTCCTGCGCACGGGATGGATGGCTGGAAGCTGGGCTGTTTACAAAATAATTCGATATCCATACACAGAAGAAGTTAGCATCATAGGCCTGAGGTGCACTATGTAGAAGTCTACATGGCAAGCTCAAGCAAACAACAGTGAGCGTTGAGTTGCCTTTGCACACACATGCAGGTTGACATGCTTGAGCACCCTCAGCATTCAGAGTTAAGGGCACAGCACTCCTGGGCTTTCTCTGGCGTGCACAGAGCAAATCACGCATTTGATGCACTTGATCCCACAAGGGAAGGACTAAGTGAGTGAGCCAACGCCACCATCCATACACACTTGCAGGTATTTGCATGGGCAACAACTTAGCAGTTTGCATTGCACCCTGGCATCCTTACTGTAGCACACAAGCACACTTGAACCAACAAATCAAACACATGCTTTATTTGCACAAGCCCTGTCAAAAGAGTGCAGTGGAATAGTGCACCTTGGTAGGAATTAAATTCAAGAAGTCGAGTATTGCTTTATACCCTCCGATCCTCCTGTAGTACTCTCGCTCCCTGGACAGTCTCAATTTTGTATTGCGTAATAGCTATAGAGGGCATGCAACCTGAAGCAGCAACAGGGCAGCCACAAATAACCACCCTGCGCTGCCTCAAAGACAAAATCCTCAAGTAATAGCACAGCAGATCTAACACAGATAATATGCTTTGTAACAGTCGCGTGCGGCATATGGCGCTCCTGCAGAAGCACAGCGCAGCAGCATGGAGGACAGGAGGGGAAAACAAAAAAAAAGTTGCAACAGATACGCGCCAGTCGTTAATTGCAACCACTTGCACGGGTGCCTTCCAGGCCTGTAGCAAGAAGCGGCTGACGGTGCTCACACAGAGGCCTCGACCAAGACCCACACACAAACAGCCAGGTGGGGGTCTGGCCAACATCTCATCTTATTCTGAAGGGCCTCTTATGGTGCAAACCATAATGTGCTTTGATGACATGTCAGCACATGCGGGTTGATATTAACTGCAATGCTCCAGCTAGCTCCCCCACAGATACTACAGGCAACCACAGGGAACCAGCACAACTCCAATGCGATGGCTGGCTCCCTCACAGATACTACAGGCAAACACAGGGACCCGGCATAGGCATCATGTACTTCGAGCTTTGCTGTCTGTTCCCCCAAAATCCCAGCCCCTACCGCCGCGACCCACAAAAAACGTAATTGATTCTAAAAGCACATAAGTACGCAACACAAAACTGAAGGACTTAATTACGAGTCAACACGTACGTAGAGAGTAATGCAAACCAGACGGGATGCCCCACACAGTGTTGTATTGCCATTGCTTTGCATACTTTGCTTCCCTCATCGCAACTAGTAAATCCCTAGGCCAAAACAGGTTGCCCAATTACGGGCGTGTGTTTGCACCAATGTTGCACCATTGTCACAATACAGGCGTGTGTTTGCACCAGTGTTGCACCATTGCACCAGTGTCACAATACAGGCGTGTGTTTGCACCAGTGTTGCACCATTGCACCAGTGTCACAATACAGGCGTGTGTTTGCACCAGTGTTGCACCAGTGTCACAATATAGGCGTGTGTTTGTTTTTGTACCAGTGCTGCACCATTGCACCAGCGTCCACAGTACAGGTGTGTGTTTGCACCAGTAAACACTCAAGTGCATCAATTCAAGTTCAGGCCATTGTTCCATATTAAGAGCTGCCGCTACCGCTGCCGCTCTGTGCTGCTGCTGCTGCTGCTGCTGTTCTGATAATATTAAGGGGCATTTTTCGGAGCTAAGGCTGAGGGCAATGATCCACAAACGTTTGTCTGGACGGCAGAGCGCGTGTCAATGCCCACATGCACATGCACACACAAACAACACGACAGGAGGTACACGCAAGGAAGTCAGCTCTGCTCCCTCTGCCCCTCCACTCCACCTCCAATAACCCGTTGCCAGGCACACGTGTGCATGGAGGACAGCACGGCTGTGGCTGCCGTCAGGCATGCAGACTTTTGAGGACAAGCTGAGCCTGCCACCAGGCATGCAGGCGTATGAGGACAATTTCGCCCTTGCAACAGCGGCACATGACACCCCTTCACGAGCACGCACACGCGGCTCAATGCACACGTGTGCTGGGTAACTCTGTGCATGCATGCTGTGTAACACTGTACACGCATGCAGCATCATCCGGGGCATCATGGCACCCAATATCCCCCCCCCTCATGCATGCGTTGACATGCACGTCCATATCGAGGCGTGGGTTAATCGCACTGGTGCGCGGGTCCCCTGCCCTCTGAACAATTGGTAGCATGCCTGTTCAAAGCAGGTGCCAGTCCTCGTATCCAGACCTCCAAATCTCTGCACCTCATCAGCAGCTTCTTGTCTGTCTTCCTTCATCTAGCCCACAGGCCTGAGCACGCCACATGCCAATCATATGCAAACCTTCACACACACACACACACACACACACACACACACAACACACACACGCATACATGCGCGTGCCCATGCACGATCACTTGCTGTCAGCCCACTCGCTCACCCACTCAGGGACCCTGACCCCCCCGTGATTCACAGCGCCTGCATCTTCCGCTTCTTGGGCGGCACACCCCTGCTCTCCTCACTGGATGCAGGGCTGGACTGGGACCCTGACGCCGCTGCTGCAGTTTTCCCACCTGCCTCCTTGACCCCCCCTGCGCCCTTGTCCTCTCCGCCTGCAGCCGAGCCGACACCAATGCCTCCCACCGGAGCCATCTGATGGCCTTCAAATCCCTGCTGCGGCTGCTGCTGCTGGGACAGCAGCGCCTTGTCACCTACAGCGCTTGCACCACCCACAGTGCGGGCATCCCCCGCAGTAGCCGCTCCAGTGTCACGCCCGCCCGTGCCCGCACCATCCTGGGTGCTGCCTGCCTCGTTGCTGGCGTTGCCTGCTTGCTCAGGCTTTGTGGCCGGCAGCACGACGCCTGCAGCAGCAGCAGCACCGCCACCAGCGCGTTACTTTGACGTTTCCTCTGTACTCGTTTTTTCAGTGCATCAGAAAGTGTTTGGAAACACAGAATGCAAAAACTCTTTATTTTGTTGTCTGGCAAAGGAGATGCAGGTAAGCCCAGTGCAACAGAAAGGGAGGGTGTGTACGCACCCATCTGATGGGTGCACTGTCCATGTGTTAAAAGCAGCGGGGCATAGGCTGCCTTCCTGTTGCATCACCACTGCAGCCTTGCATCTTCAGCACCAAAATGCAGCAAGACACGCACGAGAGTGCAGAAAACCATTGTACAATTTGAGCACAGTGCAGAAGAAGTGCTTTGTGACCCCAAAAAAAAAGTGTTTCGCCCTTAACATGTCAGTAAAAACTAGTGACCTGGTGAGTGCAAAGCTAAGAGGAGGCGTGACTCGGAATCAGCTGTTTGAAGCCATGCAGCACTACTAGATGACAGCCCTTTGTCTGCAACAGTCTGAAGCGGGAGCAAGGATGAGGCTGGCAGTGTATACTGGGCACTGTTACATCGATTTGTATGCTTGTAAAGGCTGTCTTGCACAACGACCAGCAATTGCTTTGGGTCACAAGCCTCACCAATGCCCATCACAGCAGCATACTCTGGAGATCCTTGGTTATGTGAGTGCGCTGGGGTTAATGTTAGCACCAGTACCCAGTAATTTGCCTACCACTCCTGCATTGCGACTGATGGCTTGTTCCATTGTGCAACGTTTTACCCAACGTTGTCCCACTCCCAGTACACCAGCGAAAAACAGCCATGCTGAGCACATAGCAGTGCACATCACCTCCCTACCTGTGCCTCCATTGCCGACCACGATGGGCTGCAAGGGCGAAAGCTGTGGGTGCAGGAGCTGCTGCTGTTGCAGCTGTTGCAGGTTCTGCAGGTGCTGCAGCTGCTGAATGTGCTGCAGCTCAGCCGGTGAGATGCCCAGGTGTGGGGGCGGCGTCGTGAGCATGACCCCAGGGGGCAGGAGCAGCTGCAGCTGCTGCGCCTGCAGCTGCTGGTGGTGGTGGTGGTGGTGCTGCTGCTGTGACATGTCCACGGACATTGCGGGCAGGTGCGCATGGTTCAGCTGGGGGGGGGCCAGGTGGTGCTGCTGGGGCGGGAAATCTAATGAGATGGGCAGGCCAGCGAGCGAGTTGGAGAAAGGGGGCAAAGACACCTGCATCCCCTGCACATGCACGAGTGAGTGTTCGGGACCATGATGTTTGTGTGCGTGTAGGGACGGTGAAAAGAGCGAGTGGGTGAGGGAAGAGGTGATGCCTGCAGCTGAGAACAGGTGCAGCCGCGTTTGCAAAGAGATATGCGAAGGCGAAGACAGGCAGGCTGGCTTACCTACCCACCCTCACCCGACCCCGCAAACACACCTGCTGCCTTAAGACCTGAGTCCCACTGCTGGAAACTTCTGCCACGTGTTGAGGCCCATTTCCTCGGTGCAGAGGGAGCCCGCCCCCCATCTGCACACAGGACATATTCCTGAGGCAATGGGTGTTCTCTGCCAAGCACACTGAGCTCATTCTGTATTGATACCCTCTTCGTCTCCCGTACTGGCATTACATCGCCGCAAAAATGATTTTTTTAACGGGTGCTTGCACCTCAAAGAATCATTATCTTTGGAAGCACGGATTTGTGCAGATACATTATTAAATATATATGTTTCGGTTGGTTGGGGGTGTGAAGGGTTTTCCTGGTCCAGAGGATGGACAATTGGAAGAAGTTGACTTATGGAGACGTAAGAGCTCACGCATGGAGCTGCACAGCAAGTACCATTGCTCCCTCACGAGTCAAAGTATGAGGGCAGAGCAGAAGCTGTTTGCTTTGCGGATCTGTGCAGGTTGCACATTATTATTTACTGAAGGGGGTGCAGATCCAATGCAGACATACTAAACTAGATATTTGTCAAAGGGGTACGGAAAGAGTACGAGCCATTATGGTATTTGTTGCTCTGTAAATCTATTTTCAACAAGCTGTTGCTTTGAAAATCTACTTTCAACAAACACCTCCGTTAAACACAGGGAACAACCTGAAGAACACGATGTGAGCATAACGAGAACCCAAACAAAAGCCCGAACGAAAGTAGTATCTTTCTGTATGGGAAACAAAAGGGGCATGAGAGGGAAACATAGTGTAGTGAACGCAAGCTTGGTCTGCCAAGGTCGGCTAACGGCTTCCTTTTTGCCCTTGGTGCCTTCAATTAACGACCATCAACGTGCCCAAATCCTTAACTAGAACGCATTCAGATTTTGTGTGCTCACCTGTACTGCCCCTGCCAGCGGCTGCGAGCTTGCCTGCTGCAGCTGCTGCTGCAGCAGTTGCTGCTGATGTTGCTGCTGGAGTTGCAGGAGCAGCAGCTGGCTGTGCAGCTGTTGCTGCTGCTGGTGCGGCGGTGGCTGCGGCTGCTGCCCTTGCTGCACTTGGCCATGCTGGTGGTGGTGGTGGTGCTGCTGCTGCAGGCTCAGTAACTCGGGTGACAGGCCCACTAGGTGCTGCTGTGGTGCTTGCTGCGCCAACAACAGGTTTGGGGGAGGCATCGGTTTTGTCGTGGGTGGCAGGGCATCAGGTTGCTGCTGCAGCTGCTGCTGCTGTTGCTGCAGGCCTGACTTTGAGGGCCTCTTGTGCTGTCGAGGCTGGGGTTGGTGTATCTTGGGCTGAGCTGGGGGCGCCTGGGGAGCCGATCCATCCTCTGCCCTGCGTGTGCATGTGCACGCGTGTGGCATGTGGTGTGTGAGCCGATGAATGCAAGTGCATGGTCAGGGATGCGTGGTGCAGTGGTGTCTGCAGCCTGAAGCCTCTGCAAGTTTGGTGGGTGGCAAGCGCCGAGTCGTTGGCTGTTAGAGGGTGGCAGGGGGTCGTGGCACGCCAACAATCCTGAAAGCAAACCCAAAGATTAGGTCCATCCCTTCGTTCCCAACTCTGGAATTAGGATCAAGTAGCAAGTGCACAACTCTGCAGTCACCTTTCATAGAAGCTGATACCCCTGACCGACAACAAAGAAACGAAGGCAGGTATCTAGGCAAAGGCAGGGGCAAGAGGCAGAATAGAACCATGGCCCCTCCTGCCCTTTCAACTGCTAAGTTGGAAATGGACTGAGACAGCAAAGGAAAAGACGCTTGAGGCATGAAGGCAGCACATGGTCTAACAAGGAAAGCGAGTACCTTGGTGCTGCACTGCTGCCTCCCCCTGGTTTATTGCAAGCCCGCAACATGTCCATGGCACCTTCCAACTGGTCATTTCTGTCCTTGAGGCGAATGATGTATTTGATGACCTCCTGCATGTGGTGTGGGTGCGTCCTGTACATGAGAGCGTTGCTCATATGAGGCTGTCCCAGCCAGACAAGGCGCACAAGTAACAGAGTGCTTCAGCATGGAAGCATGCTTCCGAGAATCCTGGTCCAGTTGAATGCTGGCAGGCAGACTGCACACATGCTTGTGCACCCACAAACCCACACCAGATACTCCTACCTCCAGGAAGCAGGCTGTATTTGCCCGCTCTGCGTGTGGCACAAGGGTGCGGAGGGCATCCAGCCTGCGTAAATTTTCAAGAAGAGGACATGGTCATCTTGAGCATGAGAAATACCAGGCAGTTGCACCTCTTTTGCTGGTACTTTGAGAAGATGTGCACGAGTGCATGCACTGTTGCAAGCAATCATCCAGCATCGCACTGCTTTGAGAGGGCAAGGGCAGGGATCCACCAAGAGGACCCATTTCTGGAAGACCAGATTGCTCCAGACACCTCTCAGCCAGGTCTGGCCCATCGCCAGAGAGGGGGTGGTCCCTCTCTGCACCGTCACATGCATTCCTTCCCATCTGTCTCCCGCTCCTCCTCTGAGGCACGCATGAGGGTATGATGTTGGGCGTGTTCCTGGCCCCACCGGAGCGCTAACGCACACGGAGCTTCTCCAGGAAACCCGGCACATGGAACACATTACCTCCTATCCTTGGATACCCACCGTTCGTTTATGCGCGTCCGCCTGCGCTGCTCGGCTGCCTGGTGCCTGCGCGATGAACACAAGCATATACGTTGGGGCGGACCGTCATCGCTGTGTTTGGCCTTGACAACCCGCGTGGCGGAGGGGAATCGTGGGTGGCGTGAACGGAGTGTAATCACAACCCCCATAGACTGGGTCACTAGGAGCATGGGCACACATCCTCAGCAAACAAGGCGCACAATCCCCGTGTGTGAATAGCTTGACAAAGGGGCAGACAAGTTTGCGCGCCAAACTTGGCTACGGGGCTCTAGCCCAGGTCACATTTTAACTCCCAGACAGACAGGGATTCTCACTCACCTGGAAGCGTACTGGTTGCTCTGCGAGGGAGCTCGTCCTGCCGCATCAGGAGGGACGCTGTCTCCGCGACTGACGCTGCTGCCAGGGGGCCCCAGCAAGTCCAGGACCTGCTGGGCATGGGACTGGCTCCCATTGACCAGCTGCAGCAGCTCAGGGGGCAGTGTGGAGGGCGCCCCAGGAAGCCCAGGCTGAGGAGGCAGGCCAGGCAAAGTCAGTTGACTGCTGGGTGGAGTCAAGCCGGGCTGGGGCTGGGGCGCCAGGTTTGGCAGGAACAGCCCACCCAAAGACGAGAATGGAAAAGACATCCTGCTTAGTATTCAAGCATGCTTTCCCCTCGATATCCGCACACTCACGGCATTTGAAACGAGTTTTCTTTGACTGACTGATTCATGTATACCGGTCCATTTCTTCATATGATGGGCATGCCAAAAACATTTTTCATTTGTTATTAAGGTATATTTTTGTATATGAATATGTGGTTTTGTTACTCATTTGAAAACAAATCAATTGGCACACACACACACACACACACACACACACACACACACACACACACACACACACACACACACACACACACACACACACACACACACACACACACACACACACACACATATTTCCAACAAGCACGCGTGTTCCATAGGTGCATGCATTGATGCTGGTGTGAATTCATTGCATCCAATGCGCTCTGGAGCGAAGCATGCCTGCCTGAAGGCCTGCAAAATGGACCCGTGGACATACCGGTACACTGGATTTGTGAGGAGCCATACATATCCGACCCACAATGAGTCTTTGAAGACCTCTAGGACACAGGTAAATGCTGCAACACTGGCTTGGCATGAGTGATCAGCGACTTCATGCAAACTACTGGCACGGTCAGTACTCCCATGCAAGCAACTTCTGTGGAAACATATGTGGAAACATTGCAAACCTTGATTGCAGCAAAAGTTGCCAGAAATGTATATCTGCAAATGGCCGAAGCCTAGGATCTTCATGAAAGGCAGGGTTCTGCGCCATGGCATAAAGGGCCCCAGATCATGCAGTTTTCAAGGTGCAGTGCTACTTAAAATTTGTAAAAGCATGTGAAAATCTGGTTCGAAACTGCAAGTGCACTCATTCTGGGCCTCAGTCAGCCTCTTCTTGGAAAGACACATTTTGTAGGCAGCAGGAGCGCTCCCGGCATTTATTAAGGAGGAGAGGGCACCTTGGGCTAAAGCGCCATATATCCCCTCCACCGATAGGAGGGAAGGTTATTGGGCTCCAAAGTGTTAGGGGACAGCATGACATTGACGTCTAGCCCTGCATAAAAAGGGTGAACATGTCTGTACAGGAGCAACCATTGCAATGGCGGGTTGCAAGCCATTTATGGAGAACTCATTCTCCAGATGAGCCCTGCATTCGAAAATGTCCTCCAGTAAGCAACTTGCCCAGGGCCTGTCCTTAATCCCCCCAAACAGTCCATTGACCTTGCAAGGGTCACCTTTTAAACAGACATCGTGCTGAGCTCAAACAACCAGTCTAATCGTAGTAATGGGAACTTCAATTCATTAAATAGTCATTCCTGCAAGTAGAGCAGAAATTGTGCTCCAGGTTGGACAACAAGCATCTTACATTTCCCTGTCAATATCAATGAACATGAAGCTTCAGCCAAATTCTTAAGCAAAAAGTGATGCGCAAGCTGAGTACAGACATATATATACATTGGAAGCTGCAAGCGAATTTCCATGCAAAGCAAGAATTAATTGTGTTCACTAGAGGTTGCATTGCTGGCAATGCAGCCTGGCCTTGACCTTGGCCTGGGGAGCCCCACACTGCCTGGACATTCCTCCTTTTATGTATCCTCAGCTTACCCTGGATAAGGGTGCTTGTGTAAAAGTGAGGCGTTGACCAGCATCGGGGCAAAACGAGAAGCATGATCAACATAAGGGAATTTGTGTGTTGTTTAAACTAACAAGTGGTCTTTGTGTGGTGCCATTTGGTGCGTAGGTGATTTCGAACGATTTCGAACACCGGTAACAAACACGTTGACATGAATTCACCATACGAGAGGTAATTGAATATAAATGAACCCACAGGAAAATATTTGTGCAAGACTTGCCGGTCGCATTTCGTCATCATCATCCGAGTTGCAAGCAGCGCGGGGATGCTTGGTGGGGGGGATGGTCGGGGATGCTGCGGTGCGTCGGCAACCAGGATATTTGCTGGAATGGCATCTGAACACACACACACACATACACACACACACACACACACACACACACACACACACACACACACACACACACACACACACACACACACACACACATGCACGCACGCACGCACAGATACACGTACACGCGCGCAAGCGCACACACATATACACACACTCTCACGGATTCATGCATGCATGCATGGACCCATAAGCAACAAGGTCATTGCTTTCTTGGCTGTCACCTGCATGGTGCAGGGCGCTGTTCTGGAGTTCAGGCGTTATTACGATGAGGATCATGTCCGGGTGGCCATGACTATGCCAGGTGTTTGCCGTAACGAAACCATTCTCCTGATCTCAAAATTTATGAAGCCAGTGTTTTTGCAGGCACGGTCCCAGAAGAAAGAATAATGGTTCTGGGTGTCATCATAGATCTCCATACACGTCAGGCAATTAAAGCTTCCTCGTTACCAGAATGAGAGATGCAGCAAGCTTTTTTTTGGCTCCCAGACATCAAAGAAGCATGGTAATCCGTTTGCAAAAAAAAATTTTCTTGTTTTTATCAGACAACCTGTGAGGCTGACAGGTGCAGGGAAGCCATTAGATGCTCTTTGCATGCCGTTGCTAAGGTTCAGGTTGTGCGTGTTTACTGATGATTGTGCTTCAAGGTAAAAAAATATGTCCCATGAAATGATTCTGTAGCATACTCTGGGCCTTCCTAGCATCATTCCCATTATTGGCAAGTAAAGCAAGATCACATTGACGTAAATGACCCAATCTGAATTGTTGAGCATTCCACTCTCGTCTCTCGCATCTTTCTTGGTGCATACTTGCACACGCATTTCCACGATCGCTTCCACACAAAGGCAGTGGACATACCCTTGGATGCAAACGAGCTGTGTCGCAGCTGTCCCAACCTTCTGCTGTGCTGTGTCCATCCTTGTGATGTTTGTGTAATTCGCATTGACAAATTGTCAATTTAATCCACACTTTGTCAATGTGCCTTCTGCCATGCAGGAGGCGGGCTCCTTGCAGTTGGCCCGGGTCAGATCACAGATGACTCAGAATTGATGCTGGCTCTTTTGCATGGTCTTCGGGGCAGTCACCCATCAGCCTTCCCGGCCGAGGTGGGTGGGTGGATGTGAGGGTGTGAGGTCAGTTGGGGGGGGGTTGGCGCACGCGCGCGCATACATTGTGTGTTGAGTATTTGCACTATGAATGACATTGTTTGTGTGGCAAACTGCAAGTCCAGGTGCCAGCATGCAGTCACAGATGCTGTTCAGCAGGCAGAATTACAGACAATCAGGTGATAAGTAGGCGGGCTTTTGAATCATGTGATGAGTCATCCTTGTCAAACTTGACATGTCAGGATCAGAGTGCTGGAGGAAAATCAATTGTGCACAGTTACAGAGAGGCAAACAGGCAGGTGGGCAGACAAATAGAAAGAGACAAAGGCAGATGTCCGCAAAGCATGTGTGCATGATGTCAAAGGCAGATGATAAAGATAGACGAATGTACATATGTATGTAAGCGTACCTGTGTAAACGTGAAAATCAGACATGCAAACCACAAACACCAACAAAAAAGAAGGCGTGCATTTAAATCCCCTTCTGAGATGTAAATGTATACATAGACATGCAAACCACAAACACCAACAAAGAGGAAGGTGTGCATTTAAATTCTCTTCTGAGATTGGTGGGGAAAGCCTAACCGATGAGGAGAGAAGACAGACAAACAGGCAAGGCTCACTACACTTACATAAGTAAGTGTGTCCAGGATTGTGCAAGCCCGCCTACATCCATGCATTTTTTTGAATGCTCGCCTGCCGAAAGTGTGTCCAGGATTGTGCAAGCCCGCCGACATCCATGCATTGTTTTTTAATGCTCGCCTGGCGGCTAGCCTACCTGCTTTCTGTTACAGTTTTGCATGTGCACGCAGGCAAGCTTTTGAATGTGCAACATCGCAGGCTGTTGCCCAACGCTACGTCGAGTAGTCCCGATCAAGGCCTTTTGACATGGGCAACACCTCCTGCCTTGTTGCATGCGCATGCAACATTGCAGGCTGTTGCCCAACGCTACATCGATTGGCTCCAATCAAGACCTTTTGACATGGGCAACACCACCCGACTTGCCTTCTCTGCTCGCAGCCCCTCAGAGGTACAAGTTTATAGCAGCAAACAGGTTTTAGTCGACACGCCTGACTGAAACTAGCGTTGCGTGCTGACCTCTGCCTATCAGACGTACAGGACTACAGCAGCAAAAGGCCTTGAGTTGGAATCTGATTGCAACAGTGGTGCTAGCCTGGTGTCAACCTGGCAGTGCCAGCCAGGCAGTTCCTTTGTCCCCTCCTAGCGCCTACTTTTGTCGCCTGCCTCTGTAGCCTGTCGTTAGCCTAGCAGAGCTAGACTGGTGCAGCGCTAGCTTAGCAGTGCCTTTGTTGTCTGCTGTTAAACTGGCAGTGCTCTTGTCGCCTGCCTTTGCAGCCTGCCGTTAGCCTAGCAGAGCTAGACTGGTGCAGCGCTAGCTTGGCAGTGCCTTTGTTGTCAGCCATTAGCCTGGCAGTGCTATTGTCGCCTGCATTTGTAGTCTGCGTTTATAGCCTGCCGTTAGCCTAGCAGAGCTAGACTGGTGCAGCTCTAGCTTGACAGCGCCATTATCCCTGCCGTTAGCCTGGCAGTGGTTTCTATGCCTGATTTTGTCGCCCGCCTGTGTCGCTTGCCGATAGCCTGGCGGTGCTAGTCTGGTGCAGCGCTAGACTGACCTCTGCCCATCAGAGGTACAGAGCAAGAGAAGCAAGGGCCAGGCTAAAATAACAGATGCTAGAGGCACAAGCCCTTCAGTCAAAAGGCCTGATTACCAGCCGTTGCCATACAGGTCGGGCCAGCATGCCCTACATGTAAACAGAAGCATACATGAATACATGCATGTGCGCTTACACACACGCGCGCGTGCTCACACACATGCAAACACTCATGCACACACACACATGTGCACGCACGCACACACACACACAAACACACACACATGTGCACGCACGCACACTCACACGGGCACAAGCATACATGCATATGCGCTTTTATCCAGCAAGTGTACTCACATATATGTCCCTGCAACCAGTCTGGGGTGAGTCTCCTCACCATTGAAGCGGACTTTAAAACCGGCCTTTAGAGCAGACCTTAGAAACAAACGCTAGGAGCAAACTCTCAAGGTGTCGACCTTTCCTCAAAGTTTACAGGCACTTTCTGGGAGGTGCCTGCAGGCCTCCCCATGTGGCATTGGAAATATTTCAAGTGGTGCCTGCAGACCTAATGTGGCATAAAAAATTATAGCAGTATACATGAGGTGCCTCCAGGCCCCGCACAGCTTGTCCCTGGCGGCATACAACAAGCATGGGCAATCATGAACACCGTTCTACACCAAACTGCACTGCTCAAGCATAACCCTTGTCCCTTTTTTACAGTTTCAATTATGTGCACTGTCAGCCACTCAGGCCTTGTTCTGTCCAATGAGTTGCTTGCTCCCCTTTGAGCCGAGTTGTTCGTTTGTGAGTACACTCCACCACGTATGACTGCCTGCATGCAAACATCCATTGTCTATGTTTCAGTTGCGTGTCTTCACTTTCTCTGTCGTGCACTAACCATACACATCTACCACCATCTGTTTTACTCTGCCGAATACAGCCACCTAGCCATGTACACACTCCAACCAGCACTCCATCATGCGTGTATGCCACGACTTTCTGACCTCCTCCTCCTGCAAACCTCCCTGCCATGCTTCCTCCTGCTCTGCAATATACCTCTTACTGCTTCCTCCTCCTGCAGCTCTTCCTGCTATGCTTACTTCTACTATGCAATTTGCCTCCTAATATCTCTTCCTTCTTCTACAACTTCATTCGCCGTTGCTTGCTCACACACTCAGGTGCCCGTGCTCGCGGCCCAACTCAACACAGGGAGTGAAGCAAATGGGGCGCTGATGAGGGCCGCTCCAATCGCCCTGTGGTGTGTGAAGCACAACATGCCATACACCACTGTGGCTGCACACGCACGCGCGGACAGCAGGCTCTCTCACTCCAGCAAGGTGTGGTGGGCTGTTTTGATCGCCCTGTGGTGTGTGAAGCACAACATGCCATACACCACTGTGGCTGCATACGCACGCGCAGACAACAAGCCACTGTTACATGCATGCAACGCATGTAAGCCTGTGCATACTTCAGGCTTCAGGCAATTTCTCTGCAGCAAGATGCAGTCGCTGCATGTGCAATAGGCACATTTCATGCACGCCATTGCACACGGGCTCCCACGTGCAGAGGCAGGCAGGTCTCCCAGCAACAAGATGCGGGCTCCTTGTGCACGAGGGCATGTATGATGAGTGACAGGGGGGTAAAGGCAATGATCTCATGTGCTGCAGCTGTGCTTCATTGAGGGATGTGTGATGCGCTTGAAGGAAGCACAATGACCTGAAGGAAGCACAATGGCATGTAAGTTATGCGCAGCCTGGTGGAAACAGCTGGGGTTTGTGCCGGATGGTCCAAAGGGCCAGACAATCCCAAAGAGCTGGTGCATTTGCTGACATTGATCCACAAGTGCCGGATGATCCAAAAGGGCCAAACAATCCCAAACAGCTGGTGCATTTGCTGGCATTGATCCACAAGTGCCGGATGGTCCATAAACAGCTGGGGGTTGTGTTGAGTGGTCCACAGGTGCCAGACGATCCATGTTTGTGTTAAACGATCCATGTCTGTGCTGAGTGATCCTCAGGTGCCAAATGATCCATGTTTGCGCCAGGCGATCCATGTTTGTGTCGCATGATCCACCACAAGTGCCAAGAACTTGTGCGCCTTCCAGGAGGTGTGAGAACAAGTTTCCGGTGAAATGTACATGATGGTCTGGACCCCCTTGACCCACCCACCCACCCACCCCCTTCCGGTGTCCCACTCTGAAAAAAAGAGCCTCTGAGTACTGATCTGCTCCTCTGAATTTTGCATCCACCTGCATACTTACTGCAGCTGTCCAATAAACTGCACTGCAGCAGAGTTACGGGGCAAAAACTGAGTGACAGAGGCTCATGCATGTGCAAGCATGTCCTGCTTGGTGCCCGCAGGAAGCATGGAAGTCCACAAACTGCCTTCCTGGCTTCACAAGTCAGCTGAGCACCTTACAGTGCCACTATCCTGAAAGTTTGGTTTGGTTTCCTGCATCTTTACCGCCATGCCAGCTGCTGCTCACACCCTTGCGCACATGACACTGGCTCTTTGTCATGCAGACAGGCCCCCTCTTTCATCTAATTTGCACAAGCAGGTTGTCAATAGACAGGTCTTGAGTCCCGGAATCCGATGATATGTTAAGGATTCTGTAAAAGTGGCACAGAAAAAAAAATTCTGGAAGGGAGTCCCAAAAAGTCGACCCACCCACCACCACCCGCCTCCTCCGATTGGACCCATATACACTCCAATATAAAGCTCTCAATCTCATAAATCCAGAAACATAATTCTTCAAAGGGTTTGCCGCCCAAAAGTTTTAGTTTTGGGCGCCTCCTGCACTGGGGCAGGTGCGCCTCGCTCCCAAGCTGGATAATCATCAGATCTACGTACTCAATGTGTTCCTTGCCAACTTTGCCACCTATGTTGTGCTGCAGGACTGCCAGGACAAAAAATGCACTTCCCTGCCCAGTCTGCCTCCCACTCTCACCTTGGAAACCTCAGATCAATACACTGCCCTGTTGTCCTGCAGGTGTGCCAAGACGCAAATGCCGTGTTTTGTGTAGCACTGGCACACCTCCTGCAGCACCTAGGTGCGTATCTGCGAAGCTCTGCGCAAACAAAGCAAAAGTGCACACAAACAAAAGCATGAGTGCTACACACAACGCGGCATTCCTTCTTGGCACACCTCCTGCAGCACCATGGTGGGTCTCTGGGGAGGCTAACACACAAACAAAGCATGAGTGTCCGAGGCGTATTTTACACAAACCCAAGTGTATGTATAGAGCAGGCACAGTGCTGCGTTCTGCATAGCACAAAAACCAGGGGAGGGAATTGTTTGTAAGTGAATGACCATACCAGTATTCTTGTCAAATGTGTAAACATTGGTTGATTACAAAGCTGTTTGGGTGCCCTGACAAGTGCACTGTGCATGCGCACACATGGACGCATGCATGTGTGCGCACGCACACACACACATGCACACACATACACAAATACAGAGACGCATACACAAATATATACAAACACACATACAGGCACACACACAGACACGCACAAACAGACAGACAGATGTACACATTCACACGTGCAGGTGATTACAAGGGCGCAATCCAGCAGGCAGAGATGCTGATTTCCACCGATGATGTGCACCCAACAGGTTTGTGTGTGTGACAATCAGGCCCATTAGAACCATGCCCCTCCCAAAAAAGGGTCAAGCATGGATGCTTTGCTTGAAAAGCCCATGCATGTAGATGGTTTGGACTTAGGGAAGCGCTCCCTTAGTCAGGCCCAGCTCGCCTTCACTGTGCGCGTGCAACCGTCACGGAGTTTCTATGTATGTCACATCTTTCGTGCAACCTTTGCAACCTTCTTTGTGACAGCAACGTTAGTTTTTTGGGTGTCCACTTCACCCAGCTGCATGGGTGTGTCCTTACCACATTAAGGCATAAAAAGCTATCCCCAAACAGGCATGTTGTGAACATGCACATGCGCACATGCATGTGGTCTCACCTCCCCTTGCCGGTCCTAGCATGCATATGCACTGCACTGCTACGTAGGGATGGCTTGTTCCGCGTGAACTTGCTAGCCCCCACGTGCATGCACTGCAACACACGCATATGGATGGCTAGTCCTTTGTGAACTTGCTGGCCCCCACGTGCATGCACTGCACTACATACATGGGGAGGGCTAGTTGTATGTGAACATGCTGGCCTCGCATGCATGCACTGCACTACATACATGGGGACGGCCAGTCCCGCATGAGTGCGCAGCATATTTCCATTATTTTGCCGGGGAAGTGTGAAACATTTGACAAATACGTATGCAATCGGTTAACCCTCATATTCACACAGTTGCAGCCTGGATGGAGGATAGCAAGAGCATGGCTATCTCCTCCCGGAAGTGCGTGCCTAACATCGGCCATGCCAAGCACGCCTTCACTCTGGCCATGCATTTGTTGCGCAACAGCAATGATTACAGCTATGAGGTGGGTTGCATTGATGCGTTTGCACATGTATGGGTGGTCAAAGTACTGCTGTTTGCACTTTAACTGCTTCACACAGTGAGGCAACACGTGTAGCCCTTGACACTGCCCTCAAACACACACTAAACTGGTTGAGAGCTAGGGTCAGTCAATCCCGAGATGCCAAGTGCTTTTAGTCATGGCAGGAAATTTTTGATGCATATGTAGGATCTCATGGCGTGACAACATGGAATTTACCAACTGTATTATAGTTACCACATGATTACACATAAAGTATTTAAAGCATTGTCAGGCCCTGAGGGATTGCACAAAGCACAACACACCCGGTGTCCTTGGCATGCCTTCACAACTTGTGGGAAAGCTGGGATGCCATCTTCATGGTGCTTCCCCTTGGGTGGAAGCTTGGACTCACACCCCGCACATGTGTGTGCGCTCTAGGATGCCATCTTCAAGGTTCTGACCCTGGGCGGAGACACCGACACCAATGCCTGCATCTGTGGGTACGTCATGGGCGCTCTGAGGGGCCTGGATGGAATCCCGGAGTACATGAGGAGGCCTGTGCTGGAGTTTGACAGCAGCAAAATCCCCCCTGGCGGTCAAGGCCATTTGAGGCCCGACACCTACAAAGCCATTCATGCCATGGATCTGTTGTGAGGTCAAGGAGTTCTGTAAGGTTGTGAGGCCAGACACCTACACTGCCACGCTCTCTGTCACGATCCCAGAGGCTGTTGGTCATTCAGGTGGGCCCTTTGTAAAAATGGCGGCCTTACTTTCTCCCAGGGAGAGTACATACTTTGGGCTATCCGAGTAGAGAGAGTCCAAATAGCCCGGCATCCCAGGAGGTTGGCTCCCTAGGTCAAACGGGCCTGAGGCCTACCTCAGGTCATCCATGCGACTCATCTGTTGTCGGTGTTCTTGGCAATTGGTAAATAGGGAAACATGGGAAAGATAAAAGAGGAGGAAGAGGAGGAGAATGAAAAAGTGTGTGTAGGCGTGAATGCCTTGAGAGCATGCTTGCAGAGCTGTGTGCTTCCCTTGCCTCCGATTCGTGGCTTTCTTTGCCTTGGCATCTCCTTTTCAGGGGGCTTTGGAGGCATACTTGCACGTGCATGGGTTACCTTGTGCCGTACAGTTTTTGAGGCAACATCCCTTTTCCGCTGCTTGGAAGCCCCGTGGGGCAGCAGTGATTAGTGTCCTCTTCTTCTTGATTGTTGTGGGTAGTGCTTTCATCGCATGCGTTGTCTTCCTTTTCCTTTCTTTTCTTGCGTAATAAAACAGTGCTTATTACTTGATTGTTGCAAGCATGGTGCATGCACTTCCCCAAACAGCCAGGAAACTTCAGCTGCTGTCAGTTGTCGGCTCTGACGTTAGGCTTCGTTCCATTGGCATGGTTTCTGCTATCCCAGAAACTTTATGCCATGTCATGCTGGGCTGCAAGTTTGCTTCTGTAGCCTTTCAGTGCTCTTGTCAGAGACCAGAGGAATCCTTGCGTGGGGTTGCAGGAAGGGTCCGGCTGAAGGACTTTCCCTTGCTTTGAACATGGGGAAGAGGGCCCATTCATGCATGCCATTGCATGTCTCTCTGGTTCACCCAAGTATTTATATTAGCCAGGGAGTGCACATGCTTCTGGTGCATTGTCTTTGCATATGTCATTTCGTGTCTTCGATTCGCCTGGTGTTCATGTTTGCAGGGCAGTGCACTTTTTCCCGGTTTGCGTCCCTGTAATCTGTTTGTGAGATGGGTCCTAGAGCCTTTTGCTACAGGCCACAGATTGTGCAGCATCATTTTTGTCCCAGAGCCTTTTGCAACAGGCCACAGATTGTGCAGCATCATTTTTGTTGCAGAGCCTTTTGCTGCAGGCCACAGATTGTGCAGCTTTATTTTTGTCGGAGGGCGCTTGCCGCTTGTTGCTATAGCGAATAAGGGTTTATAGAGGATCGTGCATTTTTGGCAGACGCTATTTGTGCATCATGCCACCTCACGCAGGCAAAATAATGCTTTGTAACTTTTTCCTGCCATCGAGTGCACAGCTTTCTGGACAATGTCCACATTTGGGCAAATTGCCTTTTTGGCTTTGAGCAACTGTTCAACCAGGGTTTGTTTTGCCTGAGCATGCAAGTGTATGATGCTTTGTGGTAGGGTTGAATGCGTGTCAGGCTAGAGTAATCAGACAATCAAGCTTTTTGTGGTGTTGGAATGGTGTTGGCATATTTTTTGGCATCCTTTTGCAATAATGATACTGGTACAGTCTCGTCATCTGGCTTGTCTTAATGCGATTGCAATGAATATAGACTCTCTTAGCAAGGTTCATAAGAAGTAAAATTGTGATCATGCAAGTCCAAGGGGACGTTCATCTTCCATGTTGAGTGATGGCACGTTGTGGTGATTGCAGGGATGTTTGATTTTCTTGCTATGTATTTGTGCCTTGTCTTTGCTTTCACATGTGAGACATTGTCATGCCTGCATTTGTGGTACAGCAAATGCTAAAATTTAGGCCTTCATGCTTGGTTGGTATCCAAAAGCCCCTTCTCTTGCAAGAGAATTTGTGTTAACATAGGAGGAAAGTTAACGAGGAAAGCTACTTATAAATGGGTGTCTGTTCTTGCACTCCTACTAGCTTCAGCAACCAACTTACCTGCTTCCTGTCTCGTCTCCTCATCAATTTCTAACTTTACGGCTCGTTTGAGTCAATTTGTCTCCTTTTTCTTAATTGGTGTGGGGAGAGTTTCCTCTACCCAGTAGTGTTTCTTTTCTTCTCATCAATCTCTGGCTGTCAAGCTGTTTCCTCATATGCAACATCACTATACAAGGTTTTACAAATTAAGCCATCAGTCAAGAAGTGCGACTGCTAGGCTGCTCATGTGAAAGACTGTATTATAAAATGTTAAGGAGTGTTTGTGTAGCCCATGCATGTAAGTGTACAAAAAAAACCCTTGCCAAGAACAAGGGAAAAAATTTCCACTGGTGTTTGTATGACAAAGCAACAGCAAATAAACATCAGGATTTTGCCAGGACCAACCGACTGCATCAAAAAAAGGAGAGCAACATTCGTGTGTTCGTGTGGTAACGTACGGAAGAAGCACGGTCCGTCACACTGAGCATGCCAAGAACAAAGGGGGCAAATAAGTATAAATAAAATTGACGTAAGGAGGAGCAGCACATGCACAATGAGAGGGTCAGGAACATCAAACATGGTCTGATTCATCACCCTCTTGCTGCGGGCCCTGCTGCTAGAGAAGCTTTGAACCAGCACTTGCCTGGCTTAGACTGTAATTGTTATTTAAAACACCTTGAAAAGCAGATTGTTAAAACATGCAGGCGCTCCCCTTTCATAGTTGTTTCAACATCCCAGCAGCAAGCACAGCTAGAAACAAGGACTTGTTCTCGAAACAGTGTATTTTGACTTTTTTTTTCTTGCCTTGGAACCAGAGCACCACGCAGCCAAGGTAGAATAATGTTTGTTCTTCACACAGGGGAAGCACTGCTGTATGTGAGTAAAAGCATTCTCTGTATACAGGCAAGCGTCAACATGATTGTTACCTCTCTCATCCATGCACACACCACGTCCTCTGTTCTGTTGACCATCCCATTCATTGTATCATCAAGCGTAAGTTCAGCACTGGCACCTCACGTGTGTTGGAGGTCTTCAATTGTAGGTTCTCTGTGTGCTCCTTCCTTCCTCCCCCTCTCATTGTGTGTGACACTATACGGACCTGGACTTGCGAGGCTGGGGTTGCGCCAACACAGGCAGGGCCCACTCACGATGTCAAAGCTGGGGTTCCTGTGTTTAAATGTTGAAATCTCCCTTTTCTTACTTCTGGTAGTTTCCGACATGCGTGCAGGGTAGCTTGATGAGCTGACATTGGAATGCTCTTATGCAGTATTGGTTACAATGGGATCTTTTGTAATAAGCTTCAGGGAGTGCTTTTCAAACTTGCGTAAGATCCTCCTGTAGGCACCCTTACGCTCTTTTCCCCATGTCTTGATGTTGTCATTTCTTTCTCCGTCTTATGTAACATGCCAGTTTTGCAACGAGTTTTTCCTCACCATCAGCATCAGCCGTGGAAATAGTTACAAGTTTACAAGGGGTTTTGGCCTACAGCCCAAGACTCTGGCTGGTCGGCTGCTGGTGAAACTTTCACCAGTTAAAATTCCTCAGCCAACATCAGAAATCGAAACCAACTCTGACAAAAACTTGAAAAAGCAATACGAGTCTTGATTTTGGAAAGCATTGATCTCAGGATCATTTAAAATTAGATTTAGATTTACATGGGGGGACCTTCAGCCAGACTGTTCGGCTGATCGGCCTGTGACTGGTCCTCGCCAGCCAACATAATGTCCATAAGCTCAGAAACAAACGAAAAAAGCTTGTTGTTGTGTTGTAAGAGGAAATCAGAAACATCCTGGATACTGGTTTGTTGTAAGAAAGGGTGCTCCATTGAAAAATCACCGGAGAAACAGTTGAACAGGTAAGCGTACTTTCTTCTCAAAGCACAAACCGTTTGTGTGACATCTATGTTTCTGCACACCAAAAGGGCATGAGCCTCATCTTGAATCTCATCACAAGAACAGCGATCACACAAAAGAGTGTTCCGAGTATCCCAAGCTGCTGTCTCCACCTTCAGTGTGTGTGCCCTAAGTCTGAAACGGCTATTGTCCTCATGACATGTGGAGACAAATCCAAATGCATGTGCCTTGGTAAACGGGCAGGGGCACGCACGTTATGGTCAAAAGGCACTGCAAAAAGAGACTGGTAAGTTGCTAGCTTACTAAATGTCTCCCGCGGGTTCACTCCCTCAACATCTCTCCACACTGCCCGCAGCCTGTGTCTGAGGTCATCAGTAAATTCTTGAATAGGGATAGTTGCGCCCTGCCGCAGAGCTTGCACAAAGGAATCACAGCGCCGTAAGCCTTGAAAAGCATCTGAAACTTGAGCAGTCCAGCAGACTGGCTCACGCAAATGAATATTCAAATCTGCTTTCAATGATCTCAACGATCTGCTTTCAATGATCTGGTTTCAATGATCATCTCAGGATCATTTATAATGTGAAAGAAGGGAATGAAGTCTGTGTTTGGAAGCCGGGCAAAGGTATGTAAAGGCTTGAATAAGTCGAGAAAAAGATCATCATGATTTTACTTTCTGCGCAGCTCACACACCTCAAAGCAAATGCAAAAGAAGAGAGCAAGTATCCCGTCTTGGACTTCAGCACACTCACACTTATCACAAACATTTGCCCCCACCCAGCCATTTATAGGATTTAGCATTCAAGCCGTAGGCACGAAACCTGGACCTACTCACATTCCTCATGACTTCTTTATCCAGATCCTTTAATAAATATGATCATCACATGATGTGATACAGAAGGGTGCGCGTGCCGTTTGATTCAATGGTTTTTTGCACCAACGATGGTAAGTCACTGCCTTCCTGTTCACCTCTCGGGGACTGAGGGCATCCGCTTCCCCCCAAACCTTCTGCTGTCTGTGCCTCAAATCCCTTATAAAATCCTGCATGGGAATCTTAGACTCATACCATCAGAGTTTGTTACCACATTTTGATTAAAAAATCAGCGATGCCTTTAGAAACATGTCCTGTATATCCTCACCTATGAAGCGCACCATCTTACAATATCACACAGGCACCCTCTATAACCAAAAACATGCGGTTCGCTTTAGAAGTTCAACTAACCCATTATACCCTCTCCCAGGCTGTCATCAATTAGGCAGCGCACTCCACATGCTTTCAGGCTGCCAAAATCATATCATCTCCAGCATGAAAACTGAACGCCACAATGTTGCTGGAAGAATGATCATCAAAGCTCTTAGCAAAAGCCCTTGGGGAGCAGGCTTGTTGAACATGGACATAGGAAGTGATGATAGGTTGGCGCAGCACAACCTTCAAATCCCTCCACATTTCCTTTCCAGGAAATTTCTCTAAGAGATCTAGACTCACCTCCAGCCGTCCTGATGCTATACTGATTACTCCCTATAAAGCCAAACCCACTTCTTCTCCTTCTTCCACCCGCTCACGCCATCATGCCTTACGCAGCAGACACAACCCCACACTGAGGGCCACAACGGCCAACCGCGTGAGGCAACCCCACCAACTGAATGTAAACCAGCGGCATGTGCACTTGATTAAAATCAAGTACTGTGGAGACATGAGGCCTGGACAACAGTTGGAGGCGGCACAGCGGCAGCATGCAGACCTCTGTAAACTCATTAATGCAACAGTTGTGACTCTCCACACCATCCTTTTGGGTGTTGGTGGGACCTGTTATACTGAGCACACCCTTAACCAGTTTAAACAATTGGGACTTGACCACCAACGCGCCAATAAACTTGCTTGCAAACTTCATGCCCACTCTGTTTTCTATGCCAACAAGCTTGTTACCGCTAGGCGTGCTATTGAAAACATGAAAGAATTCTTGCAGCCAGGTTATGGAGCTGGGTGCTTCCAATAATCCTATAGATCCCCATTAGAATCTTCTTTTTGTAGCTTTGTGGTGGAGGGGATGCAAGGCTCTTCTAAGCCAATGTGTCCCCTTTTCCTTAATTAATGTAGGGAGAGTTTCCTCTGCCTACGTAGTTTTTCTTTTCTTTTTTTCCTTCTCTTTTCTTTCTATGGCCAGGATAGAGATCAAACTGGGAATCTGGTAATTTGTTAGTCTCCTGGCACAATCAGTGGGTAAATCACGTACAACATTGGCACACATCCTGCATCATGCCATTGCAAGCATATGACATCTGTTTGAGCAGGGGTCCCTTTTATAAAGTGGGCTTAACTTTGCATGCTTCTAACAAGCATGAATGCATGCCTTGTCATGAAGCAACTTGAAAAGCTCAGCCACAAAGGGCTCCAGAACATAGACACTCTCTGTACCTCGCCCATTGAGTTTGGGTCGCAAAATAACAGCGCCTTTGATAAGATATTAAGCAGTTTCAACAAAACCAGGTGATGCACTCCCATTCATCTTCTTGATTTGATCTGCAACCAAACTGCGCACAGTATCCAAACTCGTTGCAGACACAACATCAGGCTCAGGAATCCAATCAGCACGGGCATCTTGCCGCAAGAAGACTTCAGGAGGAGGAGGATTTTCTCCTAGTGGCGCCGCAGCATCCCTAGCTGAAAGCCCTTGGCACCCATGATGCGGGCGCTGTGGTTGTTGATGCGCAGAAACACGAAAGTGCTCATTCAGATATGAAATCCAGGCTGGTTCGGCCAGGTGTAACTTGTGTATGCTTGGCTTGCCTAAGCATGGCATGCAACTCAGGGTTGTGACTGTAAAGCCTGCCCTTCCGGCGTTTAGTGTAAGCACGTTTTGCTCGCCTAACAGTAGCACGGAACTGCTTACAAGGGAGCTTGCAAGCATGCTCAGCATGGCCGCTTTGAACATCCTCCCTAAAAATCTTCCTTTTCTGTTGAGACACATCATCAAACCAAGGAGGACATCAAGCACCAATACAAACAGCACTGATGGGCATCAGTCTGCTAGGCAATGCTAGCGCGCAAAAAGAGAAAATAGCAGGGCACAAATTGGTCAAAGCCAGCAAGCAATAAGGCCGTCTGCAACAGCCAACACAAAAGAGTGGTCCTTCCTTTCAGGACAGGTGACCTTTCCTTAATGCACGCGGCCGGACTTGGCAAGCGTAGTTCTTCTTTCTTTCTTTTGGTCGATGCCACATGCCAAGTTGTGATTGTTAACGAATCGTTAAGTAATGTGGTGTATGTAAGGTTCCATACACAATGCCAGTACAAAACGGACAAGGTCAGTGTGGTACTCCAGTTTAAACAACTGGGACTAGACCACCAACACGCCATTACTCATTAGTGAACTTGCTCGCAAACTTCATGCCCATTCCGTTAAGTATGCCAACAAGCTTGTTACCACTAGGCATGCTATTGAAAACAATGCTACTTCTCACAGCCAGGTCCTGGAGCCAAGTGCTTCCAGTAACCCTTGCAATTTGCAAATGAATTTTAAGCCCATAGCTAGCGAAAGAGAGGAAACGATAAAAACTATGCAGTAAAAACTCCTGACATCAATCAAAGCATAAAGTCACAATGTAGAAAGAAACCTCTCTTAAATGTGCATGGCCAGTTCCCTTCCTTTACAAGAAAGTCGTCAATTTGCTTTGATTGCGCAAGAGCCTGTCAGCATACAGAACAAAAACAAACACAAGCTATTCAACATGTGTGGTAGTCAGATGGGAAAGCCGTGAAATTTCAGATGCGTATTTAAACGAGTTTGTATTGCAGCAACATCTGGACCTTACACACCGTACTGAATTGAAAAACAATGTGCGTATTGCAGACAATCATGCGCTTCCCCTGTACTTGGCCGCAAGCATCACCCACACACTGAACAGGTCCTCAGGAAATGCGAACACCCGAACACGAAGCGCAAGGGCCATGCCTGGCCCAGGCGCCTGACTGCCCAAGACTGCTAGGACCTGTAAGTGCAGGGCAGTGTGTGTGTGTGTGTGTGTGTGTGTGTGTGTGTGTGTGTGTGTGTGTGTGTGTGCGTGTTTAAAAAGGCCATGGCACCATATAACCCCTTCACCATAGGCATGGGAGGACGCCAATTTAGATAATGAAGGTTAAGCAGCATTTATTTTCTGACCCCAATTGAAATCTACTCAATCTTTGGAAAGTGGGAGGGCCCACAACCAGTACATTGATCAAAGCAAACATGAGGGGCAAGCTATCTGGCTGCTGGGCTTGGAATGTGGATGGCTCCTTGCAAGGCATCAAACATGCTGCGTATAGAATGAATACATGCATTTGAACAAAGCATGTGATCAAAGCACACCAGAGGAGCAAGCAATCTGGCTGTTTTGTTTTCCAAATAAAGTTGATGGCTCCTTGCAAGGCGTCAAACATACTACTATTTTGCGTGCATGCATTTGACCAGAAGCACACAAGAGGGGCAAGCGATCTGGCTGTTTGATTTTCCAGGGGAAGTTGATGGCTCCTTGCAAGGCATCGAATATGCCATAGTGTTTTGCACCTTATAAGTCAGGTCCATACCTAGTTTTCTGATATCTTACTTCAGTTAGAGCCTTCACTGTGCCAGCATCGTTTTTTTTGCAAGCTTTGAGTCTGATCCATACCAACTTCTCTGAAACCTCAATCTAAACAGAACTCTCACTGTGCCAGAATCGCTTTTGCGACATGCGACTCTAGTGCCACTTTTGCAGTATCTCACTTTGGTTCCAGAATCCCTTGCATTGTTTCTCACCTGTGGATCTGCCAGCAGCGCTGCTAGGATGTCCGCAGGGCTGGGGCTGCGGTGGTGCAGGGGAACTCCCTGCAGCATTGCGGAATGGATCAATATCAATTGAAGTAATGAAAGTGATTGTTACAATCGGATCACTTGCACTGAACAAAATACAAAGGATGGTTACTGTGACGAACGCAGCCGTAGGACTCAGCAGGACATTGGAACACAACCTAGTCAGTATAAAAGTGCGTCAAGCTTGACAATGGACTCAGCAGGACATTGGAACACAACCTAGTCAGAGCAAAAGTGCGTCAAGCTTGACAATGGACTCAGCAGAACATCGGAACACAACCTAGTCAGCACAAAAGTGCGTCAAGCTTGACAATGGACTCAGCAGAATATTGGAACACGTACTTTTGTACGTGTTCCAATTATAACCACGTACATTGGAACATACATCCACGTTCAATCGTACAACGCACATCCACATACATTGGAACACAACCTATGCAGTACAAAAGTGCGTCAAGCTTGACAATGGATGGTCGATGTGATGAGGGCGCTTCTCTGCAAGGCTGTAGGGCTACAGCAATGCAAAGGCAAGCATTGCAGTACCATGAGTAAAACAATGCACAACGTAATGTACGTCTGAAAGACGCGAGCGTCAGCTCAAGCACATAAATACAAACTCCACAGAAAAGAAAGAAGGAAAAGAAAAAGTCTCCAGCTTCGAGGGCAGAAGGTTCCAGTTTTAACCTGGCTGCTTCTCCCTCCTATTTGAGAAGCAGAAACGTCTCTTAAGACGTTCCTGTTCAACTGGGCTCTGATCTGAGAACATGAAAGGCGCAGGTTTAATCAGGCAGTCCCTGCCTCCTTGCTCAGAAACAGGAGCCTACGCAGGAAGCTGCCTGTGTCCACGGCCAGCGCCTGCTCCTTGCAGGCCACCCTAAGTGAGCAAATCCACTCTCTGCAAAGGAAAGAGTCCACGATCAGTGCCCACCCTGTGCCAAGCCCACCACACGATTGCTCTGGCAGCAGCTCTGTCATACCAATAGTACCATCTTATTTCAAGCAGGGCCTGGCAGTTTCACAGAAGCATTGGATGATCAAGAATAGGTGACTTTCGTAACCTTATTTGCACATCCTTATTTGCACAGAGCAAACAGCGCGCTTTCTGCCGTGTGTTGAGATGAGTGCTCTGAGACAAATGTTGGACACTCATAACTTGGCCCATGCTGGATATTCAGCCTCAAACCTCAATTGAGGAAATAAACACTCCACAGCCTTTTTAACTGGCAAACACCTCCATCACCCTTGTGGGCAAATCTCTTTCAGAAAACGACGCATCTCGAACACCCTTCTCTCAAGGGAGGGGCCTGCTAGGTTAAAAAAGCACAATTTGCCCCAATGCAAGTGCCCCTTTGCAAACACATTGCTTGCTCGATCAAAACCTGCTTGCTTGCTCGATCAAAAGCTGCTGCATGCTCGATCAAAGCCTGCTTGCTTGCTTGATCAAAACCTGCTTGCTTGATTGATCAAAACCTGCTTGCTTGCTCAATCAAAATCACTATGCTTGCCTCACCTTAAACACCCATCCCAGCGGAACTGCTTGCTTGATGGCTGACTGGAACTCCTCATTGCCAGGGGCCACCTCCCCCGTGAGGGCCTCCTGTGTTCCAAACAGCAAAAGGCGATGTTTGCGAGCTTAAAACACAACCTTTGCAAGCGACCTGGCAAACCTAAAATTCATTTTTTTCGCAGAAAAGTCGGGCCTCCTGTGTTCCAAACAGCAAAAGGCGATGTGTGTAAAGCCTAAAAAATAAATTTTGCAAAAAGGTCTGGTTTTACCCCTCCCCCCCCCATGTTGTAAGGGGGTTGCCATTCCTATTGGGAGCCATGCATCGCATTTCACTCTAAGCGCTAGTTGGCATAACATGCACACACAAACACACACACACACACACACACACACACACACACACACACACACACACACGCGCGCGCGCGCGCGCGCATGGCCAAAATGACTGTTATCCCCCCCGCGTGTGCTCATGTGGTCATGGGCCTGATCTGGGAGGCTCGTAACAATTTGCAGCGTCTCTGCTAGTGCGCCCTGATGTGTGCACCTGACAGGCATGTGCATTGTCAGGCATGTGCACCTGACAGCCATGTGCATTGTCAGGTATGTGCACCTGACAGGCATGTGCATTGTCAGGCATGTGCACCTGACAGGCATGTGCTTTTGGTATGCAGCATAATCCCTGGTATGCAGCATAATCCATAGTGAGTGGGTCCAGGTGCTCTAACAAACATTGACCTCCACTCACATGCTTGTACACCTTCAACGCTGGCACGAGCACACGCTCCAAGCCGCCACCCCATGCCGCCATCAAAGGAGCTATATGCTTTTAATTTCACAGCAAAAACGAGCAATGGGCGACACACAGGCTCACTCACATGCACATGCCTGTATGGGCAGATGCTCCAAGCTGCCACCCCATGCCACTCACTGTACTAAATATGGGCTTTATGTTGATTGGGGTAGTGTATATGGGGTAGTGTGGAATGTATGGTGTTGTGTTGATTGCCCCAAGCTGCCACCCCATGCCACTCGCTGTACTAAATATGGGCTTTATGTTGATTGGGGAAGTGTATATGGGGTAGTGTGGAATGTATGGTGTTGTGTTGATTGCCCCAACCTGCCACCCCATGCCACTCGCTGTAGTGTAATCCCTCCCCAACGAAACCGACCCACATGCTCTTACGCCTCCAGAGCCGGCATGAGCAGATGCTCCAAGCTGCCACCCCATGCCACTCATTGTACCATATATGGGCTTCATGCTACTTGAGGTAGTGTATGTGGGGTAGTGTGGAATCTATGGGGTTCTGTTGATTCCTCTAAGCTGCCATCTCATGCCGCTCACTCCAGTACACCACACACCCTTATAAACACTGACCCCCACTCACATGCTCCTGTGCCTTCAGCGCTGGCATGAGCAGATGCTCCAAGCTTCCATTTCAAGCCTCTCACTGCAGCAAACATCCCCAATAGATCTTAACCCCCATCCACATGGTCGTACGCCTCCAGGGCCGGCAAGACCTCAACTTCATCCCTTGTCCCTCAACCCATAAACACCCACTCACAAGCTCGGCTGCCTCCAGCGGCGGCATGAAATGAACCTGAAACCATACATCCATGAGTCTCCAATCACATGCTCATACGCCTCCAGAGCCGGCGCGAACAGATGCTCTAAGCTACCATTGCATGCCACTCATCATGGTGTATATATGTATATGTGGGGCTCATGTGGATTGGGAAACATATGGGGCTGCGTTGATTGCCCTTAGCTGCCATCCCATGCCACTGACTGTATAGTAGAGAACCCCAAAAAACATCAACACGCACTCACATGCTCATACGCCTCCAGTGCCGGCATGAGCAGATGCTCCAAGCTGTTATCCCATGCCACCGTGCTGCTGCCGCTGCTGCTGCTGCTGGTGTTGCCACCCCACAGCTGTGCACAATGGCGGGTAATACCTTGCCTGACTTGCTCTTCTAGCCATACTTCCAAAGCCAATGCATTGACTCGTGGTGCTCGAAGGGGCAACGTTGACCTGCAAGAGATTAAAACATGATATTATGAACGCGACCTGACATATGCTGTGCAGGTGTGCACTGCTGTCCAAGGCCAACGCACTCATGCATGGTGCTCAAAGGGGCAGTGTTGACCTGCAGGAGATCAGAGAATGATGATACCAATGAAATCTTACACACCCTGTGCAGGTGCGCACTGCAGTCCAAGGCCAACCCACTCATGTGTAGTGCTCAAAGGGGCAGTGTTGACCTGCAGGAGATCAAAGACTGACAGTACGAATAAGATCTGGCACACACTGTGCATGTGTGCACTGCAGTCCAACGCCAACACGCTCACGCGTGATGCTCAAAGGGGCAGTGTTGACCTGCAGGAGATCAGAGAATGATACCAATGAAATCTTACACACCCTGTGGATATGTGCACTGCAGTCCGAGGCCAACGCACTCATGTGTAGTGCTCAAAGGGGCAGTATTGACCTGCAAGAGATCAAGGAATGACGATTCCTACAAGAACTTACATACCCAGTGCAGGTGTGCCCTGCAGCCCAAGGCCAACACACTTATGTGTAGTGCTCAAAGGGGCAATGCCGACTCGCAAGAAGTTGCGCAAAGGTGACAGGAGCTGGCATGTTGTGTATGTCCAAGGCCAATGCATTCACGCTGAATGCACGGAGGGGCAGCATCAAGCTACAAGAACTTTAGATAAGGACACAAAGGTGTGTGTGTGTGAGAGAGAGGGGCATGGTGCCCCACCATTGGAGGAGCTTTTGTACCATGTACGTGGATCCCAAGGAGGAGCTGGCTGCCTTGCTTGAATTTGGTAGATGCAAAAGAGTTCCTGTGCCTTGGTAGCTGTGGGTGCAGCCTAGCACACTAGATAGAGTGTGCTCATGCCTGATCTAGAGGAGTCTGAGCTTCCAGGGGACGAAAGCCCGCACCTGCTCTCATACGGATTAAATCATGCCTGATGAAATGCTGAGGAATTCATTTGGAGAGACCTGTGCTAGCTTGCTAGATAGGGAACCTTTCCTCCATGCACGCGGCCTTTTGGCTGACGTAAACTCTTCTTTTCTTTCTTTGATACATTCATTCCCCCAGCTATCCACCCAGCAAGCCAAGTTGAGCCTCACTTAGAAAAAGTTCCGTTCCCAAAGTCCGACCCTTGCTCGCCCACAAGCAAGCTTGACTTCTGTGTTTGTCAGGCCATTATGCTTGTTATGCTATATCCCAGACCTCATGTCCTACAGCCGCTCTAAAGAAACCAAAATGGATGGAACCGCAATGACGATGAATTTGGTTGCTTCATACTCAGAGTCCGATCCTCGCCTGCCCCTGATGACCCGCTGGCCTGTTTGCAAAAAACACAAGTGTGCTTACTGTCCTTGTCATGCTCTGTCTCAGCCTTTAGCCCTCATGTCCTGACTTGAGCCAAGTAAATTTTCCCAGCCAAACCTTACCACGTGTAACCAGGGCGGTCGTGAGCATATACACGGAGCTCTCTCCACAGGTGATCCTCCTCAAGCACGTAGGAGGTGGTAGCTGCTGAGTCGTCGGCCTGCAAGGTATGCATGTGGAGGCACAGTGGGATGGTGGTTGCAGTAGAGCGTGCATGCGCGTACATCGGGAATTTTTTCCACAGGTGCTCCTCCTCAAGTACAAAGGAGATAGTGGCTGCTGAGCCATTGGCCTGCAAAGCAAGCTTGGGATGGCACACTGGGATGGTGCTTGCGGTGGTGCACACACACACACAGTCTTTCTTTGCAGGTGGTTATCCCCCTCGAGCACAGAGGAGTTGGTGGCCACTGAGCCATTGGCCTACAAAGCAGGCTGTGAAGAAAGCATGGGAGCTGCAGTGGCAGTAGCGCTAGTATTGGATGTGTGTATGTGTGTGTATGTGTGTGTGTGTGCGCACCAGTTGTTGACAGTCAAACGCACTTAGCGAACTTATTTCCGCCTGAGCGTGTTCAGTCTGCACATGTGTGTTGGACAAGTGATCTTTCAAATTTCTCTATGCTCTTACACAGGTGCAGGTGTGGTGCACCTGGTACACCTGTGCTCTAGCAGTTTTTTTTAAAACACCTCTGTCACAAAAGCGACAGCCTTACAGTTCTGACTCCTGCACAAACCAGCAGATCGACAGCAACGATGAAGAGGGCGTCCATATGCGCAAATCTAGCAGCCTGTCCTACAGCCATTTGGCCTTACCTGACACTGCCCTGCAGCCATTTGCCCTTACCTGCCCTACTTAAAGCCCTTTCCACAGCCATGTGGCCTTATCTGCCCTATATCTAAAGCCCCATCTCCAGACTATCTGCAGCCATATGCCCTTACTTGCCCTTTCTACCCCACACTCATTTGCCCTTACCTGACACAGGCATCGCTTGCACGAGGCTTGCGTAAGGCCCCAACGCAAACCAAGCTGACAGACAAGGTACCAGCAGGAATTGACGTAACAACTTGCTCGCTCGCTTTATTTGTTGAACCGCACTGGCAAAATGGACACCGGTACGGCCAAAGCCAAACCGGTAATGCCTCAAATGTTGAACTGCACTGACAATATGGACACTGGTAAGGCCAAAGCCAAACCGGTAATGCCTCAAATGTTGGACTGCACTGACAAAATGGACACCGGTACGGCCAAAACCCAACCGGTAATGCCTCAAATGTTGGACTGCACAGACAGAATGGACACCCATAGGGCCAAGCCTTTTGATGCTCCAATCGCTGAGCATCACTGACAAAATAGACACCCATAGGGCCAAACCTTCGATGCTCCGATCGCTGAGCCTCACAGACAGAATGGACACCCATAGGGTTACACCCTTAAGGCTCACACCCTTAGGACCATACTTGACGTTTTGTTCACACATTTTGGCAACTGAAACCCACTGACAGAATGGACACCCACAGGGTCACACCCTCAGGATCACACCTGGCATCTTGCCCACACGCCACTCAGCGGCACAGCCACACTGACAGAAAGGGCATCCGCAAAACACACCTCTAGGCCCACAACCTCTGGCCCAAACGTAACAGCTTGCCTGCACGCTGAAAGCAATTCACAGCATGAGCCCCAGCAGTTGAGAGGGCACTTATAAAAATGTTTCCATAGGCCCGCACCTGACAGTTCGCCCACACGCTTCGGTGGTTGAACAAGGACCCCACCGACAGGTAGGGGCAGAGCGCAGGGCCCTGGAGGGAGGAGTAATGGGTACCTGTCATGCCGTTGGAATAACAGCAGTGAGTAACGGTGATGTCTATTGCCAGAGCGCAGGGCCCTGGAGGGAGGAGAAGTGGGTACCTGTCATGCCGTTGAAATAACGGAAGTGAGGAACGGCAATGAGTATTGGAGGAGTGCAGGGCCCTGGAGGGAGGAGTAATGGGTACCTGTCATGCCATTGAAGTATCGGCAGTATTTGCACATGCGCTGAGTGCTGCACAAGTGGTGTACGGGGACTGAGATGAAAAGCAGCACAAAAGGCTTTGGTGGCAGCAGGTCAATGAGGAGCTTGGCAAGCTTTTAACGTTCATCCATTCAAAACATGTGAACGTTCGAAAATAAAGCGACGGAGTAGTAGCAGGTCGTGAGCATGCTGCACAAGTAGTGTGCGGGAATGAGAGCTGCAAAAGCAAGTCTCAGCAGCCACAGAGCATGGGGGCAGAGCAGCAGTGCTTGTGTGATGACAGAAGTGCTCTTTGAAGCTAATCTGAAAGTACTACCGAACCCTCTGGCGGTTCCAGTGCGAGGCACCCAGCGCAACACACGCATGCAAGACCACATCATTCTGGGGGCAATCCTCTGGCGGTTCCAGTGCGAGGCACCCAGCGCTACACGCGCAAGACCGCATCATTCTGGGGGCAGTTCTTGAACAAGTCGTTGCACAGCACCTTGCTGTTCCCAGCAGTTCTAGCTTTGTGTTTTCAAAGGGCCTTGGTGGTTTGAAATCAACTGACGTGGCCTTTTCCTTGTGCTGTCTGGAACGACATGCAAGATGATTTACATTGTAGTATAAGTCCCATTAAACCCTCCAGATCCCCATTAGCTTTCTTCTTTGTAGCTTTGTGGTGGAGGAGGCTCACAGCTCTTCTGAGCCAATGTGTCTCCTTTTCCTTAATTGAGGTAGGGAGAGTTTCCTCTGCCTACGTAATTTTTCTTTTTCTTTTCTTTTCTTTACAAGTCCCATAACTTTTAAGTTATAGCCACAAATTGATGGACTGGAATGACACATGTAGTCACACATTGATGGGCGTGGAATTGATGGTCTGGAATGACTTGCAAGATGACTTACAACCACAAATTGATGGATGTGGAATGACTCACTTGAAGTCAGATGTAGTTACAATTGATGGGCGAGGAACTGATGGTCTGGAATGACATGCAAAATGGCATGCAGTCACACATTGATGGGCGTGCGAACAATGCAAAGAGCTTTGTGTCAAAGCCTTTCCCTGGAACCAAAACCCAGGCACTGCTGTCATGTGCCTGGCTAAGCGTGTGCTTACTTTGGTGCAAGCCAAGCCGATATACTCAAGCTTAATGGTGCCCCCAGGCACCAAACATTTGTTTTTCACGGTATGCTGGGTGTGGCGACAGCTGAGTGCATGCTCCAGTGATGATCCCACACAGCAACCACCACCTGGCGTGCATCATGCAGGCGCTTTGCACAACGTTGCTTGGTTCCCAATGCCCGGCGGACATGAGAACAGAAAAAAAATTGATTTTGATGCTTGGCGTGCCTGCCTGGTTGAATTGGAAATCGAAACTGGTTCCAGGTGCCTGGTGGGCATGGAAACGGAAAAGAAAAATCTGTGATGCTTGGCAGAAAAAATGCCTAGCTGAATGGGAAACCGTCATTGACTCCAAATGCCTGGTGGTCGTGCCTGGTGGAGACAGAAAGAACAACATCAGCTGTGCCCTGCTTGGAATTAAAGTTGAGTGGTCTTGCCTAATGGAGACAGAAAGTACAACATCAGCTGTGCCCTGCTTGGAATTGAAGTTGAGTGGTCTTGCCTAATGGAGACAGAAAGAACAACATCAGCTGTACTCTGCTTGGATTTGAAGTTGAGTGGTCGTGCCTAATGGAGACAGTAAGAACAACATCAGCTGTGCTCTGCTTGGATTTGAAGTTCAGTTTTGCAATCAAGGACTGTGAGGCACTGTCAAATGGACTGACTGCTATCCTGCACCCTTGCATTTCACCCAGGCACACCTAACTAATGCCTACCGTTGCTTGGCTCCCAGTGCCTGGTTGAAAAGAAGGGCCCCCGCGTAACCACCCACATGTGGCCAGCCCCGTTGCGCAGCCGGCCCACACAGACATAGGCGTCCAGCCCAAAGCCCAGCAACAAACTGCACGCACAGGAGTGGCGGCCTTTCTTCATTCCCAAAATTGAACAGCCAGCCCACGCAGACATAGGCGTCCAGCCCAAAGCCCAGCAACAACTGCACGCACAGGAGTGGCGGCCTTTCTTCATTCCCAAGATTGAACAGCCAGCCCACGCAGACATAGGCGCCCAGCCCACATCCCAGCAACAAAGTGCATACACGAGAGTCATGGCCTTTTTTCAATCCCAAGATTGAACAGCCAGCCCACGCAGACATAGGCGCCCAGCCCACATCCCAGCAACAAACTGCATGCCAATTGGCTGATGCTTGCTTACTTTGCCGTCATGCACCTTTGAATGCCTGTCAAGCGTGGCACAAAGCTAATTGCTCAGCTCGTTACACATTGGTCGCAAGCCAGGCATGGGATCACAATTTCATGGATACGAAATGCATAACACCTCATAAAAGGTATCACAAAACCTCAGAACAGCAGCAAGTCAAGCATGGGATCGACACCTCATTATCAACACCTCATTATACAAGAGCAACAAGGTAAGCATGGGATTGCACTCTGATTTGAGCATGGGTCAACCTTGCATGGCTGCATGCATGGGCCAAGCCTAGCTAACAACAATGCCTTCAAGGCAGAGTCTTTACAGCAAACAGTAACCTCATGAGGCCCTTTTGCACCCATGCATGCGCACTCACCTTGCTAATACACATGCGCATGTCACCCTTGCCCAATCACAGTATACCTCTGATCAGATGCACAGACCAAGCCCCTTTTAGCTGTCTCCCTTGGCTGGCGTAGGCTTTCCTTTTCTAACCCTTAGCTGTCACATGTGTATACCTTTGCCTGACACACACGCCTTTGAGCATTGCAGCAAGGACTGCAGCATAGGCAGCCTCATACAACCACAAGCATGCCTAGATGAACTTTATTCCCTGCCGCCCATGACAAACTCCTTGGCAATCTGCACTCCCTTGCTTAAGGTTTTACTTGTGGAATGAACAGGCGGACAAACAATGCTAGGCATGCTTTTAATGGATATATAAGGTTGCCTGTGCAGCTGGTAAAGTGAGGGGGTCCGCCGAGCTTGATAGCGACACCCATGCCTGATCATCACATCTTTCCAACAAAGCTAGGGTGCATCACCCTTGTCTAACCATCATGTCCTTGCAGCCAAGCTAGGTTGCGGCACCCATGCCTGACCATCGATTGAGCGAGCCTGCCCATAAATTGAGGGGTCCAATTGAAACAAGTGAGGGGGGTTTGAGCCAAATGGGGGGGCCAGCCAAGCTAGATTGCAACACCCTTGCCTGACCATGGCAATATTTCGAATGCGCATGAGGTTCAGCCCTCAAGCTCGGACGTACCTGCTTTCCAGCAAGGGAACACAGCTGGAGCATATCCTTCACCTCACAACCTAACAAGCGTTTCCGTTGCCTCCCCATTTTTGCTCTGCCTCGTGCAAAGGGCCTGAGTTCACTCAATTCGGGGCCTGGCATTTACCCATTTGCTCTGCCTCAAGCAAGGGCCTCAGATCCCTCAGTTCAAGGCCTTAGCACATTCACATCACACACGTGCCCCTGTACAGGAGCGCTGCCTGCTCTTTTCCTGTGGGCTATAATGTCCAGAAGGCTTTGCCCATATGCCCACAAACATAAACTTGAACAAGCTGTGTGCTACAATGAAAAATACAGAAGCTCAATGAGCACATTCACATCACACACGTGCCCCTGTACAGGAGCGCTGCCTGCTCCTCCTGTGGGCTATAATGTCCAGAAGGCTTTGCCCATATGCCCACAAACATAAACTTGAACAAGCTGTGTGCTACAATGAAAAATACAGAAGCTCAATGAGCACATTCACATCACACACGTGCCCCTGTACAGGAGCGCTGCCTGCTCCTCCTGTGGGCTATAATGTCCAGAAGGCTTTGCCCATATGCCCACAAACATAAACTTGAACAAGCTGTGTGCTACAATGAAAAATACAGAAGCTCAATGAGCAAATACACATCACACACGTGCCCCTGTACAGGAGCGCTGCCTGCTCCTCCTGTGGGCTATAATGTCCAGAAGGCTATGCCCCCACACATGAATTTGAGATGCGTGCTACAATGAAAAATACAATGGGAAAGTATAGAACACGATGAAGGATACAGAAGCACCAAGAGCAAATGCACATTACACACATGCCTGTACAGGAGCACTGCCTGCTCTTCCTGTGGGTCACCTTGCCCTGATAACTGTGCGAACACACGAAATGAGAGAGATAGCTACAGTGAGAGATACAGAAGCACCATGAGCAAATGCAGTGCACACTTGCCTGCACAGGGGCGCTATTTCCTGCAGAGGTCTGCTTAGGAGCACTACTTGCCTGCACAGGAGCACTGCCTGCTCTTCCTGGGAGCCGCAGCGCCCTGAAAGCAGTGTGTGCAGCGAGCACCAGCACTCCGTTCCCAAGCCTGCGTGCACATAATCAAAAGGGTTGTGCTGTTGATCAGGGTTGAAACAAAACAAAGACAGCAGACATTGTGCACCCAGTGCCCACATCAGTGAAAGGTGGATAGCAAGTCAATTAGCCAGAAAACAGTAAACATCGTGCACCCCGTGCTCATGCCAGTAAGCAGCAATCGAGTGGCCAGTGAGCCAGTAAGAACAGTATATGTTATGCCCGAGCCAGTGTACACACAAGCAAGCAGCATAGCTAGAGCTGTTGTGAGGAGGGTCGGCAGTTGCACTCTGCTTCTGCACGCACACGTGCGTGCGCGCAGGCACTCACACAAACACACACGCGCACACACATGAGCCACCATGCAAGTAGGAGAGGCATAATCTTGTAGCAGATACCCCAATTTTAAGCTTCCTTGGCGCTGTGCACAGTGATCACACAATCACAAAATACGTGTCTTTCCTTCTAGCCTGTGTGCCGGCTGGATGTCAGGCATTTTGACTCAAGGTATCTTTGCCATTTCAATTCTGGCTGACCTTGATATCACCCTTCATCTTCCTTATCAAGAAATGCTGTTTTCAGCCTAGCCTCAGATCATGCCACAAAGAAGCAAGCCCTGAAACTCTTTGAACACCTTCAGCAATGTGTGCAGTAAGCATGAGGTGAACTACGGGCACCGATATGACATCCTTCAATCTGGCCCATCAAATCGACATGGCATGCTTGACCTGACCTTCTCACTCACATGCTGATCGTGTTGGAAATTGGGAAGGCAGCGCAAAGGCCAGTACATTGCAAGCCAAACTTTCAATTCATTGATTTTTGGGGCACAGACTGCCAATGCAAACACCCATTTTGATATCTGTCTGGCCCTCCATCCTAGCCACCCTAGCCAATGCATGGTGTTTTTCCCCCTATATTCAGTAGTGCCATATAGGCTAAGCGCTGCTGGGCAAATGTTAAGGCCAACATGGTTGATTCTGCAATGCTCGAGCCCTCCCACTTGCTGCAACAATCTGTCAGCATCAACTTTTCTGGTCATGGTCACAACTCAACTTTTGGCACAAGGTTGGGGTGCCCGTGCGACCAGTAACACAATTAATAAGATGTGTGAGACAAATTGCATGGCCACCACCTTTGGATGCAGCAGCAACCACTGCCAATTTTCATGGTTAAGGCCACCTTCAACGCAAAATTGGCGTGCCAATTCAATCCATTTGAGATTTGGCAAAAACCATGGCCACCACGTGTGAATGCAGCAGCAGCGGCAGCAGCCACATTTTGGCTCATGGATCTTTCTAACAGAAAATCGGTGTGACTATACAACCCATTTTGGTGTGACAGAAAGGCCACTATACCTGTGGATGCAGCAGCAGCAGCTGCAGCGGCTTTGCTCTCCAGATCTCCAAATTCTCCTGCTTCACTTTCAAGGACCTGCATCAGCAACAAGTGCTGACAGTTTCTCAGAGGGTGTATAAAAGGCCTGGGAAACCTCTTCGAAACATCTCGAGTATACCTTTTCTCCTACACCGTTACAGAGGGAGTCAACTGGCCTATTCGTGCTGGACATGCTCTTTCTTGCATTTTTTTCTCAAACCTAACCATGCCAACCATTACTTTTCACAGAAAATTACAATCACCAAAAAATGATGAAAAACAGACTCCAGATCACTCCCCTGGCCTCACATCACCCAAATCTGGCCTGTAGCTTCACCCTGGGACCATTCTTCAGTCACAGATTTATGTTTTTGTGACATTATACACAACTCTAACATCTTGCATATTCCAAAAAAGGATGAAAGGAGGTCTAAAATGACCTTTTTGGTACCCCTTGTGCTGGAATTTCTTAGGTATTTTGTTTATATATATATATATATATTCTTTTCTCAGATAAATGGCTGAGATTCCATACCTCACCAACCACTTAGTCATTTCGATCCATTTTTTGCAATGATATTTCTTTGTTGTAAGGGCCCCAAATAATCAAAAATCACCAATGTCGATGCAGTCACTGAGTGGGTGGTCTGAATTGGAGATTTGGTGGTCAAAAGTAGGGTACTGCACTCAAGCTCACCAATCCAAAACCAGCAACCTCTTTGTAGCAACACCAGAAGCAACAGGCAACAACACTGTCCCACTTGAGGAAGACTGGCTGGCCTTCAGGCACAGTTTCACTTTTGCAACACAGAGGCTCCTCGCAACACATACATCATGCACTGTCTCACTACTCAAAACCCACCCCGTTGTCAACGCCACCAACTTTTCCAGTCAGCCCCGCAGCAGCATGTGCATCATCATCCCTGGGCCGGAGCAATGACACAACACGTGCGCAATGTCGGGGCGTGGGGAGGAGTCGCCCCAGCTGGAGCGGCCGCACAAAGGCTGGCGATGGGATCATGGCACCGTCCTCTCCCCGGGCAAGGACCTGTGTGCGGTATCACCATGGCACAGTATGCAGGTAGAAGGTAGGAGTCCATTTGATGTTGGTGCATTCTTACAACAGTACATGGCACCATAGTTAGAATGTAGATGTAAAACGGCATGATGATTGGGATGTAGATGCGCAGGATCATTGCACTGTCTGCTACCTAGGCTCCCTGGGCTAGAACCAGCGTGTGCTTGTGCACGCATGAAAGCATCAAACCCATCAACAAATGTGTGCCACAGCTCCTACAGTTTAGAAATTTCTTTTAAGGTAGGAGGATCAGCAGGGATCTAATATGTTTGTGTTTTACGGAGACCCTGTGACAGATTTTTGTAGGGAACACACTGATACACGGATTTCAAGAGCACGTGTGTGTGTGTGTGTGTGTGTGTGTGTGCGTGTGTGTGTGTGTGTTTGTGTGTGTGTGTGTGTGCGTGTGGGCACGTGTGTGTGTATGTGTGTGTGCGTGCGTGTGTGTGTGCGTGTGGGCACGTGTGTGTGTATGTGTGTGTGCGTGTGTGTGTGTGTGTGCGTGTGTGTGTGTGTGTGTGTGTGTGTGTGTGTGTGTGTGTGCGCGTGTGTGTGTGTGCGCGTGCACGTGTGTGTATGTGTGTGTATGTGTGTGTGCGCGTGTGTGCGCATTTGTCACATGGATCTTAAGTGGCGGATCGTGTTCTGAAACCATACCCTCTTACACTGACCCTGACCGGCCGGCGCTTGAACTCCAACAGAACTGTAAGACCTCAGTCAGCTGGTCACTTTCCAAGCCCGTGCTCACTCGCACACTGACCTTGACCGGCCGGTGCTTGAATTCATTCATGCTCAGCCGGACATAGTCTGCCCACCACGCCCTTGCCCGCGTGATGAACCCAGCAGCTGCCTCTGCATCCCTCGCGCTTTCACTGCGCTGCTGCAAGACCAGCAAGGGCTCCTCCAGCACCACATCCGTCTGAGAACAAATAAAATACAGCAGAGGGCCACAATCAATACAATGTATGGTGCATAGCCCGCGCTGCTGCAAGACCACCAAGGGCCCATCCGGCGCTACGTGTCTGCCTGCCCAATATCAAGACACAGCACGCGGACACGCATTTGCGACAAAAAAGTAGGAGCGGAAGCAACACGGTGTCATTGTGCATAGTCTTTAATTGCTACATGAGCCTAGTGTGCAACAGCAGTACAGAAGTAGATAGGTATCTAAATGAGGATCACAGTTGAAGCACATGACTGTGACAGAGTTGGACAGTGCAGTCCTATGGATCTGCTTGTTTTTCCTTTGCCTGATGGATTTGCTCCAATGCGGCAGAGTCAGCACAGAGGCTCATGCAGTGCTACATGTGCTACCGTGCACATAAATAGGTGCTGCATGGATGCCCTTTTCAAAAGCAGGCCTGCCTTGCTGCTTGTGCCAGCTGCAGGTTGCTGGGGATGCATGGCCTCAGAGCGCGCTATCCCCAAGTTCAGTTGTTCATGGGGATGCATGAATTCAGTGCGCGCTATCTCTAAGTTCAATAGCTCATGGGGTTGCATGAGCTCAGAGCGCGCAATCTCTGAGTTCAATAGCTCATGGGGTTGCATGAGCTCAGTGCACGCTATTACAGTACCCACCAGCTCATGACACAGGATAATCCCTCAATGCATCCCTCGATGCATGCACATGCTTTATCTGTTGCTTAACTGTCCGGGAACATCACATGCAGCTCGTGCACCCTATTCCTTTACCCTATCCCTCTATTACGCAAATTCTGCAAACCAAGCCTTGACCAAGTGAGGCACGCGCAGGGCTTGCTGCTCCCTTCTCACCCAGAAGCGCAGCTCAGATCACACTACCCCTCAATTCATCCTGGTTCTGCAAACCAAGCCTTGACCCAGTGAGGCACATGCAGAGCTGCGTTTGGTGCTACCAGACAACAGAGTAACAAGTGCAGAGGGACAGTCAGATTCAAGTCAACCCACTTTAGGGTGGAGAGCCAGCTGCAAACGGAGCACGCCCACAGTCGTGGCCCCTGCAGGCAGCCCTAGTGCAGTGCCTGCACAGCAAGCATGATGAGGAAGCAGATGGAATGAGAGAGGGTACAGGGGAGGCTTAAATGACACTTGTCATGGGATCCACTCTGAACTTGGAGATGTGATCATGCTATACAGATGGCAGCTTCGGGGGTCATTGCCAACCATTTTCACTACCTGCTAACCTTGCACGACTAGAAAGGAAGCATTGGAGCCTGATACTCGCAGCATCATTGATTTGGCACTGTGATCTGCGCCTGCAGTCAAGTCAAAAGGCTTGCAGCATCAATCAGTCATCATAGTCATCATCACCACTAGCACCAGCACCGTCATCATCATTACCGTCGTCATCAGCAGTAGCAGCAGCAGCAGCAGCAGGAGGGGGGGTGCACAGCTTTTGATGTCTGACCCAGCCTGTGGTTGCTCTAAGGGGTTGACTTCAAGTGGCGCAAGAGCTTTGTTGATTCCCTGCCCTCGGACAAATGCACATGGAAACAGAAACAGGAAAACCCATTCCCTCTCTGCAGGTACCGTTAGCTTCAGCATGCTCGGCCTGGGTCACCCGCCATTTCCTCTGATTCATCTGCTCAATTGATGCCCAATCGCTGTAGGAGAACGAGCAGTGTTTTGCATGCCCTGTGCAAGCAAATCACCTGGCCTCTGCAAAGATCATGCTTTCAACCACAGCCTGTTCAGCATGCTGCCTACCCAAGGGCAGGGAATAACATGTTTGAACTGGGAAATAGCAAATTATAGCGTGCACTCGATCCACGTTGTCTGCTGCTAGTAGCATCCTCACCATCACTGCCTGCAGGGCACACAGCCTGCTCACAAGCAGACTGCCCTTTTAATACTGCAAATAACAAACTCCAACACACGCTGGGTGTCCAACTCACCCGGCCTTCTGCTCCTGCGCTGACCTCCACCACGGGCCATCTCCACAGTAGCACCGTCCTCCACTCCCCAAACCCCAGGCCCACCATGACACACAGCACCCTCAACTCACCAGGTCCACTGCTGAGTTGCACGCTGACCACCACGGGCCGCCTCCGCAGCAGCACTGTCCTCCACTCCCCAAACCCCAGGCCTACCACCGAACACAGCACGCTCAACTCATCAGGGCCACTGCTGAGTTGCACGCTGACCACCACCGGCCGCCTCCGCAGCAGCACCGTCCTCCACTGCCCAAACCCCAGGCCCACCACCGAACACAGCACGCTCAACTCACCAGGGCCACTGCTGAGTTGCACGCTGACCACCACCGGCCGCCTCCGCAGCAGCACCGTCCTCCACTGCCCAAACCCCACGCCCACCACCGAACACAGCACGCTCAACTCACCAGGGCCACTGCTGAGTTGCACGCTGACCACCACGGGCCATCTTCGCAGTAGTAACATCCTCCACTCTCCAAACCCCAGGCCCATCACCACACACACAGCACCCTCAACTCAACAGGCCTGCTGCCGAGCTGCACATTCACCACCACCGGCCACCTGTGCAGCACCACCGTCCTCCACTCCCCAAACCCCAGGCCCACCATGACACACAGCACCCTCAACTCACCAGGGCCACTGCTGAGTTGCACGCTGACCACCACCGGCCGCCTCCGCAGCAGCACCGTTCTCCACTCGCCCAAGCCCAGGCCCACCACCACACGCTGCATGCATGACAGCTGCACCACACCCTGCTCCGCATCACTTAGGTCTGGGTTCGAGGGAGGGTCTGGGTGCCCAGGCTGCGATCGCTGCCCCTCCTGTGCTAGTGATGATGGATCGCAGCCAGGCAGATGCCACTGCTGCTGCTGCTGCAGCTGTGGCTGTGACGGCGTAGCTGAGGTAACCACCATGTGGATGGGCTGACGCAGCGCCAGCATCTGCATGATGCCGTGACATTCAAACGACACGATTAATGTCAGCGTGGTGATGTCAGCACCTGCAACCACCAGTGCCAAGATGATGGGCCAGCACAGCGCCAGCGCCTGCACGATGTCGTGACATTCAAACAACACAAAGTCAGCATCTGCAAAACACCAGTGCCAAGATGATGGGCTAGCGGGGTGCCAGCGTCTTCATCAAAGCCAAAGGCAATAGCCAGCCGGGGATACGAGGAAGATGAACAAAGACAAGAGATGGAGCAGTTGTGAACGGCAGTTCCCAGAGTAAGGAGTACCAAGGGAGGGACGGGCCCTTAACTCTTCAGATGATCTGCTGAAACTGCCAAGAAAAGGAAGCATTAAGGTGCATGGAGCAGGCACTCAAAACCTGCAACGGCCTGCAAAAAGAATCGAGGTGATGAGCGGTAGCTGGGGTCCCTTTCCTCGATACACGTAGCGTTCTTGGCCTGCAAAGTTTTTTTTTTCCTGGTGAGCCAGTACTCTCAGCTGAATCAAGCCAGTCACTGAGTGCAAGCATAAAGGTTTTAGGAAGGTTTTTAGCACTGCAAAATGCAACGAAACTTGAACACAAAATGCAGCATGTCGTCTCCTTATACACGATCTCAGCAAAATGCGAATTGCAGCATGCCATCTCCTTGCACACAATCTCAGATTTGCCCATGCTCACCTGCAGGCTAGCCGGCACTGGAGCACATAAAATCAGAATTTTAACCTTCAACCTGCCGTACTGTCTCAAACTCTTCATTTGCAGGCCAGCCGACGCATGCAGGCATGAGAAGCAGACCTCTTTACCGTTTGGCACCAATTTGAATGCAGCAGATGCTCCCTCTTCCTACCTGCAGGCTTAAGGACACTTCTGGCCCACCAACCAATGCGCCTCCGCCCCCCGCTACTACATGCGCTGCACTGCCATGAACTGATTGTTCTGCTGCTGCATCTGTGTTTGGGGTGTTTGTCTGACCGGGAGAGGGGGATGTACTTGACCCCGGTGGCTTTGTGCTTGGGAGCTCCAAAAACACCTGCAGCAGCAAAGCGAAAGGCACTTTGCATCTTAGAGTGTTAGCAACCCAAGGGAGAGTGCAGAGGGAGTGAAAGCAATGAGAACTATCTCTCCAGTGCAAACGTAGCTGCAATGGAACAATCCTCAAACTGGACTCCAGTTACTGGAGCAATCAAGCTTCAAGGTGTGGCCTCAGCAGAACGTTTGATACCAGTGTTTGGCAGATTAAGTGGCCACACACAAATCCATAGATCTCCAACACAAACTCAATGCTACATGACACCTTTGCCTTCTGCCCTCAACATTTGGGCAGGACATGAAAACGTTTGCACCCGCTTGAAAGGAAGATTTAAGAATGCAGGCAGCATCCCCTGCCCTCTCAAAACTTCAGCCTTTCCCTTTCAGCATGTCAGTAACAACCTGCCCCTTTCAACATCTCACTATCAGTATGTCACTTTCAGCCTTTCCCTTTAAGTGTGTCACTTCCAGCCTTTCTGCTTCAGCATGTCATTATCAGCCTGTCTCGTTCAGCCTTTCCCTTTCAGGATGTCACTATCAGCATGCCACAATCAGCATGTCTCTATCAGCATGCCACAATCAGCCTGTCCCTTCAGCATGTCACTTTCAGCATGTTACTTTCGGCCTTTCCCTTTCAGCATGTCATCACAAGATGCAAGGCAGTCCTGCTTCTCGGAAAGCGGAGTCCATCTGTGTGTAGGCAGCAGCACAGTGTCCATCTGCATGAGGGCAGCAGCAGCACAGAGTCCACGCAAGCCAAACTGCTTCCAAACCCCTCCAACAATGTCATCAAGGGATCTACCACCAGCCCCTAGAGAACAGGCTCCGCGCATGCAGGCACGAACGCCACTACTTGTCCAATCCATGCCTCTCATTTAATCCACCCAACTCCCCCTAAAAAGCATGCTCTACGTACACAGGCACAGGCGCCACTGTCTATCCAAATTGAGACTTATACTAGACTAAGACTTAAGCCTTAAGTTAAGGGTTTAGACTTACAGATAGACAGTGGTGCTTTGTGCACGCTTCACTTATCCAAACCACTCACCTCGCCCTGAAAAGCAGGCTCAGTGCACGCAGGCACAGGCGCCACTTCTAACCTCTGTCCGAAGCACTCCAGGCTCAAGCAAAGCTGCTCCCCAGGCAGGGGTGCGCGGGTAAGATAGTCCGTGAAGGCAGTGCCACCCAGCACCTTGATCTGGAGGTATGTGCGGCCACCACTGCATAGTTAATTTGAAAAAATTGTGTAGTTTGTATGTATGTGTGTGTGAGTGTGCGTGCTCGCGCGCGCTTGTGTGCGTGTTGAGATAGTCCATGAAAGCAGTGCTATCCAGCACCTTGAACTGGAGGTATGTACGGCCACCACTGTATAGTTCCTTTGACATAACTGTGTGCGTGTGTGTGTGTGTGCTCGCGCGTGCGTGTGTGCGGCCGAAATGGTCCATAAAACCAGTGCTATGCAGCACCTTGATCTACAGGTGTGCGGCCACCACTGCACATTTCATATGACACAAGTGTGTGTATGTACGCGTGTGTGTTTGGTGAGATAGTCCGTGAGGGCAGGACCACCCTGCCACCCAGGACCTCGATCCGAAGGAATATGCGGCCAACACTCCACAGGAAAGGAAAGGAAAGAAGGGGTTGGATAGCTGAAGCTGCCTATGAGGGCAGCTCAGCCGAAGCAAAAAAGGTGCCTGAAGCCAAACCAGCCCAATCGGGGTATGTACAGCCACCACTGCAAAGGAGGCATTGACAGCAACCAATGTACAGCCACCACTTCAAAGGGGGCATTGACAGCAACCAATGGAGGCAGCAAACATGTGCTCGCTGCAAGTATGTGCCCATTGCCTGAGACGGCCATACATTGCACAGCAGCGTATTTTCTGATTGTGCATTTGTTGTCGTGCAGGGTGGCAGCATGGCATGTGCTTGGTGGGATTCATTCGACAGTTGTGTGTGTGCATGTTGCGTGGGGCAGTAGGCGACCGGCTCCTTTAGCTCCCTTCGTAAGGTGTATATACCATGTAACAGTGTTCATGTGTGTGTATAGGTGTGTGTGTATTTGTGTGTATGCGTGTGTGTTTGTGCGCGCGTGCGTATGTGTGTGTGTGCGTGTGTATGTGTGTGTTTGTGAAAGCGTGTGTGTGTATGTGTGTGTGCGTGCATGTGTGTGCGTGGTTGCGTGCGTGCGTGTGTGTTTGTGTGCGAGCATGCGTGTGTGTGTGTGTGTGTGTGTGTGTGTGTGTGTGTGCGCGCGTGTGTGTCTCTTTGCGCGCACGCCCTCGCGTGCGTGCGCTGATGCCATGATGTGCTAGGCGTACATGCTTACATGGTGTGCATGCTTGCAAACGTCCATTCGTTGAAGTTTCAGCTTTTCCGACAATTTCCAAATCCGAGGCATCAGGTTTGCAGATGCGGGTAATGAGGCACACACAATCTGGAAGTTTATGCGCAAGATCTTCGTGGCAACTTCTACCACGCATTTTAAATGCAGGTCTAGATCTGCAGCTGCAGGAAGGAAGTGCAAAGTTCTTTCAAGGTTCAAGCATGCCATTCTGAAGGCTGCAGCAGGTGCAACAAGCTTTTTCACGGACGTTTCAACATCCTGATCAACACTATCTCTGCCCCAGCTGTTCAGGGCATGTAAGTTTTAAGTCAAAGTCATGTAGCAAGCTCCAAGAAGCCCAGAAAAGGGAACATTCTCAAGCACCAGCAAGCACCCCAAAATATGCGCACCGGCTCTTCTGGGCCAACGTGCCTCCTTTTCCTTGACTGATGTAGGGAGAGTTTTCTCTGCCTACACAGTTTTTCTTTTCATCTTCTTCGCTTATATGCAGCGGCACACCTTTTGGATGGCCTATCAGCCAGAATAGCGGGCTGTGGGCCTCTTGTGTCCTTTACAATCCCCTATATTTGCACCGGCACACCTTGTTGAGGGCGCTGATGGTACGGAGAGCGGCAAGTACGGGCTTGTCTGAGGAGTTTGGCTTGAGGCAGGAGGGGGGACTGAAATGCTTTTTGCCAGTTGCTCGATGATGCCTCGCTCCTGCACAAGATACTTTTTGATTTGTTACTCTAAAATCTTCTGCATGAGAACTCCTGGCAACAGACATTTCAGCAGTTGAGCGTGTACTACAGGAGCTACTTCTGCAATTGTTGTTAATCAAGTTGTCTTTTGCATGTTTATCTGAGCTCAAAAACTGTGCTGGCTGAAAAAAACTCACTTGCAGCAACTCTAGGGCCTTGTTGGGCTTGACCTGGGTCCCTGCCTGTTGTAGTTGCAAATCCTGGAGCATCGACACAGTTCCTGGGGTTAGATTTAACCTTGAGCATATAGTTTCATCTCCACCTTTCAATACAAGCTCAAATAGAGCACAAGCAAGCATACCTTCAGCAAATATGCAAATTCAAAGGGCAAGCAAGCGGATGGAAATTGAGCGCTGAGATTTCTGTCTGACCTGCTGACCTTCCAAGACTGCAACGCATACCCGCAAAAGCTGTTCAATGGTGCTTGAAACTCCCAGGGACTTGAGTTGGTGCCTGATGGCCAGTTTTAAGTCCTCCATGGCCTCACGCACTTATGTCTGCACCCACAAAGGAGAATTCTGTTGCCATCTGTCATTGGCTGCTGCTCGTGGACCGTGATGGAAGGTGCATTTTAAAATTTTATTCGATTAATATGCATGCTGCAAATGGTGTCTATGCAGCTGAACGTTTGCATGTGTGACCTCACTGTTGCTCTGATCCATCAAATTTCAAGGTATATCGTGTTTTGTTCGGGTTGAGAAGTGTTACAACCGGAAGTTGAGGTCACGCATCACAATTTTCCTCCTACTCTGATGACGTGTCCAAAGAAAGTATCCGATTAATCTTTTAATTCGTATCACCCGCGTAGCCCTCACTCTCCTCGAAGATGGGAAATTCAATGGGCAAGAGCGGTGCGTGTGTGTCACACAAGCGTGCTTGCATGGATACGCAGACGTTTGCAAACACACTTACACTACACAGACATACACAAACACACATAAACACGCATACATACATACTCACATGTACACGCACAGTGGACGCGGTTGTGGAAATGGCCAAGACGCCCATGAACTACAGTCCACCTTTGGGCGCACCCAACCCAGTGAGTGCAGGCATGGCCATGGAGGACTGTGAGCATGTCTTGCTGCCAGCAGCTTGCTTGCACCCATCTTGATGATGAAGATGATGATCCTGATGACATACACAACATCAGCATTGCAACACATGTGTTGTGCATGTTGCATCAATGTGTTGTATCGTACGCAACCCCCTGGTTGATGGTGATCCTGATGGCATACACAACATCAGCATTGCATGCTTGTTTACAGATTCACTCACATGCATCACATCAAATGCGCCCTTCCACATCCTCAGGCCAACCCCCTGGTCTATTTTGACATCAGTGTTGGGGATGGGACCCCTCTGGGCCGGATCGTCATGGAGATGAAGAAGGATATCACTCCAAAGACAGCTGAGAACTTCATCCAGCTGGCTCAGCAGCCAATGGGGGCAGGCTACAAGGGCAGCAGGCAAGGGGGGCAGGCTACAAGGGCAGCATGGGCAACAAGGGTAGCATGAGTACACTCATTTGCTGGTGCAAGTGTCCTGTTGGGCATTTCCAATGCTGCAAATGGCCTTGCCCGCAGCTCTATGACTCAGTTAACCAGGGATACAGTCCTGCTGGGATCAGCCTCACTGATGTGTGTATGCCTCACAGATGTCTGTATGTGCCTCACAGATGTGTGTGTGTATGTGTGTGTGTGTGTGTGTGTGCATGCGCGCGTGTGCGTGTGCATGTGCACTTGGGCGTGTGTGCCTCACAGATGTCTGTTTCTGTGCCTCAGATGTAGACACATTTGGCGACACTCTCACCATCTTCCTTTCAATCTTTGCTCTCACAGGTTTCATAGGATCATTCCCAGCTTCATGTGCCAGGTAGGCCTTTATGGGAGTTGTTTGCAGATTGTCAATGCATCTTTGCAAGCCTTGGTATCTGAACTGTTGCTATGGACCGAGCAGTGGCCACCTCAAGGACTCCTTTTGCAACATGTGCTCCCTCTTTTTAAAGGCATTTGAGCACTTGAATGCAAGTTTGAGCACAGATTTATCTCAAATGCAAGTTTGCTGCCTCTTTAAGAAGCATTCACACTGCAACTTTGAACGCGAACTCCATGAAGGTGTCTAAGAGTCAAGGCTGGTTGCATGCTTTTAGCAAAAGAACTCAATTCATCTACAGAAAAGTGTTCATTAGCAAGGATACGAACTCACAGAGGCCTTGGTTGAAGGCAGTTGAGGTCTAAATAACATCAATGATATCTACAGAGGACTGGATGTGCAGATGTGCCTGCTTCTAAATGAGTTCTTTGAATTAGTAGGGCGGTCAAGCCTATTGACATGTGGCACGTCTTATTAATATGGCAACATGCATGTGTTTTCAGCTGAGCTCAGTACTAATGAGTGTGTTGCCGGACATTCATGCGTTTTCGTGTAAAGAAACAACTGCTGGACTTGATGGAGAAAGGATTTACTGTGCTGGGCATGCTTATTCTGCATTCTGCAAATCCATATTTTTTTGGATTCTGAGTCCATCGATCTTGCCGCACACAGCTGCTCCTCTCAATGAATGCCTTTAAAAGTTGGTTTGACAAAACCCCACTTTCTTTCGGGTGATGAAAATTTTCTGGTGTTCTTATGGTGCCTCTAAGCATTGAAAAGCTTGGGCCGATGCCACCTGGAAACCTTTAACCAATTCCTGTCCTTTGACCAGGGTGGAGACTTCACCAGGGGCAACGGGACCGGCGGCCGCTCCATCTATGGTGAGGAGAACGATGTTTACATCTCATGAGAGGGCACGACTTCAAAACATGGTTGTCGATACACCTAGTCCTCAACCTACTGCTTAATGGTGTTGTACCTTGACAAATTAGAGCAGCGAGCATATCATGAATGGCATGATCAGGGTTTTTGCATGCTGAGCTCAGCCTGGCCAAACAAGAGAAAAATAGGACGGCAAGTATGGCGTCAATGGCATGGCATGATCAGGGTTTTTGCATGCTGAGCTCAGCCTGGCCAAACGAGAGAAAAATAGGACGGCAAGCATGGTGTGAATGATATGGCATGATCAGGGTTTTGGCATGCTGATCTCAGCCTGGTCAGATGAGGGGAGACGCATGCTGGCTTCAAGGTTTGCTTGTAGATCAAGCTGGTTTGAAAAGTGATCATGGAAGGTGCCCTCTTGTTCCTTTGTCCCTCCTGTTGAGAAGAATGGCATTTTCACATGGCTTGGATAAAGCGGGGCAGAGCTGGACCTTTTCTCAAGAGGAGATTTATTTAAAGGAGCAATCAGATGAAATTTCCTTGGACTATGGTAAGTGCATTCTTGAGCTTGGTATTCTCACATGGCTGAAATGCTGCTGCATCCAAGCCATACAAGCAAATTAAGCTTCAGAATGATCGATCATCATTGTCCAAGTAGGTAGTATTTACTTGCTTCCTTCAACAACACTCATGTCGGGAATGCATGCAACCGGTCTGCTGCTGGTGTGGAAACGCACTCTCAACATGAATCATATTAAAGGAAGCAATTAGATAGTGCCTACTTGGACTGAGATAATTGCATTGAAGACTTTGAATTGCCTCCCTTGATTTGAGACAGATGGCTGCGGATGACTGTACCAAACCTCTCCACAGAGTCACTCAAACATGCCAAGCGTCTGATGTCACCAATTGAAGAAACTGTGCCGGTCCATGCTCATGCATATGTGCCCCACCAAGAGCCCTCTTGGTGGAAGATTGTGGCATAAGCAACCGTGCGCGCCAGGTAGAAAAAGCAAGACAGGCACTGAACAGAAAATCAATGCTTTGACTTGTGAAGATGAGAGTGGATTGGTATGAGATCTTTTAGGTATACATGTACCTGCAGCAAGGCTGGCTTGGAACCCGTTGTGTTGCTGTACTGCAGGTGCCAAGTTCGAGGATGAGAACTTCCAGCTTGCGCACACAGGCCCGGGCGTTTTGAGCATGGTAAGAGAGCTCAATTTGTGCGCCAAGTGAAGGGACAGCAGCCTGGGAGTGGGGCTGCATGCATTCAGGCTGGCTGCTATTCACATGTCTGTGGTGGGATTAAAAAATTGCCTGCAAGCAATAGTCTGATGCCTCACACTCCTGCTGGCAGCATTGTTGTTGGTATAGGGTCATGAGCATTGCCTGGATTACCAACACCTCTCGAGTGTCTGAAAAGGACCCTGCACGCTTTGCTGCACTGCAGGCCAACGCTGGGCCCAACACAAATGGGAGCCAAGTGAGTGGGAAGGCATTTCATGTGCAAGAGCCACCCCTTTATCGGTTGTCTGAAACAGGAATGAGTGTGCAAGCGTGAAGCCACCATGGCAATGGAATCATTCAAAGAAATGGGTGGCAGATAGAAAAAGGATCTGAAACATGAATGAGCGTGCAAGTGTAAAGCCACTAATGGCAATGGAATCAATCAGAGAGATTGATGATGGGCAGATTAAGATCCAAGGTTCTGAAGCATGAATGAGCGTGCATGCGTAGGGCCACCATGGCAATGGAATCATTCAAAAAAATGGATGGCAGGCAGATAGAAGAAGGCTCTGAAATATGAATGAGCGTGCAGGTGTGAAGCCACTAATGGCAATGGAATCAATTAGAGAGGTTGATGATGGGCAAATGAAGATCCAAAGGCTCAGACTGGCCGGCCCTAAATCCATTTGACAAGCATTAATGTGTCTTTGGAGGCTTCTCAGCCCACATTCTTGTTGTGTGCGTTGAATTGCAAAACATGCACGCCCACCCCAACTGTGCACCCTACATGTACTCACGATTGCAGTTCTTCCTGTGCACCGTTGAGACTGCATGGCTGAACGGCAAGCACGTCGTGTTTGGGCAGGCAAGTTTGGACTCCTTATCCCCATTTGCTAGTGAAACTGCATCAGATCCTGCACAATTAGAAACTCTGTATTTAAGAACCCTCTGCCCTGCGCTTGCTCATGAAGACAAGCAGCATTTACATCCTTCCATCTTGCTTCCCTTCCTCCCCATTCGCACCTGGTTTTATTGACTCTTTGTAAGGGAGGCTTGCGCTTTTGTTGCATTATATGGCTGATGATTTTGACGCACAATCTATGCATCTGCTAGCAAGCAGCCAAAGGATGCCACTGCAAATGTTTAATTTAGGAATACTTGGGGATGTCCAAGGATGCCTGATGTGTTCAGTTCTGGAATGTCAACACCAGCAGCCCCCAGTGAGCAGCCCAGAGATGCCACTCCTGGAAGTCTCCAATTTGGGGATATCTGGGAATGTCCAAGGATGCCTGATGTGTTCAGTTCTGGAATGTCAACACCAGCAGCCCCCAGTGAGCAGGCCAGAGATGCCACTCCTGGAAGTCTCCAAATTGGGGATATCTGGGAATGTCCAAGGATGCCTGATGTGTTCAGTTCTGGAATGTCAACACCAGCAGCCCCCAGCAAGCAGTCCGAGGACGTCAACGCAGAAATCCGAGTTGTTGTGAAGAGAGGGGCATTGGCATCCAAGGGCAACTCTGCACTCCAGTGCTCAACACACTGCATGGTGCAATGCCAGTGCTTTGACTGCCAGGAGGAGGGGCTTGAGCTATTGTTTATTTCCTCTAGTGGTGCATGTCGAACCCTTACACAAAGATGTGTCTCTCCTTGTGGACGCCTCATGCACCTTTTCTGGGATGCAAGCAGTCTCTCCTGATGACCACCCATCTTTACAATTCTGCTCTATCAAAGGTGTTTGTTTGCTCAAGCAAGATGGAGGCTGAGAATCGCCATGTTGTCCACGGTCATGCTGGGCAGCACAAGGATTTCACTCTATAGGGTCTGCCTGAGGATCTGCTCTTCTCGCTGTAACCTGCAGGTCGTGGATGGCTACAGTGTGGTGAAGGCAATGGAGGCGTGTGGCGACCGCAGCGGCGCCACCGCAGTGCCTGTGATGATTGCCGACTGCGGAGTTATGCCTGGTGAGTTCTGTCTTTCCAGTTTTTTTGGCGAGACTAGGGGCTCTGCTTGAGCATGTTCCCTCAGATGTTGAGTGGCAGTCTGTACAAAAAGCAAGACTTGGTGAAAAGTGGAATGGCCTGCGTTGCATGGGAGTGGAGGAAGAACGCAAGGGGCTGCATTCCTTGAGTACAGCTTGCCCAGCTTTGTCTTTAATGCTGCCACGGTGTGCTCCCCTGCGATTATATTTTTCCACTATATTTTACCTCTCCCTGACTCTTACCTTTTCCCTTGCCCTTCTCATCCAGGCAACGCCTCCAAGGCTGCTGCCGCTGCCGCAGCTGGTGGTGGAGCTGCTGCCGCAAGGGCCTCCTCGCTGCGCGGTGCTGGCGCATCTTCAGCTGCCGGGGCCTCCATGGGGACCTTTGCCGCGCGCGCCTCTGCACGCCCATCCATGTTTGGCACCCCTGCCAGGTTGGACACCCCTTTCAACTATGCTGAATCCATGCTCATGCTCGCCTGTGCAATGCAGGGTGGGGGCGCTCCCGTCCCATGTCACTGTTCTCCTGCGTTCACAGTCGTGCCCAGTGCCAGAAAGTGTTTTCAGGACGGGCAGCGTTCAGGATCAATAGAAAGACAACTGTGACAAGTGACGTCATTGCTACAACTGTGTGATGCCAACACACATGTAGCAAGGCTGCTAGTGCACATTCTTGATGCTCTTATGCTTGATTAGGATGCCCAAGCAAGCTGTTGTTAGGAACTCCTTAAAGTGAGGATGTCTTGTTTGATGCAGAATGCAAGGGTGATCAAATACTTATGAGGATGAAGATGTGTTGTGCACTTTCATTGGCAATTGCAAGAGGGTCACCACGAGGGTCCCCCCACTGTGGTTACCACATGGCCACTCCAGAACTCGTCACACGGCTCTTCCTATCTCGTTGACATTTTTGTTGTAAAATGGTTTGGTTCTGTTACAGGCACCTTTTCGCGTCACTTAAGCTGCCCTCGTAGGTAGTTAGAGCTGTGTTACCATAGCGGTAACCCATGGCATGCAGGCCAGTGCGCATGCATGCAGACAGATCAAACCTATCCTACGGTGCTCACAGTTGTATCCTGCTTTTCCACTCGCAGGTCTCACACAGTGGTGCCAGCCAGGCAGCCTATGGCATGCAGGCCGGTGCGTATGCATGCAGGCGGACGCGCCTCTGCTGCGCTTTCTGCTGCAGGCATGGCCGCCTCAAAGCTCCGCTTTGCATGAGAGGGCTGGAACAAAGTCTGATCCACAGCTGCATGAAAACATGTTGAAGGCTGTTGGACATGTCGGGGTGGAGTCCTTAAAAATCCACGCACAATTTTGCAGACCACGACAGAATCTTTATTGAGAGCATTTGGCAGGTGAATGTAGATGAATGTGCCCGTTCATTTTGTGTCTATTTAACCTGGGTTTTGCCACTTAGTTCATTGGATAATTCCATATTAGCTCAAGTTGTAACATATGTGATGCTCCCCATAATTTTACTGTATCTCTGGCCAGAGTTGCCATAGTGCCTTCTGAAATTCATCATCTGTCGAGGCAAAAGCACTCCTGCTGCTATCTGGATCCCCCTAGAAACAAGCACATCAGCTACACCTGCTAGGGCAGCATAACTGACACCTGGAAAGGTCAGACATGCTGAAGACAACCGCGTTTTCTCTCTCCAGGATCTCATGGACATTTTGTCGCGGGCTGGCACAGGCCAGCAGGCCGAGCAGCCCCAGGTTACAAGGGGTTGCAAGGGGGGGAAATGGCCTCAGGTTACAGGATGTAGAAACAAAAGCCTTCAAGTGAAATCGACTGGATGCATGCCTGCTCATAAAGAGGAGACAATGTGAAAAAAGGGTATACTTGTTGTGTTAGTTCATGAAAGTGAACATTTCAGAGGACTTTAAATGGTGATTGGCTTCTGCTGCAGTGACCATGACGTTGTATGGCAGGCTCTGTCTGAGTTAGAGGTGTGCCGCTCTTTGCCTGCTTGCTTATCAATTGGTGTGTGACAAGGAACTGCTGTTTCGTTTCCACTGCTGTCACAGCACGGTGCTGTGTCAGCACCCTGCACACATTGGACGGATTTCTGTCTGGACAGTGGCCTGTGGTTTAGGGTTACAAGGGTTACAAGGGGTTGGCCTACAGCCCGAAAATCTGGCTGATCGGCTGCTGGTGATACATTCTCATCCAGCATCAAAAATTGAAACCAGTTCAGACAAAAATTTTGAAAATCTGTGCGAGTCTTGATTTAGAAAAACATTGACCTCAAGATTAGTCACAACGTGAAAGCTCGCCAAGAAAGGAACAAAATCAGTGTTTGGAAGCTGGGCAAAAGTGTGTAACGGTTTAAAAAGATCAATGAACAGGTCCTTGTATTTTCTGCGCAGCTCACACAACTCATAGCAATTGCAGTAGAAAAGAACATGTTTCTCATCCTGGACTTCAGCACATCCACACTTATCACAAATATTTGAACCACCCAACCATTTACAGGACTCGACCTTCAAGCAGTGGGCACGAAGCCTAAACCTACTCACATTCCTCATGACTCCTTTATCCAGATCCTTAAACAAATATGATGGGATACAGAAGGGTGTGCGTCCTGTTTGATTCAAAGGTACTCCACACCAATGATGGTAAGTCACTGCTTTTCTGTTCACCTCTCGGGGACTTAGGGCGTCTGCTTCCCTCCAAACCTTCTGCTGTCTGTACCTCAAATCCCCTAAAAAATCCTGCATGGGTATCTTGGAAGCACTCAGTAATTTCCGTTTAAACACCTCCTCATTGCGCATGCCATTAAATGACTTAGATACATGAGCAGACCAACAAGACTCATCCATATCAGCAAGGTGTAAATCTGCCTTCAGCACTTGGCATAATGTTTTACTGTTAGAATTGAGCATATTGTTGAAAAATTTAACAGTAGCCCTAAACCAATAAAACTGTAAGGGCTCTTGACCACACTCTCTCAATACTGGCCAGTTCGTGGCAGTACTTTTCACACCTAGAAAACGCCTTAGAGAGCATAGTTGCCTTTTTTGCAAATGGCTTTTGAATTCACTGCCTTCTCGTAAGTACTCTGTACCCCACACTTGGCACGCGTACATCCCAGCCGGAATGCCATACACCTTAGAGAGCCAAATCAGAGCATGCGGCCTATTCTTTAGATCATGTTCATGCACAAATTCCTTGATCCTTCGCTGGGCAGCCATGTAAGGTCGCACTGCATGCTCCTCAGACACCTTCAGATTCATGTGCTTGTCCACAAGCATACCGAGGTATCTAAACTGCTCTTTCTCTGGAAGAGCCACGTCTCCATACATGAAAGTAGGCAGAGAAGAACACGACCTACTATTAAAATGCATGACCTCTGACTTTGATGTATTGACAGTCAGCCCCTTTCTCATTGCATAAGCTCGTAATCTATTCAGTATAACTTGCATTTCACCTGGGTCATTGGTAGTTAAACTCAAGTCGTCTGCATATAGCATGTATGAAACGCCATTCACTCCATCCCCTGTCACAGCACCTCTGATACCTTCACTAATATCTCTGCCCATATCATTGATGTACAGAGAAAACAGGAGAGGGGACAGGGGACAACCTTGCTTGACTCCATTTGTTGGACGCACACTTGCCCTTTTATCCCCATCCATCAGAATATATTCATCATCCTGGTACATTTCCTTAATTGCCTGGAGAAGTAATGCAGGCATGGCAATGCGTTGTAGATGGTCCCAAAGTTGCAAACGGGGCACAGTGTCGTAGGCTTGAGAGAAGTCAATGAAGGCAGCATGCAGCCTAGGTGATTGCCGTGGCTTGAGCTTTCTTGCAGCATGTCTTAAGTGCCTCAGGATGAAGAGTGGATGCAGAGTGCTCCTACCGGGGTAAAAACCAAATTGGGTGTCTGGGACCTTATTTTTTTGGATACACCAATCCGTCACCAAGTCTTTTAGCACGTTGGCATAAATACGGTACATCACCCCACTGACAGCAATCATCCTGTAGTTCCCAGGATTTGATAAAGCTCCCTTCTTGTGAAGGGGACTCAGTTTTGCCACTTTCCAACATGCAGGGATCCTAGCTTTACTCAGAAAAACCCTGAACATGCGTGCTATCAGAGGCACCAGCACGTTAACATGATCCACTCTCCGACCACGCTCAATGGGCAAACAGGCATGTTTAAGGAAGGGTATAGGAATACCGTCTAATCCAGATGAAGCACTCGCATTTAATTTCTTGATGTGGGACCCGACCATTCCTTCCAAAACTGTTGTACTAGGAGTCTCCGAGCAGTCAGGTTGAGGAACCCACCCAGATTCAGCACCTTGTCTCAAGAGCACCTCTGGGGGTGCGTGGTTCCTACCTAAAGGCACAGCCATATCTCTTCCTGACAAGCAAGTTAATCTAGCAGTCCTTGTTGAACAACCATGCCCTCCTTCTTGCGGCACAACTGTTGGTTGTACTCGAAAGTGGCTTTGCAAGTGCTGGTTCCATGCTGTTGTTGCGACTGGAGTAATGTGTGAGGTCTGCCTCTTCCGTAACATGGCATGGACTTGGGGGTCCTTCTTAAACAATCTATCCAGGAAAACAGCACACTGCTGCCTCTTATAACTGCGCTTTGTCGCACGGTTGCACCTTCTGCTTTCCTTCCTCAGGAATTGGCATGCATGCTTTGCTTCACCGCGCTTCACTGCCTCAATAAACATCTTCCGTTTCATTCTGCATTCTTCATTAAACCAGACAGGGCTCAGAGGCCCTTTCTGCTTCCTCGCACGCACAAAAGCACACTTGGCCAAGGATGTCATGCCAACTGCCCTATCGCTTGCAGCTTGCACAATTAAAGAACGCACACAAAAAGCAAGTTTGTCAACATCACCAGCGGACTCTGCTTCTTGGAACTGATTCAAGAGTTCCACATTGTTGACTATATGCTCTGTAAATGCAAGAGCCTTCTCCTGACTCCATCGCAAAATCAGCTTGTTGCCACACAACCCTGCCTTACAAACATGGTCCCTCTCAGGTGCTGCATCCATGCTTCCTGTTCTGCCACCCACTTTAAAAAGCATGCTTAAGCCACAGTGATCAGATGCAAGATTGTCTATCATGTCAAAGCCTTTCATTGATTTATATACAGCAGGTGACAGCAAGATATGGTCAGGCCTGCTGCTTCTGTCCTTATGATAACCGACAGAAGACGGCTGTCCATAATCCCCTTCCACACGCCCTGTAGTGATAGCCATGCTTGATGCTGCCGCTAAGTCCACCAGTAATCTGCCTGCCTTGTTCACATTAGGGCACTTGCACCTTCTAGCATCTAAAAATTCAGGGCAGTCAGCCACAAAGTGGCCTGTGGTTTAATTCATCTGGTGTGACAGGCCTGTAGATGGTGGTACAAGGGGGTTACAAGGGAAAAAGATTTAGATTTACATGGGGGGACCTTCAGCCAGACTGTTCGGCTGATCGGCCCGTGACTGGTCCTCGCCAGCCAACAGAATATCCATGTGAAAAAACTTGGTCCAACTAGAGCACAATAAGAGGACGGAGGGAAAAAGGCCTCAGTCAAGACGTTTGACTGCTACCCTGTTCATAAATGCAAATTAATGAGGGGAAAAAGTTTTTTGTCTAGGCCTGTAGATGGTGGTACTCAAACTCTTCGGAGTGTAAGCCAGAGGCTTTCAAGGTTTACAAGAATAAGGCCTTCAGTCAAGAAGTGCGACTGCTAGCCTGCTCATAAAAGGCAATCAATTCATGAAGGACATAAGGAAGTTTGTTGTTGTTCTGGTTCAAAAAGGCAGACACATCATGAGATTCTGCCTGTGAGAACAAGGGAGCATATTTCCTGCGGAGATAGACCACCTGGGGATGTGTACAATGGAAGAGGACATGTTGTTCATCCTGGACATCATCATCAGCCTCACAAAGGTCACAGTTTGGGGAAGAGCTGTAATTCCAAGTTGCTGTCTCATAGCGAAGAATGTGAATGGGTAATCTAAACTGAGCCATGCTGCAGAGACTTTCCATGTTGCTTCTGAGCATTGGTTCCTTTGCACCTCCCTCCGAGGAGTCCTTTGGTCAAACATATGTTTTGCATCCTGTGGACCTATCCTCTGTTTTTGTTCTGTTTACAGTCCGTTCTCAGTGCGCTGGAAAGTACCAGCACTAGGCACATCGGCCCAACAGTGTGGCTGCCGGTCCTTCAAGGAAGTTCTCTAAATCTGTAAATGGTAATTGGAAAACAGGTGAGGAGACGTGTGGGTAGAAGGAAAGGAAGGATTACGTAGCTGTACCTGCCTAGAGGGCAGCTTAGCTGAAGCAAAAAAGGGTGCCTGTATTACAGGCTGTTACAGGCTGTAACCAAACAATCCAACCTGGAAAACAAGTGCAAAAAACATAAAACTCAGTCACTCAAGTTGTCAGCGTTTTTGAACATTGTCAATTGCCCATTTCTGCAGCCATGTAGGGGTGTTCACACCCAGACCAAGTTGCTCCAATCTCATTTTTGACTTCACAAGCAGTTTTATGGTGCAAAACCGGTTGACAAACCTGGTCTCAGAATCTGGGATGGTGCTGTGGCTGGGGAGATACAGAGAGGGGGTGTCCAGACATGGATCGGACCCCCTCACCAAAAAACACGTGGAGCTCAAGCTGAGCAATCGAACTTATTAAATGTAAATAAAAAGTCCGTCTGCACCTGTTTTATGAGCCCCGGTGCACCAGCTGTCAGGTTCGGAAATTTGACAGGTTTGACGATATCGCCTTCCTGACGAGCCACCAACCTCGCCGGTTTTGGGGCATGTTTGGTTTTTGTTATTAAATGAATCATTGTCTTGACTTTGAGGCAGCAACTCCACACAGCTGCAGCTACAGCAGCTGTTGCAGAGGTTTGACCAGCAGGAAGGAGCACCCTGGAGCCAGCAGCAGCCCGAACAGCCTGCCACGCCCTGTACCAGACCTGTAACAAGACATGAAGAAGGGCATCCTGCGCACAGATGGCTGCAGCTGCTTGCTGGGGCCATGCTGTGTGGGTGGCAAGGGGTCTGTCGCACACGCACGCACCCCAGCTGGCCTGCACTGTGCACTCCAGCACTCAAGGAGCATATGCTAGGGTCAATAAGGTTCAAATGCACGCATTTGAAGCTTGGGAACACCACTGCAGCACACCTGACACACACCCTGCGTGCTCGTCACCAAAACGCAAAATGCTTGACAGCTGACCTTGCGCTGCCCCAAACCTTGCAGGCCCTGTGTTGTAGGGCTGCTATGGGCACCTGTGAGGTCTGGAAAGGGTTTCAGGGGATGGTGTGCAAGGCCCAGGGAGCAGTGCATGGTGGTGTGCTCAAACAAGGGCATGTGGACAGCTTGGTCCCAGTCACTGAGTGGTGAAGAGTGGGAAATGGAACTTTGTCTAGTGGCAGTTTCCTAAATGTTTTTGTGCATGTGCAAATTTTCGCGATGATAGGACTATCAACACACCTTCAGCATGCTTCCACACCCTGCATGCACCTTACCCCTAAAAAATGAGCGTGTTTCCCCCAGCAGGCACCCACGCACCTGCGCGTTCCCACACACAGCCCCTTCAGAACACCGTGCTGGACCCCCATGCCGAGTTTTATGCCAGAACAACCATCCTGGAGGCACCTTATGCACTAAAAACCCATTTTCTGTGAAAACACTTGGGCAAATGAGCACCCTAAAATGGGGGTCACTCTGAAAGTCTTCCGGTTTGGTCAAGCAGCACGCCGTTGGATACCTTGTGATATAAGAATAGGTCTGCAACAAAAAGTACCAAAAAATGTTGCATGGTTGGTCAGGGATGGGTCCAAACGTGCATTTTTTGCAATTAAAAACAATTCTGGCAGACATTAGCCTTGAGCAGCATTGTTTCTGCCCCATATTGCTCGTGCTGCTGTATCATACTATGCTAAAAACCTGTGCTTAACTGGGAAGAGGGAAATAGCCCTCCACATCTTTAATGCCACTTTTCGTGTGAGCAAGGTGGCCAAAAATGGCAAAAAACGCACATCTCCCAGGCCAGCTTGCCCATTTGGGCGTTGTCTTCCACAAACAGCATATTTACAGAAAGGTGTCAATAGCAGGCACCTGTCAAATTCAAAATGACAAGAATTGAACTGTTTGCTGGCCAGTTATGAGGGATCGTGTGGGATGCGTCCATGATCTGACCTGATACAAGGTTGGGGGCGCTCCTGCTTACCCCCCTGGGCCGATTATCGAAATTCCAAGTATGCAGCTCTTAATATTTACCAAATGTACACCTAATGTCAAATTTTGAACTCATTTGGTGAAAGTCACCTCGGGGGGTGAACACCCCTACCATGCCATGGGCGCAAAGTGGGTTTCAAACTTTGCGAAGTTCATATTGCTCCTGCTGTAAAGGGGGATCTTCGCCCCTGTCTCTTTTCTTGGCTCAGCAGGCTGTAAAGCTACTCCATGCATTGATAGTGAAGTAAAGTCTACGCAAGCCGAAAGGCCACGTCCATAAAGAAAGGTTCCCCTAACTAGCAAGCTAGCGAGGGTTTCACCAAAAAATGCATTGATGTGAGTGATGTCTAGATCAAGTAGGAGGCCGTATTTATAGCATCGAGAGGGGTTCGTTTGCTCTGCCAATTATTTTCATTCTTTTGTGCTTTTCTTGTAGTTCTAAAGGTCTTGATTGTGGGGCATTGGGCCAAGGGAGGAGATCTTGGGGTTGGGGAGGTTTGTGTTTATGTGGAGAAGCTTTTTTTCTTTATTTTTTGGCTGCTGTTTTGTATGTCTTGACAACATGTCCTCTTCCATTGCACACATCCCCAGGTGGTCTCTCTCCGCAGGAAATGTGCTCCCTTGTTCTCACAGTCAGAATCTCATGATGTGTCTGCTTTTTTTAACCAGAACAACAGCAAATTTCCTTATTTCCTTCATGAATTGATTGCCTTGTATGAGCAGGCTAGCAGTCACACTTCTTGACTGAAGGCCTTTTCCTTGTAAACCTCGTATGTCTTGACAACAAGGGGTGTTTGGAATGGTGGCAGGCATGGGGGGTGAGCTTACTTGGTGAATGGTTGCATTGTCTGGGGTATGTGGGAGGCAGGTTCATGTATTGCTGTTGTGGAGCCGGGAAACTGGGTGCTCCTTGGTTGATTAGATTGGGTAGGGGGTAGGAGCTTGTTTGCGACCTGGATCGTGTTCGCTTGTTGGGTGGCTCGTTGGGGGGGGGAAGGAGTTTGTGGGTTGCTCCTTTTTGAAGTGTCAGGATTGTTGGGATGAGAACTAGGGAGAGTAGAGTTGGCAGGAGTTGCTCTTTTCTGCCAGCACATATCATTGAACACGTTGTTCTGCAGCGTCCCATGGGCTGGCCAACTAGTATTTTTGGAACATCGACGTGATTCATTTCTAAGCCAGCCGTACACGCCCCTTTGTCATGCACTGCCATGGAGCCAACCCCCTACAAAGAAAAGATAAGGTAAAAAAGAAAAACTGCGTAGGCAGAGAAAACCCTTCCTACAGTAATGAAGGATAAGGAGACAAAATTTATGAATAAAAAGCCATAAATACCATCAGGTACATAAATACCATCAGGTACGTAAGTACAGAGCGCCACTGAGCACGAGACACACAGCATTCCTGGTTACCATGAAAGAAAAATGTAGGAGAGAAACAAGACCTTTTTTTTCACGTGCCTGTGAAGGAACAACAAAAAGAACTGCAGTGGAGCGTTTCCTGCATCAATGAAGGAAGAGAAACAATGTTGGTTTGAAGCCGTTTGGACCCCCCAGCAAAGTCAGACTGAGAGAAGCACAGCTGGCAGAGAAAGAAAACAGGTCCAGCTGCGAGAAAGAGCAAGGACCTGGTTACCAATTGTGCTGCATGAACATTTAGCTTAACAAGTAAGGGTTTCTACCCATTCTAATTAGGGGCTGGTTTGCAGCGCTCCCTCTATGTGTTCAGAAATAAAGCGGCCTCTGTACCATTTAATGCTCACAAATTCGTACCTAAGCCTCAAGCCTCAAGCCAGTCAGCGAAATCAGCACTTCCAAGCTGCCCACATTGTGCATGCCTTTGCCTTCCAAATGCTGCAGGCTGCTCAATGCAGCCAGTGGCCCTATGTCAGTTACATTGGGCATGTAACTGCAGTTCAAGTGCTGCAGGCTGCGCAATGCAGACAATGGGCCCAGGTCGGCCACCCTATCCATACGACTGCAGTCCAAGTGTTGCAGGCCACACAGTGCAGACAATGGCCCCAGGTCAGCCACCCTATCCATACGACTGCAGTCCAAGTATTGCAGGCTGCGCAGTGCAGACAATGGCCCCAGGTCAGTCACATTGGGCATGTGAATGCAGTTTAAAAATTGCAGGCTGCGCAGTGCAGCCAGTGGCCCCAGGTCAGACACCCCATCCATGCAGCTGCAGTCGAGGTGCTTTAGGCTGGCAAGTGCAGCCAGTGGCCCCAGGTCAACTACTTTGAACATGCCACCGCAGTCCAAGTGTTGCAGGCTGCACAGTGCAGCCAATGGCCCCAGATCAGTCACACAAGGCACGCATCCACAGATCAGGGTGTGAAGGCTATCCAGCACAGCCAATGGCCCCAAGTCTGTCACCTGCTCCATGTAGCTGCAGTCCAGGTACCGCAGGCCGGTCAGTGCAGCCAGTGGCTCCAGGCCTGCCACTTTGGACGTGCAGTCACAGTGTAAGTGCTGCAGGCTGGGCAGTGCAGCCAGTGGCCCCAGGTCAGTCACGTTGGTGTCACCGTCGAAGCCATCGATGGTGAGCTTTTGAAGGCAAAGCCCCTCAGCGCAGCACTGCCTCAGGCGGCGCACCATTTCCTGTAGCTGCAGGTCATTTGCTGGAGCAGGGTACACTATGACAGAGGTGCAGGCGCGCATGACGAGCGCACGCATTGCACGTGATGTTTGGGCCAACTTCCCCCTGTCCTCGCCATTGAAGGCTGGGTTGCTTAGGACTCCTGGAGGGATGTGCAGGAAAGGCGACACGGTTGTGCTAGTGACTTTCTCCTGCAAGACGGTGGCATTGAAGCAAGCATGCACTCAGTGCAAAGAAAATACAAGACATTGTGCTTGCTCTGGAAGCAAACTAGGAAGAAGGCCACCACCTTAGCCCTCACCATCTGCAACTTAAATTAAATCATCCAGGAATCTATGCAATAATCTCATGTGCGTTTGCACACGCATGCACACATACACACACATGCACATGCACACACATACACACACACACCGCATATGTCCAGAAGTGATATATGCTCCCCAAACCAAGGGTCTTATCATTCCTTGAAAAAAGTTATCCTTTTTCACTTCCATTCCAAGTACCACTCGACACTGTCCAGTGTTATTCTAACGAATGGCTTGTTTGCAGATACTGCGGCAGTCATCACTATTATCATACCGCTTGGAAAAATAACCATAGCAGCACTAGGGTTTTGCAATTATTGAAATAATTGTTGGGATCCCTCGCATTATAAAGTGTGTTTGAAAATCAAGTGTTGTCAAGGCCTCGCTAAGGGTACAGGTTTATATGAAGCAATCAATCGGGCCCCAAGATACAGCCACATGCTGCTGGGGTAAAGGAACTCTTTTTCTTTGACATAGCCTGCACCAAGAAGACGTGCGAGGGGGGGGGATGATCCGCCAGAGGGAGCACCACACCTGCCTCAACCCAGAGCTGCACGTGAGGTAGAAGAGCATGACAAGAAGGTGGCTGGTGCCATTGCAGCCAGACAGCCACCTCCCCCCCCTTGGGCCTCTGGGCAGGCCCAGAATTCTGCTGGGAAAGGACTCAGGCTTGAGGGAGCAAGCTGCTGCACAAGGTCAGGAAGGCATGGGCAGCGGCAGGGGCATTTAGGGGCAGGGGCATTAAGGGGCAGGGGCAGGCAGCATGGGAGGGCAAATTAGGAGGTGCCTGAGGATGAAGTGTCAGCACAGATGGAGAGATGGAGGGAGGGGCTGGGTAGGAGTAGAGAGCAGTGCATGTGAAAACGCAAATTTCAACTTTTTTGTTGTGGACCTTGCAAAGCCTTGGTGTCTGCAAGAAAATTAAGGAACTCTTTTGGACCTTGCAGTAAATCAGTCACAAAATATCAGTGCTGCTACTGTGTACATGCTTCAACGCTAAACTCAGGGCTAGTTGGATAAACAAGGAGACTGCCAAAGGCCTCTTGCTTATTCCAGCTGCTGGCCTGGACCCATGCTTCGCTCTAATGTCCCTGCGAAGATACCCACTACACCTGCATTCTTTCCAAGAGCTATGTGCCGGCTGATTTTCCTCTGCGCTCACCCTGACACTTTCAGTGAGGTGTACAGACCCTCCCACGCAATCCTCTTCTCCAAATTTTTGTTCTGGGGAGTTCAACTGCAGATGGATGCGCTTAAGCTGGATGCCATGCAAGGCCGCAGCACACATATACACATGCGCGCATGCACACACACACAAGTATACACTCACGCACACACACACACACACGCGTGTACATACACACAAGTACACACACACACGCACACACATAAGCACACACACATACGTACGCGCACACACACGCACTCACACACACAAGGACCAGCCCTCTGGCTCCAAGTGGGAGGTGAGAGCCGCGTGCGTGTGTGTGTGTGTGTGTGCGCGTGTGTAAGTGTGTGCGCATGCGCACGCGCATATACGAAGCTGCTGTCCTCCTTCCCTGGGACCCTGGCGGTCGCTAGGCACTGCTGCATGCCTTAGTCCACACATGCCTCCCCTACTTTGCCAGTGCACTGATGACATCTGGCATGAATGGATACGCAATTCCATGGTGAACAAAAGCCTGCAGAGTACCAATTTTGGAGAAGCAAGGACCAGCTCCTCATGCCATTCCCTCACAGGGGGTGGCTGAGGCCCCCGAAAAGAGTGCTAAAAAGAGTGTGAAAGGCTTGCAGCGGAAAGTCGCCTCAGCGGGCAACTTCAAGCTTGGTTGGCCGTATGTAGCTTTATGTAGCTCTGAAGCTTGAAAGATGCAAGTTGGGGCAAGCGGGCCAAATCTTCCGCGGCGTGAACCCAACTTCCTTCCTTCCAGATCACACACAATACCCAATGGGATGAGTTTAGGTGCTTTGAATCCATATACTGAGTATTAAGAAAATCATTGCAAGAAAATGGAGTGTACAGGTGGAACTGCGGGCCCCTTTTGGTGGTCTGAGGCCAGACCAGTGACCTAAGGTGGTCTGAGTTCCCCATTTTTTAGCAATCTATGTTTTCTATCGTTTGATAATGGCCATAGCAAGTAATGAAACGTGGGGAAGAAACACTGTAACTATTGCTCAGCTGCTCTATCCTGCTATTTTTTGAGTAGGAACAGGGCTCTAAGTGTTACTGGTGCACATGCCTTTCCTGGCAGCAAAAAAGCATGCAGTTTCAAGAGCTCCACTCTCAGAATTGCAAACCTAGTTACCTCTGAATTTCAAAGTTAATCAAGGCACCCTGGCACACATGGGCTGGGCATCTGGCACGGAGCAACAGGCACGCACGCACCTTGAGCCTTGCAATGAGTTGGTCCTTCGTTCCATCCACAGCAAGTCCATGGTCAGTGCATGCTTGAACCAGGGTTGCTTTAGCCTCCCTCTTCAGCGCGCTAGGAGCCAAGCGTAGGTCAACATTTTGTGTCATCGCGCAGAACCTGAACTTGAGCGTTGGTTGACTGCTTCAGAAGCTGAGAGGGAGGCCGATTGGTCATTTGAACATCAAGAAAGCACGGGCAAGCGATGGATGCATATGGACCATTGAACTGTGAATGGCTGCCTGCCCCCCCCATCCAGCGGTACCCGGATCCGGACTTTTCCAAACGTGGTAACGAGGCAACTAAGTTACGAGCAGGAGCTAGGCAGGGATGGGTCGTACTCAGCTTTGAGGAATGCCTGCCTTATATGTACTTGATTTGAACTCAACTTTCGCAGTACTTGTTTGTACTTTTGCTTTTTAGTTTGGATTTGGGAGTTTGGAAACATGCATAAAATGCATTTTTATCAGAGGGGGCTATCTGAGGCCTAAAATTATGTGTTTTTTGCATGCTCCTTTGCATATGGTCTCCGTAACCGGAAATTTTTAAACTTGGGTCCATCTGGTTTCTATAGCACTAGGTTTTCAAAGTTCCCAGTCATGGAGACCATGCCTAGTTAGCCGCGGCGTAAACCCTAGTTTTCACCACCAAAACTCCATATTCAACCACCCACTGCACCAAATTGAGTGATTTTTAGTGATTTAAGGTGCTTGTAACCAAAGAATATCATTGCAAAAAAGTGGAGTGAAAAGCTCCAGTGGCTGGTGTTTTGAGGCGATTTCAGCCATTTTCCCATGATTAGGGTTTACGTGCCCTATGTGAGATCTGGCCCAGTCTATCTCAGCACACAGGGCGACTTCCACAAATCTGAGCATATACTCTGGTAGCTTGTAACGCCAGCTACATTTAAGAGCAAAACATTGTCCCCATCAGATCAAGTGGCTGCGGTGGGAGCACTTTAAATGCAAAAAAGGAGCATATTTGGGCATATTCTCAGATCGCCCATTCTGCATTTTTATGTCTAATTTCCGTATACGTGTATATACTCTGAACACATCTAGGAATCCGCAGGGCAACTGAAGATTTTTGTGTGCAAGGAGGAGCTGAGCTGGGCCAATGCGTGAACTACGCTCTGGAGTGAGCTGGTGGTGCTGCCCGCATCCAGCAGCAAAACCTTTGTTGCACATTAAGGACCCCATGAATTGGCGGTAAAGGAATCAGACTTTTAAACTTTCAAAATTATCCTACAAATCCTGCAATTTCCTCACAGTTCCAGCCAGCAGTTGAACGCTTTGACTGATCGCTCTCATAAAGTCCGTCAATACTCTAAGTTGTGGCCATGATCCTGAAAGGAGGGTGGCCTGACCACAACCAGCCAGCCAGCCCTTGTCTTCAATTCCATTGCCAAGAGGAGGCATTCGAGGTGATAAAAGGTGCCAATGGGAAACCAAGTTTGGTGGCTTTGAATGCAGTGTGGAA